>CM026553.1:6017285-6170309 GCA_015143295.1 Tetracentron sinense | reverse complement strand
TCTTCGCGTTTTTGCAGAAATTTCGTAGGCTTTACGTCTTTTGGGGTTAAATAACCCTTTCCTTTCCTTAAGGCTTGCCCGATCCTTAGGGCATCATTCTATACTTTAGAGATTTTTGGAGATAGAGGAAGAGAGAAGATAAAGGGTTCCCCTAAACCTTGTTGCTTTTGGAGAAGACATCAAGGGTGAATACCCTAGATCGTCCCAGCACGGTTTTCTCAAGATTTCAATCAACTCGTGTGGAGTGCATTCTCCAGCTAGGGCGCACTCACTCCACGTCTTGAAAGAGGTTTCTCCCCCAACTCAAGTCCCCTTCAGCAAAGTTCCCCTTCCCATAGAGAGTCTATTTCAAGTTTCTTCAGACAAACCTTGATCTAAGTTTAGTACAACCCCTACTAACTTACCCTGCAATAATCTAGTTTTTCTTATCAATGTGATGTATGGTATTATGTTGGTGCCTCCATATGAACTGTATCCTCCTCCAATGAACCTAAATAATAAGACAAAGGTCAGGATTTGTGTGGTGTTGAATGGGGCGATGGATGCCGAGTGTATGTTTGGTGATGTGTGTTGATGGAAATGTGGATGGATAATTTTACCAATAATTAACATACCTTGATTTTTGTATGGAAAGTAGGCTAAAAAGACGAAATGATCATTCAGGAACTTGCATCTATTTTTTTGACAAATGCCTAAACTAGGATAATGACATAAATGAAGAAATGAAAGTAGACCTTAGGCATGTGTTTTCTTATGATGATGAACTATTCAAAATGCCACGTAGATTACTCCAAATTCCGATATGGTTATCTTGATTGAATTGCTATAAACGACTCTTCATGTCACATTGTCCATCATGCATATTACAAGTGCTTACACACACCACCACATGCATGCTGAAACCGGTTTTTTCCAAGATTGATTTTTAACTGATGAATCAAGACAGGACAGGAGGTTGTTACCCCAGCGAAGGGTCTAGCCTCTGCCACAAGTGAATGAAACAAGAACATGACACGAGGTTGGTACCCAAGGAGGGTGCTAGCCTCATGTCTCACAAGAGATGGAACAGCAGCATGACAAGGATGGTTGGTACCCACGGAAGTGTGCGAGCCTCTGCTCACATAACAAGTCCAACAAATCAAGACAATGAAATACAAGACAAGACACGATACACATACATCATGTGACCGAGACACGAAAAGGGTTTCCGAGACATGAGTTTTACCGAGGTTTTTGCATTCATACACGCATGTCAAGATATGGCTATGTATCTTATGCTTTCACTATTGCTTTAAATTAATATCTTGTATTGCTCACTGTTGTTATGCTTTCGCTATTGTTATGGTTAGCTAGTAGTTTGTACTCGCTGAGTATTCCATGCTCAGCCGTACTTTTATGTCGGCAGGTACTGTGGATGTCCTCGACCCCGAGCCTTGGGTCGAGGAGGAGTATGTAGAGGAGAGGGAGCCACCTATCCCATGGCAGTCTCAAGAGGATGGGGACTTGGATGTGTGGCCATACCTCGACTACTGTTGAGAGGAGAGGGTTAGAGAGTTCCTTTTTGTATTTTGATAGGTGGGCATGTCTACCTTTACTTTGATTGTATTTGGTATATGTTAACTTGGAATACTATTTGGAGTTATAGAAGAAAAGAAAAAGTTGGCTTATGCTTCCGCACTTATGTTTAGTTTCCGCGCTCTGATTTTCATTGAATTATATTATGTTTAGCCTCTTGCATTACAGGATGGTTGACAGGTACACGTAGTCACCTCTAAAGTATCCCTTAACTCCTAGGGGGTATTTTGGGGCGTGACAGAAGTGGTATCAGAGCCCTAGGTATTAGAGTCCCTAGGGTCACTTAGATGATTGAACAAGGTATTAGAATCACCTTAGAGAGTTGTATTCCAAGTATAGACTAACAAGTTAGTCTTAGTCAAAATGGGTTGAACTTCAAACCGAACCATAGAGTCCTACACTAGGAACATGGATTGTATGTTATGCTATTGTGTTATATACCATGTGTACATTATGGTGTTTGTACTTATTAAATGGGCTTGGATGAATATGTATTGAGTGAATTGCGAAAAATTGTACTAAATGTGTATCCAGTTAGACTCTGCTGTATTGTCGTTCTCAGGAGAAATCATGAGACGCAAT
This sequence comes from Tetracentron sinense, assembly GCA_015143295.1. Taxonomy (NCBI): domain Eukaryota; kingdom Viridiplantae; phylum Streptophyta; class Magnoliopsida; order Trochodendrales; family Trochodendraceae; genus Tetracentron; species Tetracentron sinense. The sequence goes on along the minus strand of CM026553.1, from coordinate 6,168,152 downwards.
ACCCCCGGGGTCGCGGGTACAACACGAGGGGTAATGGAGGTGATGCTCCATCGGTGATGATCAGCCCGACTTTGCCCAAGCATTCGCATCCATAGCTGAGACTTTGGCTATGTTGGCGGCAAGGCAACCGGCCACTCCGCCTAATGCGGCACTTATACCCGGCTCCTCCTAACCGAGCCCAAGCCGGGATAGAAGCTTTCCGGAGGATGAGGCCTCAACTTTTGTGGAAGCATTGATCACTTGTTGCCGAGGGTTGGATTCGGCAACTTGAGAAGATATTCTCGGTTTTGGCACCTACGGAAGTAGAAGAGGGTCACATGGGCTGCCTTTATGCTTGAGGCGAGGCTGACCATTGGTGGAAGTCTGCACTTCGGACCCGAGAGTTGACCCGACAAGGCCAAGAATGGACATGGGGAGAGTTCTTGGACGTTTTCCTACAGAAATACTTTCCGGTTGGGATGAAAGAAAAGAAAGAAATTGAATTTATTACCTTGGAGCAAGGTAATATGTCTGTAGCGGCTTACGAAGCCAAGTTCTCAGAGCTATCCTCGATTTGCTTCCACACATGATAGCTACCGAGGCTATGAAGGCCCGAAAATTTGAGAGGGGTTGAAGGCCTACCTCAAGGATCGTGTCTCAATGGTTCCGACATGAGACATATTCAGAAGTTTGTGGACAAGGCATTGTTGCCGAGTCGAATTCCGAAGAGTTCTTTAAGAGAAGAGGAATAGAGAAGGGACAGTCTAGTAAGTTCAGGGGAGAAGAGAGCTAGGACTATATCTTATCAGTTCGCAGGGCCGGCTCAGTCACAGAGGATGTACTCGGCAACCACAGCTCTCCCCCTTTGGCTCCACCGGCCTTTCGCCCGCTACCTCGTATGCTCCTCGCCCCGTAGTGACTCAGGCTACGGGTTATACTCCTCCCACTTATTCACATGATGTCTGCACCCTTTGTGGAAGGAGGCATCCAGCAGGGGAATGGTCGGAAGGCTAAGGAGGCTGTTTCCATTGTGGCGACCAGGGCCACATGATTCGGGATTGTCCCCGACGTCTATTGCCAGCTCAGTCTTCGGGAGCAGGCCCCCGATTAGGCAGACATCTCAGCCTATCTCTTCTCAGGCTTCGAGGGCCTCACAGTCTACCCGGCCTCCTCGCCCAGCCACTCAGGGTTGAGTTTTGCTCTATCGGAGAGAGACGCACGTGCATCCGACGATGTCGTGCAGGTACGCGAGAATTTTGAGTTAAGTTGTATAAAATTTCTATGGTTTGTTATGCGGTTATTTATACAAGGGTTACCTATGTATGATGCTTGTTACTATTTGAAATCTACTGATATTAGTTACTTATCGCACAGGCGCTTATTAGTGAACGAGTGTCCGCTCGAGTGTTGATAGACACAGGATCTACTCACTCTTTTGCCTCCCCAAGTTTTACAAAGGGCTTTTCGACTGAGGCTACTCCGTTGGAGCGGGAGTTGACCATTGCAACTCCACTCGGCAAGTCAGTTGATACGACAAGATATTCAGGGATTGTGTGGTTCAAGTGGGGGAGAATGAACTGTTAGCCGATCTTATCGTCCTGGATTTCCAAGAGTTTGACTTTGACGTCATTCTTGGTATGGATTGGTTGGCAAACCATCACGGGCATGTTGCGTGTTTTGAAAAGATGGTGGAATTCAAGCCGGAAGGGGGTAAGCCTTTTCACTTTCGAGGATTAGGATAGAGGGACATTGCTCGCCGCTCGCAGCCTTGAATATAGCAAACCTAGAAGCACAAAACTCCTCGGCCATTCCGGTCGTGAGTGATTTCTTGGACGTGTTTCCGGAGGAACTTCCCGGGTTACCTCCGAATCGAGAGATTGAGTTCGCTATAGAGCTTACTCGGGCACCGCTCCGATTTCAAGGGCACCGTATAGAATGGCCCCTATAGAGCTGGAAGAATTGAAGAAACAGATTGAGGATTACAACAACTTGGTTTCATCCAACCAAGTGTCTCACACCGTGGGGAGCTCCGTTCTCTTTGTAAAGAAGAAAGACGGGTCGATGAGAATGTGTATAGACTACCGTCAGTTGAACAAGGTAACTATCAAGAATCGTTATCCCTTGCCAAGGATCGACGACTTGTTCGACCAACTGAAGGGAACGAGATTCTTCTCCAAAATTGATCTTAGATCGGGGTATCATCAATTAAGGATCAAGGCGGAAGATGTTCCGAAGACGGCTTTCAGGACTCGGTATGGGCATCACGAGTTCCTTGTCATGCCTTTTGGGCTGACGAATGCACCGGCAGCATTCATGGATTGATGAACCGGGTGTTCCGATCTTACTTGGATCGATGCGTGATTGTAGTCATTGATGACATTTGGTGTATTCCCAGACGCGGGAAGATCACGCACGAGACCTCCGCCTTGCTCTGGAGATGTTGAGAGAGCATAGGCTATATGCCAAATTGAGTAAGTGCGAGTTCTGGGTTAGAGAAGGTCGCATTTCTTGGACACGTGGTGTCGGCCGAGGGCATTTCTGTAGATCCAGCCAAGGTTGAGGCAGTCATGAGTTGGGAGAGGCCCAAGAGCGTCACAGAGATACGTAGTTTCCTCGGATTGGCAGGCTACTACCGGAGATTTGTGGAGGGATTCTCCAGTTTGGCTGCACCTCTCACCTACTTGACAAGAAAAAGTGCAAGGTTCAGTTGGAGTGACCGATGTGAAGTAAGTTTCCAAGAGTTGAAGAAACGCCTCACCACAGCCCCTGTCCTTACTGTGCCATCTGGACCTTTTGGGTATGAGGTGTACAGTGATGCCTCGCATGTTGGACTCGAGTGTGTCCTAATGCAACACAAGAAGGTCATTGCCTATGCATCAAGGCAGTTGAAAGAGCATGAAAAGAACTACCCCACTCACGACTTGGAGCTTGCGGCGGTCGTGTTTGCACTTAAAATTTGGCGACATTATCTGTACGGGGTGGAGTTCTATGTGTACACGGACCACAAGAGCCTCAAGTATCTCTTTTCCCAAAAGAGCTCAATTTGCGACAACGACGTTGGATTGAGTTCTTAAAGGACTACGAGTGCACTATCCAATATCACCCGGGAAAAGCAAATGTGGTGGCAGACGCTCTGAGTAGGAAACCATCGGGGTTGTTGGCTCACATGTTGGTGCGGGAATGGAGACTGTTAGACGATTTGGCAAATCTAGACATAAGTGTGAACGATTCTGTCCGCAGTCCGGTTTTGGTGAATGTTACAGTTTGGCCGTACCTTATAGACTTGATCCAGGAGTATCAAGCCACAGACACTGACTTGTTGGCTTTCCGGGATAAGGAAGTGGCCAAGGGTAGTACGGACTTCTCTCTCACTAGCCGAGGTGCTATTACATTCAAGAGAAGGCTTTGTGTCCCAGCCAATGCAGACCTTCGGAGAGAGATTATGGACGAAGCTCACCGGTCTAAGTATACAGTGCATCCCTGGGGGACAAAGATGTATCGGAACCTCAAGAGTCACTTTTGGTGGCGAAACATGAAGAGGGAGGTTGCGGAGTATGTGGCACGGTGTTTGGTGTGCCAACAGGTGAAAGCAGAGCATTTGAGACCGGCGGGTCTTTTGCAGTCTCTCCCCATTCCCGAGTGGAAATGGGAACATATCTCTATGGACTTTATCGTGGGGTTGCCGAAGACGGTTAGGAAGATCGATGCTATATGGGTAGTTGTTGATAGACTCACGAAGTTCGCTCATTTCTTACCGTACCGGACTACATTCAACTCCAATCAGTTAGCGGAGCTATACATCAAGGAAATAGTCCGATTACACGGGGTGCCAGTGAGTATTGTGTCGGATAGAGACCCAAGATTCACATCCAGGTTTTGGAAAAGTTTTCAAGGTGCAATGGGCTCCCGGTTAGACTTTAGCACAGCTTTCCACCCACAGACCGACGGGCAAACCGAGAGGGTGAATCAGGTTCTTGAAGATATGCTCCGAGCATGTATGCTAGACTTCAAGGGAAGTTGGGAAGATCACCTACCTTTGGTGGAATTCGCTTACAACAATAGTTATCAAGAAAGCATACAAATGGCGCCTTTCGAGGCTTTGTACGGAAGGAGTTGCAGATCCTCGTTGTATTGGGATGAAGTGGGAGAAAGAAAGATTTTGGGCCCCGAGTTGATTGAACGAACCGCGGATAGGGTCAAGCTTATACGGGAGAGGTTGAAGACCGCACAAGATAGACAGAAAGCTATGCCGACAACCGAAGGAGGGATCTTGAATTCTGAGTCGGTGATTTTGTGTTTGTAAGGATTTCACCGACCAAAGGTGTTATGCGATTCGGGAAGAGAGGCAAGCTTAGCCCGAGGTATGTGGGTCCGTTCGAGATCATTACTCGAGTTGGCGAGGTGGCTTACCGTGTTGCTTTGCCCGCTCACATGGCGGCGGTCCACAACGTGTTTCATATCTCCCAGCTTCGGAAGTACATCCCGGATCCTTCTCACGTCATCGAGCTTGATCCGGTTGAGATTCGAGAGGATCTCACTTTGGTTGAGAAGCCGGTTCATATTTTGGATCGAAGAGACCAAGTACTGCGCAACAAGACTATTCCGCTAGTTCTCGTGCAATGGCAACATCACGCTCGAGAAGAGGCTACATGGGAACGTGAGGCCGAATTCAAGGCGAAGTACCCCGAGTTGTTTGAATGATTTTGGGTATAACTTGTAATTTTGTTTCGAATTGTTATGCTAAGTTGTTAAATTTGTAAAGCACGCATTGTCCAAATTTCGAGGACGAAATTTTTGTAAGGGGGGAGAATGTAGCACCTCGGACTTTTTCATCTTTAATGAATGGCACTTTCATAGCTAATTGGCTGTTTTCGTAGTCTAATTAATCAATAAGAGAGAAATTAGAAATTCCGAAACGTCAAAAATGTGCGTTTTCGAAAGACGAACCCAACGCAAGTTGAATCGTCGAAATCCGACGAGCGAGTCAAAAGATATGGTCAAAACAGTCCAGACATACAGAGCACCGATCGCTCGGTCCAGTCAGCGATCGATCAGTCCATAACCGATCGATCGGTAGCTATCGCACGGTCAGAAATTTTGAATGGGGAAATTTTCCAGAGAGTGATTTTTTGACCGATCGATCGGTCATAAACACCGATCGCTCGGTAGGCAACCGATCGATCGGTCATAACCACCGATCGCTCGGTCTTCGCGTTTTTGCAGAAATTTCAGTAAGGGCTTTATCGTCTTTTGGGGGTTAAACCCTTTCTCCTTAAGGCTTGCTCGAGCCTTAGGGCATCATTCACTATACTTAGAGAGATTTGGGAGATAAGAGAGAAGAGAGAAGAGAAAAGGGTTTCCTAAACCTAGGTTGCTTTTGGAGAAGAAATCAAAGGGGTGAAGACCCTAGATCGTCCCCAAGCACGTTTTCTTCAAGATTTCAACTCAAGCTCGTGTGGAGGTGCATTCTCCAAGCTAGGGCAGCACTCACTCACGTTTTGAAAGAGGTTTCTTCCCCCAACTCAAGTCCCCTTCAAGCAAAGGCTTCCTCCTTCCAAATAGAGCTTCTATTTCAAGGTTTCTTCAAGATCAAACCTTGATCTAAGGTTAGTACACCCTACTAACTTACCCTAGCAATAAATCTAGGTTTTCCTTATGAAATGTGATTTATGGTATTATGTTTGCCTCCCATATGAAATGTATCATCTCCAATGAACCTAAATAAGATAAGAAAAAGGTATGGATGTGTGTGGGTGTTGATGTGGCGATTGGATGCCGAGGTGTATGTTGGGTGATGTGTGTGATGGAAATGGTGGATGGGTACTTTACCAATAATGAACATACCTTGATTTTTGGATGGAAAGTAGGCACTAAAAAGAAGAAGATGAATCATTAAGGAACCTTGCATGCTATGTGTTTGACAAAATGCCTAAACTAGGAATAAATGACATAAATGAAGAAAATGAAAGTAGACCTTATGCATGTGTTCTTATGAATGATGAACTATTCAAATGCCACGTAGATTACTCAAATTCCTATATGGTTATACTATGGATTGAATTGCTATACACTACTCTTCATGTCACATTGTCATCATGATATTACAAGTGCTACACACACCACACATGCATGCATGAAACCGGTTTTTCCAAGATTGTATTTGTACATGATGAATCAAGAACATGACAAGGAGGTTGGTAGCCCAAGGAAGGGTGCTAGCCTCTGGCTCACAAGTGAAATGAAACAAGAACATGACAAGGAGGTTGGTAGCCCAAGGAAGGGTGCTAGCCTCTGGCTCACAAGAGAAATGGAACAAGAACATGACAAGGAGATTGGTAGCCCAAGGAAGGGTGCTAGCCTCTGGCTCACAAGTATACAAGTCAAGAACAAATCAAGACATGAAATACAAGACAAGACACGATACACATACATGATTTGACCGAGACACGAAAAGGGTTTCCGAGACATGAGTTTTACCGAGGTTTTTGCATTCATACACGCATGTCAAGATATGGCTATGTATCTTATGCTTTCACTATTGCTTTAAATTAATATCTTGTATTGCTCACTGTTGTTATGCTTTCGCTATTGTTATGGTTAGCTAGTAGTTTGTACTCGCTGAGTATTCCATGCTCAGCCGTACTTTTATGTCGGCAGGTACTGTGGATGTCTTCGACCCCGAGCCTTGGGTCGAGGAGGAGTATGTAGAGGAGAGGGAGCCACCTATCCCATGGCAGTCTCAGGAGGATGGGGACTTGGATGTGTGGCCATACCTCGACTACTGTTGAGAGGAGAGGGTTAGAGAGTTCCTTTTTGTATTTTGGTAGGTGGGCATGTCCACCTTTACTTTGATTGTATTTGGTATATGTTAACTTGGAATACTATTTGGAGTTATAGAAGAAAAGAAAAAGTTGGCCTATGCTTCCGCACTTATGTTTAGTTTCCGTGCTCTGATTTTCATTGAATTATATTATGTTTAGCCTCTTGCATTACAGGATGGTCTGACAGGTACACGTAGTCACCTCTAAAGTATCCCTTAACTCCTAGGGGGTATTTTGGGGCGTGACACTTGATATGTTATGTATATATATGTTAACTTGAAATACAGATCACCTTATATAGAAAAGAAAATTTTGGTTTACTCTTCCGCATTCATGATATAGCTTCCGCACTCTGATTCATGTTACATTATGGTATATTTACCTTGTTCATTACAGGATGGTTTGGTAGGTTAAGTATAGTCACAATTAAAGTATCCCTTAACTCCTAGGGGGTATTTTGGGGCGCGACAGAGAGAGGGGCATGAGATTGAGGAAAGGGGAGAGGAAAATCTGGAAATTAATTGTCCCAAAGCCTTGGACGTCCACCTCTTTATAAAGGGTTTGCTTGCAACCCAAGACTCCTTATCCTTATCTAATAAGGATTCCTCAATTGTTTCTTTCTTGATTTCTCCTTTAAATTAGGATTAATCATTAATAGAAACTAACCTTATCTATTAGTAACTAACTAGTTATATCTTTATCAAATAAGGAATCTTAATTAGTAGCAAACTAATAAAATTCCATTATTAGGAAATCTTTAATTAGTAACTAACTAACTAACTAACCTTATCTAATAAGGAGATTAGTCATTAGAAACTAATTGAAACAATATCTCCTCTTTGAAGTGGGAGTCCCACCCTAGGTGGGCCCCACTTCCACACACCCCTAGGGTTTCCAAAACCCTTTAGGTCACTTTTAATCTTTTGTTAAAATTTCCAATAGGTCCTACCCATTTGGTTTATCACATCTAATGTGATTCTACCTTTTAGAGCTTCACTATACCATATAGTGATTACTTAGAGAAATTAATTAATTAAATTAATAATTAAATTAAATACTTTAAGAAGGTCCTTGTGTATGGGATCTAAATGGATCTCCTATTTCCAGTTGTGGGACCAAGTACTCAACCTATTGGTTAAACCATTGTTACTTGGAAACACCTTTCCTATTACTCCATTAGGATTATAGAATTTCATCTATATCCCTGGACTTCCACCAATCACAATAATGTCCATTAACACAATGTGATTAACCTCTAGAAAATAGAGAATTACATGCAGGTATTTCTATCCCACGATTTGTTTACAGATGCATCCCTCCACTTCCAATATTGTTATAAGCTTATGGGACAATATCTAATACTATCTTTAATCTATGGCTTATATTGAGAACCCATTCTCTTTGATACTTTTAGTCAAACTTGGACTTTCAAAACTATTTTAGAAATTCTTTAAAAGAAATAATAATAATAATTACATTTCTTTTATACAGAAAATAAACTTTTCGATAAAATCATTTCATCGATAAATACCAGCGTTGGGTTTTTCAAGTCCGGTTTTGACAAGTATCAACTCAATATTAATTACTCAGTAATAGTAGTGAAATCTTTATTGAGCGTACACACACTTCTTCTAATATAGTGCACATAACCCAACGAGCTGGTATTTAGTCCAGTGTGTTGGACATTGACGATGTAACGACCCCAAAATCCTACAAGGCTAAAATAGGACTTTGGGATCGCCACATTACATAAACCTGCTTAAAATCCATGACATCACGAGTCTCCACAAATGAGGATAGTAAAATTTCCGATATATCAACTGTAACCAACTAAATAGCACGAGTCTATAGTCAACAAATACTGTCGCGACCCAAAACCCACCCTAGGAGTTAGAGTGAACTCTGGACGACTAATCATGGCTTACATGACTTGCTTGACAAACCATCCTGCAAAAACCCACAGAGCATATACAATAGAGGACATTATCAGCGGAAACATACTCTATCATGGCACAGCGGAAGACTAACAACCCTCTATGTATATACATACTTAAATTCAAGTTTTATACAAAAAGCAATCCATAAGAAAGTGCGGACATGCCCGCCAAAATACATAAATCTAACTCTCATTTCACCCACAGCTAATCCACTCAGAATCTACAACCACCTATTGGTAACCCTCTACGGGAGGTTCCTCCAAAGGCTCCTCGACGTACTCCTCTTCCACCCATGGACCAGGAGCACAAACATCAAATGGAGCAGCAGCTCCCTCGAAACCTGCCGACATAAGAAGTACGGCTGAGCATGGAATACTCAGCGGATACTAAATACTAACCAACAATTATAGCATAAAAATGGCAATACATAATCAGGAGCAATTTATATATGTCAAACGGAAACAATTCATATCATACAAGGAAGTAAAGCAGTTTATAATCATGCTTGTAATTCGTAGAAAACCGATAAATCCTCTTGAAAACATCGTGCACTTGACTTGAAATATCTTTTCGTACTTGAAAGCTTGTCTTGTCTATCTTGCTTGATTCTTGTATGCCGTGTCATGTCATGCATGCTTGCTTGTGATCATGTAACTTGTGAGATGCACTTGTGAGATGCACTTGTGAGATGCCTTGAGAGGGAAGGGAGACCCTTCTTTATGCAATGCACTTGCGAGGGAATGGAGACCTTCTTTATGATATGTATGTACTTGCGAGGGAAGGGAGACCCTTCTTCATGATATGTACTTGTGAGTGAGGGGAGACCCCTCGTGGAATGTTGGTTCTTGTCTTCTTGTGAAAAGCGAGGTAAAACATATTGTAGGATATGTCCCACCTCTAACCATGTTCTTGTAAACCTCGATAAATCATGCCATGCATGCCGTGCTCGTGGGAACCGTGTACATACTTGCATTTAAATTTAAACATGACCATTGGGTAATTTCACAACACATATAGCGTCAAAGATTAAGCAATTCAATATTCATAGCATTCAGGGAAAACAGGAAACACACTATCATAGGCCCTAGCAATATTCAGAATTTATTAGGCATGTATTTCCTAATTTACAGCTCACTGTATTCACCTTGGCATTTCATCAAACATGGTGTGTTCATTATGGATTTACCCTACAACATGCTTTTCTAGATGGTTTTACTCAATCATACATGTATGTTTATTATTGGAACAATGCCCTTCCCCGTTTTAATCATCACCACACAACCACTGGCATCCAATCGCCCCTTACATCTCCATTCACCATTCACCATTTACCATTCATCCATCTCATAGCACATGTGTAAGTGAAAGAAAATAAAGAGAAATGAGGGGAAAAGAGGATCTATAACTAGGAGGGTAGTAAAAAGTACCGACCTTGAAGAAATGAGGGAGAAACCCTCTTTCCAAATGACTGTGAGTTGCTGCCCTAGCTTGGATCGCGAGCTCCACAATGCCTGAACCGAAATCTTGAAGAAAACGGGCTTGAGGTTGATCTAGGGTTTCAAAAACCCTTTGATTTCTCTCCAAACTGGAAACCCTAGGTTGGAATCGCCTTCTCCTCTTTCTTCTATTCTCTCAAACTCTCTAAGTGTCGAATGATGCCCTAAAGGCTCGGGTTAAACTCTTAAGGTAAGAGTGAACTGACCAAAAGACCATAATACCCTTACTGGGATTTCTGCAATGACGCGAGGACCGTGAATAGTGCAGAACACATTGTGTCGTGAATAGTGCCCACTCGTTGTGCGGTGAACAGTGCTAACTCGTGGTGCTGTGAATAGTGCCAACTCGTGGTGCTGTGAATAGTGCCAACTCGTGGTGTTGTGAATAGTGCCAACTCGTTGTCCGTTGTCTTATGTACAGCGTGCCCGTGGTGAATTGTACAACGTGCCCGTGGTGAGTTGTACAACGTGCCAGTGGTGAGTTGTACAACGTGCCTGTTGTGAGCTGTACAACGGATGCACACAGTATACGTTATCAGAGTACGTTGTCTGTGCTACGTTATCAGAGTACGACGTCAGAGCACGTCCTTAGTGCCTTCCAAGCTACGTCCTCAGTGCATAACCAAGCTACGTTTTCCTACAGGTTCAGACTGTTTTGGCCATATCTTTTGACTCGTTCATCCGATTTTGACGATTCAACTTGCGTTGTGTTCGTACTTCGAAGAGGAACATTTCTGACGTTTCGAAATTTCCAATTTCTTCCTTATTTATTAATTATACCTCTTAAAAATGGAAAATGACAACGAAAGTGTCATGTATTAAGCATGAAAAGGTCTGGGGCTCTACATCTTCTCCCCCTTACAAAAATTTCGTCCTCGAAATTCAGACGATACTAGCATTACAAATTAAAACAGAATTACAAGTCCTACACAGACTTCATACAAAAATCATTCAATTAATTCTGGGTACTTTGCTTTGTCTTCGGCTTCGCGCTCCTATGTAGCTTCTTCCCGAGCATGGTGTTGCCATTGCACAAGAACGAAAGGGATTGTCTTGTTGCGAAGTACCTGATCTCTTCGATCCAAAATCTGAACCGGCTTTTCAATCAAGGTGAGGTCCTCTCGAACCTCCAACGGTTCCAAGTCTATGACATGCGAAGGATCCGCAATGTACTTCCGAAGCATAGACACATGGAAGACGTTGTGAACTGCGGCCATGTGAGGTGGAAGAGCTACTCGATAAGCAACTTCACCAACCCGGGTGATAATCTCAAAAGGCCCAACATACCGAGGACTGAGTTTGCCTCGTTTTCCAAATCTCATGATCCCTTTGCTAGGAGATACTTTCACAAAAACTTGATCCCCTACTTGAAATTCCAAGTCCCTACGGCGTGTGTCCGCATAGCTCTTCTGGCGATCTTGAGCGGCTTTCAATCGATCCCGAATGATCTTAACTGTGTTTGCAGTTTGCTCAATCAACTCCGGACCAAGTACTTTCCTTTCTCCTACCTCATCCCAATAGAGAGGAGACCTACAACTTCGCCCATACAAGGCCTCAAACGGTGCCATTTGAATACTTGCCTGATAGCTGTTATTATAGGCAAATTCAACCAAAGGCAAGTGCTCTTCCCAACTGCCTCTGAAATCCAACATACAAGCCCGAAGCATGTCTTCAATGACTTGGTTCACTCTCTCGGTTTGTCCATCCGTCTGTGGATGAAAAGCGGTGTTGAAATCAAGTCGGGAACCATAGCCTCCTGAAAGCTTTTCCAGAATCGTGATGTGAATCTTGGATCCCGATCTGACACAATACTGACGGGCACTCCGTGTAACCTCACTACTTCCTTGATGTATAGAGCGGCCAACTGGCTAGAGTTGAAAGTAGTTCGGTAAGGTAAGAAGTGCGCAGACTTCGTCAGACGGTCTACTACAACCCAAATTACATCTGGGCCCCTTGCCGTCTTTGGCAAGCCAACTATAAAATCTATGGATATGTTCTCCCATTTCCACTCGGGAATAGGAAGAGAATGCAATAGACCGGCGGGCCGCATGTGTTCTGCTTTTACCTGTAGGCACACTAAGCACCGTGCTACATATTCCGCAACCTCCCTCTTCATCTTCCGCCACCAAAAGTGACTCTTGAGGTTCCGGTACATCTTTGTACCCCCTGGATGCACTGTGTACTTCGAACGGTGTGCTTCATCCAAAATTTCTCTTCGAAGATCTGCATTGGCTGGGACGCACAGTCTTCCCTTGAATGTGATAGCACCCCGACTAGTGAGAGAGAAGTCCTCACTACCCTTAGCAACTTCCTTGTCCCGATAAGCCAACAATTCAGCATCCATGGCTTGATATTCTTGGATCAAATCTATAATGTACGGCCGAACCGTAACATTTGCCAAGGTAGGACCACGGACAGAGTCATTCACACTGATGTCCAGATTTGCCAAATCTTCTAGTAGCTTCCATTCTTGAACCAACATATGTGCTAACAACCCTTGAGGTCTTCTACTCAAAGCATCAGCCACAACATTCACTTTACCCGGGTGGTATTGAATGGTACAATCATAGTCCTTCAAAAATTCCATCCAACGCCTTTGCCTTAGATTCAGCTCCTTTTGGGAAAAGAGGTACTTGAGGCTCTTGTGATCGGTAAATACATAGAACTCCACCCCATAAAGGTAATGACGCCAAATCTTAACTGCAAACACGACCGCCGCAAGCTCCAAGTCGTGCGTGGGGTAATTCTTCTCATGCTCCTTCAACTGCCTTGATGCATAGGCAATAACTTTCTTGTGCTGCATGAGTACACACCCAAGTCCAACGTGTGAGGCATCACTATACACCTCATACCCAAAAGGTCCAGATGGCACAGTAAGGACCGGGGCTGTAGTAAGCCTCTTCTTCAGTTCCGTGAAACTGATCTCGCACTTATCACTCCATACAAACTTGGCGTTCTTCCTTGTCAGGTAAGTGAGCGGTGCTGCAAGGCTAGAGAAACCCTCTACGAATCTCCTGTAGTAGCCTGCCAATCCAAGAAAACTGCGTGTCTCAGTAACACTCTTGGGCCTCGCCCAACTCATAACTGCTTCGATCTTCTTCGGATCTACCGAGATACCTTCTGCAGAAACAACGTGGCCTAGGAATGCCACCTCTTCCAACCAAAACTCACACTTGCTAAGTTTGGCGTATAGCTTGTGCTCTCTTAGCATTTCCAAAGCAAGGCATAGGTCGCGTGTGTGATCTTCCCGTGTCTGGGAATAGACCAAAATATCATCAACAAATACAATCACGCACCTATCAAGATATGGCCGGAACACCCGGTTCATCAAATCCATAAAGGCTGCCGGCGCGTTCGTGAGTCCAAAAGGCATCATCAAGAACTCGTAGTGTCCATACCGAGTCCTGAAAGCAGTTTTGGGAACATCTTCCGCCTTAATCTTCAACTGGTGATAACCCGATCGAAGATCTATCTTCGAGAAAAATCTCGCTCCCTTCAACTGATCGAACAAGTCATTAATCCTAGGCAAGGGATACCTATTCTTTATAGTGACTTTGTTCAATTGCCGGTAATCGACACACATTCGCATCGAGCCATCTTTCTTCTTAACAAATAACACTGGGGCACCCCACGGTGAGACACTTGGTCGAATGAAGCCAAGGCTTTGTAATTCTTCCAATTGAGTCTTCACCTCCTTAAGTTCAATCGGGGCCATCCTATATGGAGCCCTGAAAACAGGAGCTGTGCCTGGTGCAAGCTCGATCATAAACTCAATCTCCCTGTCTGGAGGCAATCCTGGCAACTCCTCTGGAAATACATCCAGGAACTCACTCACAACCGGAATAGTCGATGAGTCCTTTACCTCGGGGTTAGCTAAGCTCAACGCCGCAAAACGAGCAATAGATCTACTTTTCAACCCGCGAAAGTGGAATGGCTTTCCTTCTACTGGCTTGAAGAGTACCATTTTCTCAAAGCAAGCTACATGCCCATGATGTGCTGCTAACCAATCCATTCCCAATATAACATCAAAGTCTTGGAATCCAAGGACAATGAGACCAACCGCCAACTCGTGGCTTCCAACTTGGACCACACTATTTCTGTACACTTTATCTGCCAATACTGTTTTGCCGAGAGGAGTCGAAATGGCTAACTCCAGTTCTAGCTGACTTGGCTCTACGGAAAAGCCTTCTGAAAAACTCGGCGAGACAAACGAATGAGTAGACCCGGTATCAATCAATACTCGAGCCAAACACTCATTGACTAGTAGGGTTCCTGAAATTTTAACTAGTTACGTCAATCCATGCATCAATAGTGTATACATGTAGGTATATATACATATATAACATTTCAATTACGTACATAATCAGTTTATATTTAGCAGTTTAATTTACGGATAATTAAATAAGCTACAACCGCGTACCTTGCACTACATCGTCAGATGCGAGTGCATCACCCTCTGTCAAGGCAAAAACTCGCCCCTGGTTCGCCTGGCGAGACTGTGGTGTAGACCGGGTAGTCTGAGATGACGCCTGATATGATCCTGCTGGGCGTGCTGGTGGACTAATCCTCTGAGACTGGCCTGGTAAATGCCGACTGGGGCAATCCCTGATCATATGGCCCTGGCGACCACAATGAAAACATTCACCCGATGCCCTTCGGCAATCCCCTGCCGGGTGCCTTCGGCCAGATGAACTGCAGACCTCGTGTGCATAAGTCAGAGGGGCCGGAGGTGGAGCATACCTCATCGTCTGAGGTGCAACAGGCCGTGGGGCTGGAAGAGCCTGAGGTCTCGGCGCCTGAGGCACATACTGCCGGGAAGCTGGAGGCGCATAAGATGGCCTCATCGGTGGTGCTGGCCACGTATACTGATAAGGACCAGTCCGGGCCCGCCTCTCTAGAGGTTCTGAACTACTGGATTGGCCTCTCGCCAACTCCCTCTTCTTGGACACTGTCTCTGAATTGGCCTCGACCAATAAGGCCTTGTCTACTACCTCAAGGTAGGTAGCATGTCTGAAAACTGAAACCTTCTCCATGATAACATCCTTGAGCCCTTGCTCAAACCTTCTTGCCTTCATTGCCCCGGTGGCAACCATGTGAGTCGCGAAGCGTGATAGCTCCGAGAACTTGGCCTCGTAAGCGGCCACAGACATCGAACCTTGCTCAAGGTTGATGAATTCCCTCTCTTTCTTTTCCCGTGCTCCAACCGGAAAATACTTCTTGTAAAAAGTATCCTTGAACTCCTCCCAAGTCCAAGGTAGACCCTGCATGGTCAGATCTCGCATCCTCAATGCGGACAACCACCAATGGTGGGCTTCACTCTCTAGCATGAAAGCTGCCCATGCTACTCTCTCCTCCTCTGTAGGCGAGAGGACCGCAAAAATCTTCTCCATCTGGAGGATCCATGCCTCCGCAGCAAGAGGGTCCACACTCCTATGGAAGGGTGGAGGCCTCAATCTCCTGAATGCCTCAACTCCAGCGGTACGATGTACTGGAGCTGCGGGCGGTGGAGTAGGTGCAGCCGATGATGGTATAGCTTGCCGAGCCGCCAGTATGGCGAGTGTCTCAGCAATAGAGCCTAAGACCTGAGAGAGGTCCGGCTGCTCATCCTCATCTCTGGAAGTAGATGAAGCTCTGGTGTGTGGTCCACGACCTCGCGTGCCCCGCCTCATGACTAAAGTCCTGAGAACAATAGCATCACATGAGTCTCACTTGAAACCACAGTTTATTTCAATGTCGTTTCACAATAATTCAATTTGTATTAGTTGCATAATACTAATATACATCACATCAAGTCATCAGAGTATTCATCACATTATACTTATACTTTAGTGTTCTAGCGTACCTAGGGCCCGTACTTGGTTAAAGCAACCATTTTAGACTAAGACTAAAGTTTAGTCTTATACTTGGATCAAGACTCTCTTCCGACTTACTTTCTTCCTAACTTGTTTCCTAACATATGCTCTTGTCAAGCCGTGGTATAAGATTCTAAGTGACCCTAGAGACCTAAAGCCTAAGCTCTGATACCACTTCTGTTGCGACCCAAAACCCACCCTAGGAGTTAGAGTGAACTCTGGACGACTAATCATGGCTTACATGACTTGCTTGACAAACCATCCTGCAAAAACCCACAGAGCATATACAATAGAGGACATTATCAGCGGAAACATACTCTATCATGGCACAGCGGAAGACTAACAACCCTCTATGTATATACATACTTAAATTCAAGTTTTATACAAAAAGCAATCCATAAGAAAGTGCGGACATGCCCGCCAAAATACATAAATCTAACTCTCATTTCACCCACAGCTAATCCACTCAGAATCTACAACCATCTATTGGTAACCCTCTACGGGAGGTTCCTCCAAAGGCTCCTCGACGTACTCCTCTTCCACCCATGGACCAGGAGCACAAACATCAAATGGAGCAGCAGCTCCCTCAGAACCTGCCGACATAAGAAGTACGGTTGAGCATGGAATACTCAGCGGGTACTAAATACTAACCAACAATTATAGCATAAAAATGGCAATACATAATCAGGAGCAATTTATATATGTCAAACGGAAAAAATTCATATCATACAAGGAAGTAAAGCAGTTTATAATCATGCTTGTAATTCGTAGAAAACCGATAAATCCTCTTGAAAACATCGTGCACTTGACTTGAAATATCTTTTCGTACTTGAAAGCTTGTCTTGTCTATCTTGCTTGATTCTTGTATGCCGTGTCATGTCAATGTCATGCATGCTTGCTTGTGATCATGTAACTTGTGAGATGCACTTGTGAGATGCACTTGTGAGATGCCTTGAGAGGGAAGGGAGACCCTTCTTTATGCAATGCACTTGCGAGGGAATGGAGACCCTTCTTTATGATATGTATGTACTTGCGAGGGAAGGGAGACCCTTCTTCATGATATGTACATGTGAGTGAGGGGAGACCCCTCGTGGAATGTTGGTTCTTGTCTTCTTGTGAAAAGCGAGGAAAAACATATCGTAGGATATGTCCCACCTCTAACCATGTTCTTGTAAACCTCGATAAATCATGCCATGCATGCCGTGCTCGTGGGAACCGTGTACATACTTGCATTTAAATTTAAACTCGACCATTGGGTAATTTCACAACACATATAGCGTCAAAGATTAAGCAATTCAATATTCATAGCATTCAGGGAAAACAGGAAACACACCATCATAGGCCCTAGCAATATTCAGAATTTATTAGGCATGTATTTCCTAATTTACAGCTCACTGTATTCACCTTGGCATTTCATCAAACATGGTGTGTTCATTATGGATTTACCCTACAACATGCTTTTCTAGATGGTTTTACTCAATCATACATGTATGTTTATTATTGGAACAATGCCCTTCCCCGTTTTAATCATCACCACACAACCACTGGCATCCAATCGCCCCTTACATCTCCATTCACCATTCACCATTTACCATTCATCCATCTCATAGCACATGTGTAAGTGAAAGAAAATAAAGAGAAATGAGGGGAAAAGAGGATCTATAACTAGGAGGGTAGTAAAAAGTACCGACCTTGAAGAAATGAGGGAGAAACCCTCTTTCCAAATGACTGTGAGTTGCTGCCCTAGCTTGGATCTCGAGCTCCACAATGCCTGAACCGAAATCTTGAAGAAAACGGGCTTGAGGTTGATCTAGGGTTTCAAAAACCCTTTGATTTCTCTCCAAACTGGAAACCCTAGGTTGGAATCGCCTTCTCCTCTTTCTTCTATTCTCTCAAACTCTCTAAGTGTCGAATGATGCCCTAAAGGCTCGGGTTAAACTCTTAAGGTAAGAGTGAACTGACCAAAAGACCGTAATACCCTTACTGGGATTTCTGCAATGACGCGAGGACCGTGAATAGTGCTGAACACATTGTGTCGTGAATAGTGCCCATTCGTTGTGCGGTGAATAGTGCCAACTCGTGGTGCTGTGAATAGTGCCAACTCGTGGTGCTGTGAATAGTGCCAACTCGTGGTGCTGTGAATAGTGCCCACTTGTGGTGTTGTGAATAGTGCCAACTCGTTGTCCGTTGTCTTATGTACAGCGTGCCTGTGGTGAGTTGTACAACGTGCCCGTGGTGAGTTGTACAACGTGCCCGTTGTGAGCTGTACAATGGATGCACACAGTATACGTTATCAGAGTACGTTGTCTGTGCTACGTTATCAGAGTACGACGTCAGAGCATGTCCTTAGTGCCTTCCGAGCTACGTCCTCAGTGCATAACCGAGCTACGTTTTCCTACAGGTTCAGACTGTTTTGGCCATATCTTTTGACTCGTTCATCCGATTTTGTCGATTCAACTTGCGTTGTGTTCGTTCTTCGAAGAGGAACATTTCTAACGTTTTGAAATTTCCAATTTCTTCCTTATTTATTAATTATACCTCTTAAAAATGGAAAATGACAACGAAAGTGTCATGTATTAAGCATGAAAAGGTCTGGGGCTCTACAAATACAACCCACTAAAACCAAAGAGTCTAATACACAATTATAAAAGTCTACTAAGCAACATCTACTCAAGTCTAATACACTCTCTCAATCAAATGAAATAAAAACTAAGAGGTGTAGCCACCCAAGTCTTTGGCTCCCTCCTCAGAAGGCTCACCTTCACCTCCTTCCTTTGCGTATGTTTCCTCAACCCACGGCTCCACCGTGTACTCCTGCTCTAAACCTACCAAGACGAAGTCCGGCTGAGTACAAAGGTACTCAGTGTATATAATATCCAACCAACAATAATAATATACCTGCACTTAGTTAGAAACATATTCAATAACATAATAACATAATCAGAGTGCAGAAGAACGTGTGCGCATATACATCATATCATCACCTTGACTCGTGTACTTGTGAGAATCTTAGACTTGGAAGACAATACACTTATGAGTTGCTTATGCTTATAAGACCACGTGCTTGTGAGATGCTTATGCTTATGCACTTATTCAGATCATACAATGATGTGACATGCCGATCTTGACGGATACGGACCATGTCTAAGAATCAAATGGTTGACATGCTGTTCTTGGCGGATACGGACCATGCCTAAGAATCAAATGTAATTGACATGCCCTTCTTGGCGGATACGGACCATGCCATGCTTATGCTTATTTAGAATGTCATACGTATGCCATGCTCATGCTTGTGGTCCACATGTGTGACTTGTTAGACTCTTATCTTAACATACACGTGCATATGTGCTTAAGTGTCGAAATTAACATTCGAGTTGGTAATTGCTTAGATTCCGATCTCCCACCATGGAAACTCCACTATACTGTCCCATACCAAATAGTTAGAGAATTCCCGGTTTGAGAGATGTTCCTCTAAGTTCTTACCTTCCCGACTATAAACTTCCATGCAAATAATTAGACATACTTAACCAACAATTCACATATACATATCTTATCATAATTCATATCACAATTCATAATCAATTTACCACCATTTCATAAGAGTATAATAGCATTTATCCTTTCAAGCATTTTCACAAACACCTTGTGTACGCATAATATGAATCCATTTCCCTTCTATATTTTCAAGCATTCATCAAACCATAATTCATCCATACAATCAATTCACTATTCACATCCACATATATTTCCCATCCTCCATACATTTCCCATCCTCCATATATTCTATCCACATCCAATCCACATTTCCATCAATAATTAGCTTAGTTCATTGAAAATTTGGGAAAAATGCATTTAATCTCTATTCTATCATTTCTATCACATTAATATTCACAAAACATTAAAAGAGAGTTGATTTGGATAGTATATCGACCTTAGGAATCCTTCCCTTGGATTCAAAACGCTCCTGAGGAGATTTGAAGAAGCTTTGAGGACGATCTCCAAGCTTCCCTCTCAATCTTCTAGCAACCTCCTTCTTCTCCAAGCAACCCTCTCCCTCAAACCCTAGGTTTTCTCCCCCTTTTTGCCAAATTAGGTTAGAAATAGGTAGAGTATTTTAATATTTCGAGTAGGACCCCCTATTTATAGCCCCAAGGTCTGAGAACAAAAAGACCAAAACGGCCATACTAAAAATTCTGTAAAAATCACGAAAGATCGAGCGATCGGTGGTTATGACCGATCGATCGGTTCTCAACCGAGCGATCGGTGTTTTTGACCGAGCTCTCAGTCAAAAAAGCACTCTCTGGAAATTTTTTCAATACAAAATTTTGGACCAGTCGATAGATACCGGTCGATCGGTCCAAAACCGATCGATCGCTACTTCTGACCGAGCGATCGGTTGCCTACAGATTTTTGACCTACTCTACTGTTTTGGCCATAACTTTTGACTCACTCGACGGATTTTGACGATTCAACTTGGGTTGGATTCGTCTCTCGAAAACGAACATTTCTAGCATGTTAGAATTTCTAAATTCCACTTAATTAATAGACTAAATTATCCCCAAAGTTGACTGATCTGCAATTCCATTAGATAAAACCCACCATTGACTTGGCTTAAACTCAAAATAAGGAAAAACATTAAACATGAACTTCAAAGAGGGTTCCAACACCTTTCTAATGGTTCAAGAATCACTCAATTCTAATAAACGGTGCCAAAACTAGAGCTTCCTAAAGTTTAGGGTGTGATATGACATCCCTCCGTTACAAGTTTGATTAAGCCTAGTTTACACCACACCAAATAAATATATAATACAATAAACATCAAAACATCTCAAGGACTATAATACCCCTAATACAATGAAGTAAAAACATGAAAAAGATTCGGGGTCTCTACATCCTCCCCCCCTTACAAGAATTTTGTCCTCGAAATTACGTACCTTAGGTGTACAAGTGCGGGTACTTTTCGCGGACTTCGGCTTCTCTCTCCTAAGTAGCCTCTTCTCTAGAGTGATGCTCCCATTGTAAGAGCACAAGAGGAATGACCTTTGAACGCAAAACTTGCTCTTTCCGGTCCAAAATTTGAGCCGGTTGCTCCACTAGAGTCAAATCTTCCCGAATTTCCAACGGTTCCAAATGAATGACATGTGAAGGATCAGCAATATACTTCCTCAACATAGAGATGTGAAAGACATTATGCACACCTTCCATGTGAGGTGGTAAGGTGACCCGATAAGCAACTTCCCCGACTCGGGTGATGATCTCAAAAGGAACCACATATCTCGGACTAAGCTTGCCCCGCTTGCCGAATCTCATCACCCCCTTTGTAGGTGAGATCTTTACAAACACAAAATTTCCAACTTGGAACTCAAGATCTCTCCTGCGGGTATCTGCATAGCTTTTCTGCCTACTCTGAGCTGCTTTCAACCTCTCTCTGATCAACTGGACTCTATCCACAGTCTGACCAACGAGCTCGGGACCCAAAAGCTTCCTCTCGCCAACTTCGTCCCAACACAAAAGGTGAACGACAACTCCTCCTATAAAGTGCCTCAAACGGAGCCATCTGAATGCTTGCTTGATAGCTGTTGTTGTAGGCAAACTCAACTAACGGCAAGTGATCAACCCAACTACCCTGAAAGTCTAACATGCAAGCTCGTAGCATGTCCTCTATGATCTGGTTCACTCTTTCAGTTTGCCCATTTGTCTGTGGATGAAATGCCGTACTAAAATCCAAATGGGAACCCATGGCCTGCTGAAAACTCTTCCAGAATCTGGATGTAAATCTCGGATCTCGATTAGAAACAATGCTAATTGGCACTCCATGCAAACGGACTATCTCCTTGATATAGAGGTTAGCCAAATGATTGGGGTTGAAAGTAGTCCGATATGGAAGAAAATGAGCTGATTTAGTCAATCGATCAACCACAACCCAAATGGCATCAAAGTTCTTGGCCATCTTTGGCAAACCAACAACAAAATCCATGAAGATATTTTCCCACTTCCACTTGGGAATAGGAAGAGACTGAAGAAGTCCTGCCGGCCTCCTGTGTTCGGCCTTCACCTGCTGACACACCAAACACTTGGATACAAAGGTAGCCACATCTTTCTTCATACCTTTCCACCAGAAATACTTCTTAAGGTTCTGGTACATCTTAGTACCTCCCGGATGCACGGTGTACTTGGACTTGTGTGCTTCATCCAGAATCTCCCTTCTTAAATCCTCATCATCCGGAACACAAAGTCTACCCTTGAAACAAACTCCACCATCCCTCCAAGAGAAATCCTCAAACCCGCTGTTAAGCGACTTATTCATAGCAGCGTGCAATTCTCCATCATTCCACTGCAAATCTTTAATCCTGTTCAATAAGGTTGGCCTGACCATAATGTTAGCCAACAAGGCTCCAGATGCTCCCACACTGAAACCCGTATCAAGGCTAGACACCTCTTCTAGTAACTTCCATTCTTGGACCATCAAGTGTGCCAAGAACCCAGTAGGTCTCCTACTTAGCGCATCTGCCACTACATTCGCTTTTCCCGGGTGGTACTGGATAGAGCAATCATAATCCTTGAGGAATTCCACCCAACGACGCTGCCTCAAATTCAGCTCTTTCTGCGAGAATAAATACTTTAGACTTTTGTGGTCGGTGAAAACTTCAAACTGCGCACCGTACAAGTAGTGTCTCCAGATCTTAAGAGCAAAAACCAAGGCTGCTAACTCCAAATCATGGGTAGGATAGTTCTTCTCGTAGTCTTTCAACTGCCGAGAAGCATAGGCAATCACCTTCCCGTGTTGTATAAGAACACAACCTAACCCAACGAGTGAGGCATCACTATACACCACAAAACCTTCACTAGCCGATGGAACAGTCAAGATCGGAGCGGTGGTGAGACGCTTCTTCAACTCAAGAAAACTCTTATCACATTTCTCATTCCACTCGAATCTAGCGTTCTTTCGAGTTAGGTCAGTAAGTGGAGCTGCCAAACTAGAGAAACCTTCCACAAATCTTCTGTAATAACCAGCTAGGCCCAAAAAGCTTCGAACTTCAGTAACACTCTTTGGCCTTCCCCATCCTTCCATTGCTTCTATCTTCGCAGGGTCAACTGAAATCCCCTCTTCTGACACCACATGGCCTAGAAATGCTACATTTTCTAGCCAAAACTCGCACTTGCTAAGCTTAGCATATAGCTTATGCTCACGGAGTGTCTTAAGGGTGATCCGGAGATGCATCTCATGCTCCTTCTGTGTCCTGGAGTACACTAGAATGTTATCCACAAACACGATCACAAAGCGGTCCAGAGTCGGCTTGAAAATCCTATTCATGAGATCCATGAATGCTGCCAGGGCATTTGTCAAACCGAACGGCATGACTAGGAATTCAAAATGCCCATATCTGGTCCTGAAAGCAGACTTAGGCACATCTTCCGCCTTTATCTTCAGCTGATGGTAGCCCGACCTCAAATCAATCTTGGAGAAATACTTAGCTCCTTGCAACTGATCAAATAAGTCATCGATCCTAGGTAAAGGATATTTGTTCTTGATAATGACCTTGTTCAGTTGCCGATAGTCGATGCACATCCTCATCGAACCATCCTTCTTCTTCACAAACAACACTGGAGCTCCCCAATGTGATACACTTGGGCGGATAAATCCAAGACCAAACAATTCGTCAATATGCTCCTTAAGCTCTTTCAACTCTGCTGGAGCCATCCTATTTGGCGCTTTAGAGATGGGTGCCGTAAACGGAGCCAACTCAATTGCAAACTCTATTTCTCTATCCGGTGGCAAACCCGGTAAGTCCTTGGGAAAGACATCCATAAATTCCTCTACAACTGGAATACTTGAGGAATCTGGTGCTTCCGAGGTAGTAAGACTCAATGCCGCGAAATGAGCTAAGTCCTTCTTCTTCAACCCTTGGAAACGAAAAGAGGGCTCATTGATTGGTCTAAAGTTGACCACTTTCCCAAAACAGTCGATATGCCCATGGTATTTGGAAAGCCAATCCATGCCTAAAATGACGTCAAAGTCTTGGAACTCAAGGACAATCAGATCAGCTGGCATCTCTCTCTAACCTACTCGAATATCACAAGCTCGATAGACCTTATCGGTGATGACCGAACTACCAACAGGAGTAGCGATCGACAATTCACGATCTAACAGACTTGGCTCAATCGGAAACTCTCGTGCAAAACTAGGTATGACGAAGGAGTGAGTGGAACCAGTATTGATCAAAACATGAGCGAGGAAATCATTTATCAACAATGAGCCTGAATTAATACACAGCTAATTTGTCAAATCATGAATACATACATGCATCTTACATCATACCACATAACATTTAATATCACACACATAGCATCAGAACAATATTTTAATTGACTAAAACACAATTAAATGTACCCTGCACAACGTCGTCGGACGCCTGTGCATCCCGCTCCGAGGTAGCAAACACTCAACCTTGAGCTGGCTGGCGAGGTTGCTGAGGTCTAGGACCCTGTGGTGGCCTCTGCTGTGTGGACTGGCTACCTGGGGGCCTGACTCCCTGTGGCTGAGTCGACTGAAGCCCCTGCTGAATGAGGAGTGGGCAATCTCGGATCCGGTGTGAGACCTCTCCACAATGGAAACAACCTCCAGTAATTGCCCTACACTCTCCCACTCTATGCCTCTTTCCGCACTGGCTGCATGCATCATACAACTGGGTACCAGCAATAGGCGGAGCCACCTGAGATGCTCGAGGGGCTGCCTGAGTAGGCCTCTGATATGGGGTAGGCCTAGCAATGGGCATAGGACCTGCTATGCTCGACCTCTTGTCCTGGGGGACAAACCTGCTTGCTTGCATCTGCTCCCTCTTCTTCAAAAATTCATGTGAATTCTTCTTAGCTATCAAGGTGCGCTCATACACCTCCCTACATGTTTTGAGTTGAAGTATCGAAACCTTCTCCCGGATAAAATCCTTCAAGCCTCGCTCAAACCTCTTTGCCTTCATTCTTTCCGTAGAAATCAAGTGAGGAGCGAACCTAGAGAGCTCTACAAACTTGGCCTCATACTCGGCCACTGACATCCTCCCTTGCTCCAAGGTAGAGAATTCAATCTCCTTCTGATCTCTCACAAACACCGGGAAGTATCTCTCGTAGAAGATGTCGAGGAACTCTCCCCAAGTCCACTCTTGTCCGGCTCGCACCTCATTCCTCTGCCTAGATGCTGCCCTCCACCAATGCTCCGCTTCACCTTCCATGACGAAGGAGGCCCATTTCACCCTCTACTCATCGGTGGCCTCAAGTACGGAGAAAATCTTATCTAGTTGCATGATCCATAACTCGGCAACTGAGGGATCCGTACTACCATAGAAGGCTGGAGGACTCATCCTCCTAAAAGCTTCCACTCCGTTGTGACGGGGTGGGTGAACATCAATCTGCCTCTCTTGCCTAGCTTGACCACAGCTAGTAATGCAGTTTGCTGAGCCATAATTTCAGCCTGCCTCTCCATGGCTGCAGCAATAGCTTCCATGGCCCGACCCACATTTGCCTGGGGGGTACCGTCTGGAGTATCCCCATCAGTCACAATGCCACCTCCATTCCTATTATTTCTTCCACCTCTTCTCATGCTTACAATCCTGAGAAGAAGAAAACAATCCATTTAGAACACACTCACATAAAATTCTTAAGTCTACGCTTAATAAAAACTCAATCCTCAACAATTTTAAAGTCCTGAACTTGATGTTTCTTCCCTAAGGTTCACATCTTCCTATACCCTACACTTAATACCTTAGCCCTAAGGACTCTAATGCCTTGAGCTCTGATACCACCTCTGTAACGACCCCAAAATCCTACAAGGCTAAAATAGGACTTTGGGATCGCCACATTACTTAAACCTGCTTAAAATCCATGACATACACGAGTCTCGAAAATGAGGATAATAAAATTTTCGATATATCAACTATAACCAACTAAATAGCACGAGTCTATAGTCAACAAATACAACCCACTAAAACCAAAGAGTCTGATACACAACTATAAAAGTCTACTAAGCAACATCTACTCAAGTCTAATACACTCTCTCAATCAAATGAAATAAAAACTAAGAGGTGCAGCCACCCAAGTCTTTGGGTCCCTCCTCAGAAGGCTCACCTTCACCTCCTTCCTCTGCGTATGTTTCCTCAACCCACGGCTCCGCCATGTACTCCTGCTCTAAACCTGCCAAGACGAAGTCCGACTGAGTACAAAGGTACTCAGTGTATATAAAATCCAACCAACAATAATAATATACCTGCACTTAGTTAGAAACATATCCAATAACATAATAACATAATCAGAGTGCGGAAGAACGTGTGCGCATATACATCATATCATCACCTTGACTCATGTACTTGTGAGAATCTTAGACTTGGAAGACAATACACTTATGAGTTACTTATGCTTATAAGACCACGTGCTTGTGAGATGCTTATGCTTATGCACTTATTCAGGTCATACAATGATGTGACATACCGTTCTTGGCGGATACGGACCATGTCTAAGAATCAAATGGTTGACATGCTGTTCTTGGCGGATACGGACCATGCCTAAGAATCAAATGTAATTGATATGCCGTTCTTGGCGGATACGGACCATGCCATGCTTATGCTTATTCAGAATATCATACGTATGCCATGTTCATGCTTGTGGTCTACATGTGTGACTTGTGAGACTCTTATCTTAACATACACGTGCATATGTGCTTAAGTGTCGAAATTAACATTCGAGTTGGTAATTGCTTAGATTCCGATCTCCCACCATGGAAACTCCACTATACTGTCCCATACCAAATAGTTAGAGAATTTCCGATTTGAGAGATGTTCCTCTAAGTTCTTACCTTCCCGACTATCAACTTCCATGCAAATAATTAGACATACTTAACCAACAATTCACATATATATATCTTATCATAATTCATATCGCAATTCATAATCAATTTACCACCATTTCATAAGAGTATAATAGCATTTATCCTTTCAAGGATTTTCACAAACACCTTGTGTACGCATAATATGAATCCATTTCCCTTCTATATTTTCAAGCATTCATCAAACCATAATTCATCCATACAATCAATTCACTATTCACATCCACATATTAATCCCATCCTCCATATATTTCCCATCCTCCATACATTTCCCATCCTCCATATATTCTATCCACATCCAATCCACATTTCCATCAATAATTAGCTTACTTCATAGAAAATTTGGGAAAAATGCATTTAATCTCTATTCTATCATTTCTATCAAATTAATATTCACAAAACATTAAAATAGAGTTGATTTGGATAGTATATCGACCTTAGGAATCCTTCCCTTGGATTTAAAATGCTCCCGAGGAGATTTGGAGAAGCTTTGAGGACGATCTCCAAGCTTCCCTCTCAATCTTCTAGCAACCTCCTTCTTCTCCAAGCAACCCTCTCCCTCAAACCCTAGGTTTTCTCCCGCTTTTTGTCAAATTAGGTTAGAAATAGGTAGAGTATTTTAATATTTTGAGTAGGACCCCCTATTTATAGCCCCAAGGTCTGAGAACAAAAAGACCAAAACGCCCTTACTAAAAATTCTGTAAAAATCACGAAAGACCGAGCGATCAGTGGTTATGACCGATCGATCGGTTCTCAACCGAGCGATCGGTGCACTTGACCGAGCTCTCGATCAAAAAAGCACTCTCTGGAAATTTTTCCCATACAAAATTGTGGACCAGTCGATAGATACCGATCGATCGGTCCAAAACCGATCGATCGCTACTTCTGACCAAGCGATCGGTTGCCTACAGATTTTTGACCTACTCTACTGTTTTGGCCATAACTTTTGACTCGCTCGACGGATTTTGACGATTCAACTTGGGTTGGATTCGTCTCTCGAAAACGAACATTTCTGGCATGTTAGAATTTCTAAATTCTACTTAATTAATAGACTAAATTGTCCCCAAAGTTGACTGATCTGCAATTCCATTAGATAAAACCCACTATTGACTTGGCTTAAACTCAAAATAAGTAAAAACATTAAACATGAACTTCGAAGAGGGTTCCAACACCTTTCTAATGGTTCAAGAATCACTCAATTCCAGTAAACGGTGCCAAAACTAGAGCTTCCTAAAGTTTAGGGTGTGATATTACATCCCTCCGTTACAAGTTTGATTAAGCCTAGTTTACACCACACCAAATAAATATATAATACAATAAACATCAAAACATCACAAGGACTATAATACCCCTAATACAATGAAGTAAAAACATGAAAAATATTCGGGGTCTCTACAGACGATTGGCTACATCAAAGCTATATAGGCTAATAATAGAGAAGATTTCGACCTCTCAGGTTAAGGGCAATCTGTCAAATGGACTACCCTACATATAAAGACAGTATATTTCTAAGGGTATCCACTAAGCGATCCAGTTGTAATATAAGTACATCTTACTTATATTCACATCTTAGCCAAGAGACCCTTCTCTCAGTGATTGAGATTCATCACTCCATCATATGGAACTAAGAATGTGTAAGTTAGTAGGAATAGATTGTCCAGATGTATCTTGAATAACTTAGAACAATTTTAGGTCTACAAGGAACTGGAAAACCATATCTCCTTAGCAATTAGTTAATAACTAATTGGATGGTGTTTCTACAATGTTACCTAAGGGACAAAGTAGTATCATCCAATGAGATACTTTTAATATGTTACCTAATACCGAAGACAATGTGTGAATGTAAAATATGCTTTTATTGAATAAGTAGACTAATACAATTCCGGTGTGGCTTTTGTGGGCATATATGTCTAACAAACATATCATCATTCATTTCATCAAAAGTATCAAGCATCATTTATCAAAACATACATTTCAAACATATCATTAAAACATTCATATTTCCAAAACATGTTTCAAACAATATCACAAGTTCATAATACCAATTATATCATCAAAACATCATATCATTGAAAGCATAACCATGTTTCAAGCATCAAGGCATAATCAATCAATCAAAGCATATGATCAATCATCCAATTTATTCAAGGAACATTATTTGGTACCCAAACTATTTCGGATCCAACTAGGTTAGCTTTGGGAAGATTTGTCCCCTTAGGCACCCAAACTTGCCTAATCCTCTTATTACCAACAAAAGTATAAATATTTCTTGAAGTACAAGAGGTAAAAAAAATTTGATAATTCTTTTGTTTATCTTTTAGATTATAGCCTAATCCGTCTTTATCATCTTTGATTACCTAACATAGTATCTAATATCTTTTTGTCATTAACAAATTTAGTTACTACGCAATTTAAGTCATCAACCTTAGATTTTAAATCAACACATTCAAAGCATTCATTGGTTGATACTTGAGGGCTAGATTTAATTTCTTTTTCAATTTTTCATTTTTCATTTTCTTCTTTCAAAATTTTATTTTCATTTTGAACAAATTCATTTTTATTTAAAAGGGATAAATTTTCCTTTTTAATCTTTTTATTCTTGGAAGTTATTTTTCCAAATTCATCATATGCTTCTCTTTATTCATCAATAGAAGAAGTTAACTCATCCTCATGTGCCATGAGACATAGATTAGCTTGCTCCTTGTTACTTGAGCTTGAATTTGATTTACTATTCTCAGAGTCATCCCATGTAGTAGCCTTCATAGTTGAAAAAATCCGGTGAACCCCAAAAATAATATTTTTAAGTTGAGAACTCAAAAACCCAAAGGGGGTGGCTAGGTCTCCTTATAAGTCTATCTACCCTTTTTAAGATTTAATAATTAAATTATTAAATAAAGGAGGATAAACAATAAAGTACAGAAATAGAGAAGACAAGTAAACCACAACACAAAGGTTTTTACATGGAAACCCTTCCAGGAAAAACCACGAGACCTAGTCTAGTAAAGAGATATCACTAAGACAAAGAATCAAATACTTACAAGACTCGAACCTGACCCCCTCAAACTCGACACTATGATCCTTGAGTTCTTAGTCCTCCATGCCTCGAAAAAAAATCATGATCTCGCAAGACTCGTAATCTACAACAGTAGCATATTCTTTTTTTTGTGTCTCCACATCCACGATCTCCAAAGAACGATCTCTGTCAATGACGGCTTTGGATTCCTCCAACCAAATAACCACGATTCTCTTCTGATCGATCTTCTTCGAAAAGGCTCTGATTCACACCGGCCAATGTTCTTCACAGAACGGGTTGATGGTTGTTTCACAAAACAAAACCTAGTTGTATTCCGAACAATGGAATCACAAGAAAGAATGATCAACAAAGTCTTGCAAACTCTAGGGTGGAAGAGGAGAGGAGAATGAGTTTGAGAAACCCTAAATTTCTTTAAAAAGCTCTCTCTAAACTCTCAAAACTCCTTGGGTTCGAATGAGGATCAAACCCTCTTTATATATAGCAAAATAAGGACTTAGAGTCCAAATCCACGAGGACCGGTTGACCGGATTTTAGGTGTGGTTGACCGGTCAAAAAACAGCCCACTGGAAAAATAAGTCATACAAAATCTTTGACATTTGGTCGACCGGATTTAAATCCATTCGACTGGTCAACTTTGGAATTTGCAAAAACTTCCTTAATAAAAGTTGTATCTCTTTTTGATGTGGTCGTTTTGATATATTATAGACCAAAATCAGAGCAACGGTTAATGACTTATGCCCCGAACACCGAACAAGGGTTGTTTTGCATTTCCAACCGCTCGTATGCCTATGTAGACTTGTATCTAGTCACCTAAGGTACATAGAATGATTCTAAGTAAATTTCCACCTAAGGTATAAGGTATCTAGGTCAATTACCATCCTATGAGTGTGACGAAGGTGATGCTTTAAATATCTTCAATCGAACTTCTTCGGTCTTCATTATCACTGACTTGGATGCTTGAAAGCAATGTACACAAGACACTACTAGATAATTTTGTTTTGACACCAGAATATGCCAATACCAAAAGTATGGATTTATAATCTCCCCCTTTGGCAATTTCGTGATAAAATCCAACTCGACACAAACTCACCTAAACATATCAAACGATGAATTAGGTCATTACATAACTCCAAACAAGTTACATGACACCAATTGACATACAACATAAATTGTAGACACTGAAGCTCTTGTCATGAAATATCTATCTGATGCACACCTGCACATGCTAATAAAAAATCCCATGAAGCATGTAGCGATTGAGTAAAATCGTGGTGAATCCTCTAGCAGGTATAGCTTGGGGAAGGGACATAGGCGGGATTGTTAAACCTCGTGAACAATATCTTTGTATTTGCATTCTCTAACTCTTCCATTTACTTTATTGTTTTGCTTTGCTTGTGTATAATTGCATAATTTCTTTCCCTTTTAATTAGTATAATTGGAATTCCACTGAAGGGATTAGGAAGAATTTTTAAATTGTTATAGACCTTATTCACCTCCTTCTAGGGTCGAATCCTTGGGCAACACCCTAGACTTCCACAAATAATAAATTCAGACATCACCTCATTACGATGTAACCATCGGAGATTAGAGAATTGCTTGCAAGTACTATCTCAAAATATATTTACTAATAAATCCTTCCACAATCCGATATCGCATATAAGCTTCGGGGATTAGAACAAGTCCACTGTTTAGTCCCTAGCTTATGAATAGAATTCTTTCTCATGAATACTTTTTCATTGAATTGAATTTCCAAAACACTTTCGAAGAAACATTGGAAAATAACTTATATTGAAAAATATCAACTTCGATAAACACCATTTTATCGAAAAGCACCAGTACTGGATTTCTCTGTTCAGTTCAACAAGTATCATCTTGATATCAATATCTCCAATTAAGGAGTAGTGGATTCTTTATTGAGTGTTTACACACTTCTCCAAACACAATGTACATGACCCAACGTAGCCATAAATAGTCATGTGCATTAGACATTACCGATTGGCACATCAAAACCATATAGACAGATGTTTAAAAAGATGTTAACCTCTCAGGTCTAAGGATAATTTTTCGAATGGATTTAACCATAATACAATCTGACAGTGTATTCCATAGGGTATCCACTAGTGACCCCATTCAGTATTATGTACTTATTGCATATACTCACATGTTAGTCAAGAGTCACCACTCTCTATGAATCAGATTCATCACACTATCTTATAGAACTACACATGTGCAAGCCATGATGAAGTACGATGCCCAATCAGTACTTTAGAGGCTTTGAACATTATTAGGTTTACAAGGAACTGAAAAATCATATCTCCTCACAACCTTTGAATGATTTTCCTACAATTTTACTTATAAAGCTTTATGTCATTATCAAATGAGATAGTAATTATTATAAATACCCTTTATAGTTGGTTGTATGAATGTAATGCTTCTCTAATCAACATAAAAAAGTCTTATATTGGATTTCGAGGGCATATAGATCCAACAATCTCCCACTTGTACTCTAAGACAATTTAATGTAATGCACATCTTCTCAGTGATGTTTCTCAAATAGCAACTGAGGCATAACTTAATATATGGGTCTGTTATGTTTGCTTTACCACAACTATTATAGTAATGCAATACTAATTACAACTCTTGCAGATTTATTATCAATAACCACAATCTTAAAAGACTAAACAAAATGATATTGTCCAACAGTCATTTTTAAAAGTTAACTTTCTTTTACTTTACCATTGTACAATGTTCCTAACCAATCTGACCTATATCTTATCACAACAATATGTGATGAATATCCGGTCTAGTACAAGTATATTGTCTCATGATATCACATATCTAAGATAAAAAAATTCCATACCTTAAAGGTAGAATACTCTTTTCTTGGAATCTTACTTGTACAAAAACATGATTGTTATTGGGAGAATAACAACATTTTCTTTTTTGTCTCTAAACTATTTAGGACTAAGAAAACATGATGTCAAAGTTTTGTCCTTCATTGCAATAATTGCTAGATCACATCTGAAAGAGAAGTATAATATTCATACTACATTCACAATGAGTAGAATATTATCTTTACATAGAATCAGGAAAGTAATCATGCTCCCACTAACCAGTTTATACACAAATGATACTTTTATTCTTAGATGAAAATCAAACAGTTTGATTAATTTATCAGAATAAAAGTTAGTCTAACTACAAATTTTGGGACCTGTGGGTTGTAGTGTACTATTTAGGTATGGTTTGAATAGAGAGTTGATCTCTATCAATTCTCATAGTTATCGGTCTATTGGGCTTCTGCTTCTTTAAAAATCAATTCGATGAACCTCAAATCAAGATTTGAGTTGAGAACTCACAAAGTCAAGGGGATGGTTAGGGCTTCCTATAAGTCTATCTACCTTTTTGATGTTTTAACATTTAAGTTTTTAAGTTAAGGGATGATGTACTTTAAGTGCGGAAAATAGAAAGCCAAGTAAATCACAACACAAGGATTTTTATGTGGAAACCCTTCCGAAAAAAACCATGGGACCTAGTCTAGCCATGAAAATCCACTAAGACAAAGTAAACAAGAACTTACAAGACTCGAACTTGACTCCTTCGGACTCGACACTTCGATCCTTCAGTTCTTAGTCCTCCATACCTCAAAAATTCATCATGTACTCTCAAGTCCCGTGATCAACTAGAGCCGCTTGTACTTCTTTTTGTGTCTCAAAAACAGTCCATTATCTTTCGATCGATCTCCATCAATGACGGCTTCGAAATTCCACTGACCAATTCACACATCCACGATCTGTCTCGGATCGATCTCCTTCGTAAAGGCTCTGGAACACTCTGGCAAGGTGTTCTATCCAAAACGGATTGATGGTTTGATACAAATCAATACCTAGATGGACCCCTTCAAAGGACAAGTCCAAACAAGCAAAATTGAAACTTTGGGCTTGCAAACTCTAGGTTTAATGCACTAACAAAAGGGGTTGAGAAAAATAGATTCCATAGGTTTTATGACCTCTAGAGAAACTCAGAAAACCTATCTACCCACTCCCAAGGTTGTGCTCCACGAAGTGGAAGGGTTCTAGCTTTATAGGGAATCAAAAACTAAGAGTAGAAGTTGCTAAAAAGTGTTTAAAACCAAAGGGGAAACCAAAAAAACGAATTAGGCTGATTTCCCATATCAGGGTTGACCCTGGGGGATAGGTGGGTCGACCCAAGTGAGCAGTTTAGTCGACCGAACCATCCTCCAGTGTCGACCTCAAAAAACCCACTCTCTGCCCATTTTCCTCATACATAATTTTCTATACCCAGGATCGACCCTCAATGGTCAGGGTCGACCCTGAGGTGCAAACTAAAAATTAAAACTTCATTTTTGGGTCTCACACAATCTTAGTTTTTAGAAAAATTTCAGAATTTTAAAGAAGTTTTGCACTATTTATCTCATCACCTAGGATCCGTATGATTAGTCTAGGACACTTACCACCTAAGGCAACATATTAGGATTATTCTAAGTTGATTCCCACCTATGGTATCATGGTATCTAGGTCACTTACCATCCTATGAAGGAAATGATCAACCGAGTATGGTATCTAGGTCACTTACCATCCTATGAAGGAAATGATCAACCGAGTCTTCAACGGTTCGTCAATGGTCTACAACTTCAGTTGTTTGCGGATGCTTGACGGCAAAGACACAAGATACACACCTATACCCTATACTTACTTGTTTTGACACCAGAATATGCCAACACAAAAAGCATGGACTTTACAATCTCCCCCTTTGACAATTCCGTGGCAAAACCAAACTGAAGTACATGACTTGACACAAACTCACTCAAACACATCAAAACGGTGAATTAGGACATTACTTGACTCCAGCACTATTACATTGCACCAATTGACAATTGATATTAAATTAAGACACTTAAGCTCTTGTCAAGTAAAATCAGTCTGCTGCAACCTTGCCAATTAAACAAAACACCTAGTGAAGCATGTATGAAATATAAAAATAAATCATCACAGGTAATGCAAGGATTGTATGGAATATAACAATAAATCATCACAGGTAATGCAAGGAATGTACTGAACTTGAGAAATACTACCCAACATTCTCTCCCTTTTTGGCATAATTGTCAAAGGTAATCATGATTCCAATATCACAAAGAAATATACCAGTTTAACACATGTGAAGTATCAAGACAATCATAGTACAACCAAGTATATGCATACAATGCGGGGACTAAAGAGCGGGGAACAAGATAGAAATAAAAAGCACAAACTCCCCCTAAACAACTCAAGCACAAAACTCCCCCTCAACAACTCAACTTGATCTGCTCCCCCTAAGATCAAGGACACCACAAAAAACAGGGCACCTATGCTAGAAAGGCCCATGCCAAATAAAAGGAAACACACAAAAATTATCATGTGCCACACAAACATGCATCAAAAGCATTCCAAGCAGTAGTAATTTAAAATTACAAATCCAATGAAGAACATGATTAGTTAGACCGACTGAGGATACACATCTAACTAAATCTCACAGAATGCTAAAGCATAGCCAATTCACTTAGACACATTTAGTGAACAGTTCAAAAGTGAAGCATTTGTGTGTAGTGGTGGTTTGACAAGATACTAGATCAAGGTATCTTTCCCTTTCCAAGGATATGATATTAACCACTAAGGGGACTCCCGGAGATATACATCATAGAAGTCAAATCTAGTTAGATCCAAATATGCTAATTTTTTACATTTTAGTGCTCCTGTATCCATTTTATTTGAATCATTATTTTGCTTTTATTTTTGGTCAAATACCTCCAAACTATGTAAGATTTCTTTTGATGATCTTTATCTGATCATATCTTTTCATGCAGTGATGGCTTTCACACTGTCTAGGTAGGTAGTCCTGGCTATTAGCAGCAGGAGCTTTCACTCTACTAACCCAGATAGATACCTACTGTCTGCCTAGGTAGCCATTTTATACTGTTTGCATCCAATAGTGACTTTCACACTAACCCAATAGGTAGCCCTTTTCATTGCAATAATTTAAGCTCATGGAGGATACACAAAATGGGGATGACTAACAAATATGGTCATTCTAGATTGGTCATCCAAGGTCACACTACTGGGATAAGTCAAACACCTACAGATTGGAAAATAGACCTCTCAACAGAATCAGTCAGAGAGCATGTGAAATTTGTAAAGCTTATACACATGAATAAGTCTCTAACTGTTCAAGATAAAACCGGTCTAATTTTCAACCTAACCAAGAGACTATGAAGGTGAAATATCCTCAATCAGCAACACACTCATGTTCAACTCTGGACAAGTATAGAAATAAAGATCACACAAGGAATGCAGATCATGCAAGTTAAACAAGGGCAACATGAAAAAAATCTTTTTGGATTTTATGATTTTTCAATGTTTTTGAATTTTTCAAAATAAAGAAAACAGAAAAACCTACTAAAGCAAATAAACACTAGTAAAAAGAAAGACTACTAATATACACAAATATCATAGCACTAGGGCAAGATAAAACACTAACAACATACCCTAGGCTATGACAGGCACGGGCTAAGTGAAGCCCTTTAGGTCTTCTTTTCTCACCCAAACGGTTTTAGAAGTTTGATTGACCCTTGGGTCTCTAACCGTTTCAGTTGAGGTAGGTATGACCTTTTGCCTCTTCCTCCTGTTCCTCCTTTTTCAGGATTGAGTTCTACAATTATGGCGGGCATTATGGTTCTCCCTGTTACATCCTCTATATCTATCATGAGGAGTGTCATGACCATGTCACTGTCTAGAGTTGTGAGCTATCTTCATCACATCTTCACACAAACTCCTAGACTTCTCCACTAGGATCTCAACTCTCCTTTGAAGATTCCAATTAAAGTTGTTGTGGTTCTCAAAACCATGATTGGGCATTCTTTGAAGTTTAGGACATTGAGGCTTAATATGACCCTTCACTCCACAGTTATGATATGTAGGAATGAATTTCTGAGTAGAAGGGTCTTTCCCTTTAACAGGAGGGCACCTTTTAGCACCAGACTCAGTGTTCGAGGTGGATGGAGTTCCCTTCTCATCTCCACACCTCTGATTTTGCTCAAGATTAGACAACTTGATTTCAAGACTTGTCTTTTCATCAAGACACACATATTAATCAAATTTAAGTAGCTGAGTCTTGGCAAGGAGGGAAGCCTTCTCTTCCTCAAGCTGTGACACAAGAGCTCTCAACCCTGAAGCCACTTGGTCTAAGGCATCTTTTTTCATTTCAATAGATTTGATCTTTTTGGACATGAAAAATTGAACATTTTTTAGCTTTAGGCATTCCTGAAATAGTTTATCATAGGCTACCTCAAGGTCTCCCTCAGAATCTGAGTCATTCTGACTCTCAACATCCTCCTCACCATCACTACAGTGTTGGTTACTCACAGCATTTGAAGAAGATTCCTTAATCCCAGATAGGGATGCAGTGAATGCCACATAACCCCTAGTCTCCTCACAAGAAGAACTATCTGATTCCTTAGATTCAGATTCACTGTCATCCTTGCCTTGTCCTTAAACCTTTTCTTATTGGAGCATTCAGCGGTAATATGGTCGTAGCCTTGACATTCATAGCATTGAACACCTTGGGATTTCTTGTCCACACTTTTAAAATGTTTCTTGTTTTCAAAGTGCTTGGACTTGGGCTTTTCAAAAGATCTTTGTCCTTTCGGATTAAATCTCTTATTAAGTTTCAATTTTTTTTTAAATTTCTTTGCAAATAAACCCAACTCTTCTTCTTCATCCTTAGAGTCACTATCTGAACCATCTATAGATTCCTTGACGGACTTCATGGTAATGGATTTTGGTTTCTTAGATGGGTTCAGATTTAACTCATAGGTTTAGAGAGAACCAACCAACTCTTTAAGTTTGAGAGCATCAACATTTTTGCTCTCCTCAATGGCGGTAACCTTCGATCGAAATCTCTCAGGTAGAGATCTCAAAATTTTTCTCACAATTTTGGACTTTGGAATTCTTTCCCCTAGATTGAAACAAGAATTGACAATGTCACTCAGATTGGCATAAAAACTATCAAAAGTTTGTCTATCATCCATCATCAACTTTTCAAACTTAGAGGTTAGCAATTGAAGTTTGGAGATCTTGACAGTTGTAGTCCATTCATGGGTAATTTGAAGATTGTCCCATGCCTCATTCGAAGTGTCACATTTAGAAATATGTCAAAATTCTTCGAGTGTGACAGCGACGAAGATTGCATTTAGAACCTTACTATTCCATGTACCATTTTCAAGTTCTACATATGTCCATTCAGAAGAAGGTTAGGGATGGTTTGGTCAATTATGGTCTTTGTTGGATGGGTCCTGTCGCGACCCGAAACCCACCCTAGGAGTTAGAGTGAACTTTGGACGACTAATCATGACTTGCTTGACAACTAACCTGCAAAACCCACAGAGCATATACGATAGAGGACAAAACAGCGGAAACATGCTCTAACATGGTATAGCGGAAGTCTACCAAACCTCCATATATATACATAATCAATCCAAGTTTATACAAAAAGAATCCAAAGAAAGTGCGGACATGCCCGCCAAAATACATAAATCTGACTCTCGTCTCACCCACAGCTAAACCACTCAGAATCTAATCACCACCTACTAATAACCCTCTACGGGAGGTTCCTCCAAAGGCTCCTCGACATACTCCTCTTCCACCCATGGACCAGGAGCACAAACATCAAATGGAGCAGCAGCTCCCTCAGAACCTACCGACATAAGAAGTACGGCTGAGCATGGAATACTCAGCGGGTACTAAATACTAACCAACAATTATAGCATAGAAATGGCAACACATGATCAGGAGTAATTCATATATGTCAAATGGAAACAATTCATATCATACAAGGAAGTAAAGCAGTTTACAATCATGCTTGAAATTCGTAGAAAGCCGATAAATCCTCTTGAAAACATCGTGCACTTGACTTGACTTGAAATCTCTTTTCGTACTTGAAATCTTGTCTTGTCTATCTTGCTTGATTCTTGTATGTCGTGTCATGTCATGCATGCTTGCTTGTGATCATGTAACTTGTGAGATGCACTTGTGAGATGCCTTGAGAGGGAAGGGAGACCCTTCTTTATGCAATGCACTTGTGAGGGAAGGGAGACCCTTCTTTATGATATGTATGTACCTACGAGGGAAGGGAGACCCTTCTTCATGATATGCACTTGTGAGTGAGGGGAGACCCCTCGTGGAATGTTGGTTCTTGTCTTCTTGTGAAAAGCGAGGTAAAACATATCTTAGGATATGTCCCACCTCTAACCATGTTCTTGAAAACCTCGATAAATCATGCCATGCATGCCGTGCTCGTGGGAACCGTGTACATACTTGCATTTAAATTTAAACATAACCATTGGGTAATTTCACAACACATATAGCGTCAAGGATTAAGCAATTCAATATTCATAGCATTTAGGGAAAACAGGAAACACACTATCATAGGCCCTAGCCATATTCAGAATTTATTAGGCATGCATTTCTTAATTTACAGCTCACTGTATTCACCTTGGCATTTCATCAAACATGGTGTGTTCATTATGGATTTACCTTACAACATGCTTTTCTAGATGGTTTTACTCAATCATACATGTATATTTATTATTGGAACAATGCCCTTCCCCGTTTTAATCATCACCACACAACCACTGGCATCCAATCGCCCCTTACATCTACATTCACCATTCACCATTTACCATTCACCATTCACCATTCACCATTCATCCATTCCATAGTACATGTGTAAATGAAAGAAAAATCAAAAGAAATAGAGGGAGAAGAGGAACTATAATTAGGAGGGTAGTAAAAAGTACCGACCTTGAAGAAATGAGGAAGAAACCCTCTTTCCAAATGGCTGTGAGTTACTGCCCTAGCTTGATTCGTGAGCTCCACGAATGCTTGCACCGAAATCTTGAAGAAAACGGGCTTGAGGTTGATCTAGGGTCTCAAAACCCTTTGATTTCTCTCCAAAATGGAAACCCTAGATTGGAATCGCCTTCTCCTCTTTCTTCTATTCTCTCAAACTCTCTAAGTGTTGA
This sequence comes from Tetracentron sinense, assembly GCA_015143295.1. Lineage (NCBI taxonomy): Eukaryota > Viridiplantae > Streptophyta > Magnoliopsida > Trochodendrales > Trochodendraceae > Tetracentron > Tetracentron sinense. The sequence goes on along the minus strand of CM026553.1, from coordinate 6,128,088 downwards.
ATGATGCCCTAAAGGCTCGGGTTAAACTCTTAAGGTAAGAGTGAACTGACAAAAGACCATAATACCCTTACTAAATTTCTGTAATGACGCGAGGACCGTGAATAGTGCTGAACACATTGTGCTGTGAATAGTGCCAACTCGTGGTGCCGTGAATAGTGCCAACTCGTGGTGCCGTGAATAGTGTCAACTCGTGGTCCGTGAATAGTGCCAACTCGTGGTGCCGTGAATAGTGCCAACTTGTGGTGCCGTGAATAGTGCCAATTCGTGGTGCCGTGAATAGTGCCAACTCGTGGTGTCGTGAATAGTGCCAACTCGTGGTGCTATGAATAGTGCAAACTCGTGGTGTTGTGAATAGTGCCAACTCGTGGTGCCGTGAATAGTGCCAACTCGTGGTGCCGTGAATAGTGTCAACTCGTGGTCCGTGAATAGTGCCAACTCGTGGTGCCGTGAATAGTGCCAACTCGTGGTGCCGTGAATAGTGTCAACTCGTGGTCCGTGAATCGTGCCAACTCGTGGTGCCGTGAATAGTGCCAACTCGTGGTGCCGTGAATAGTGCCAACTCGTGGTTTTGTGAATAGTGCAAACTCGTGGTGCTGTGAATAGTGCCAACTCGTGGGGCCGTGAATAGTGCCAACTCGTGGTGCCGTGAATAGTGTCAACTCGTGGTGTCGTGAATAGTGTCAACTCGTGGTCCGTGAATAGTGCCAACTCGTGGTGTTGTGAATAGTGTCAACTCGTGGTGCCGTGAATAGTGTCAACTCGTGGTCCGTGAATAGTGCCAACTCGTGGTGTTGTGAATAGTGCCAACTCGTGGTGCCGTGAATAGTGCCAACTCGTGGTGAGTTATACAACGTACCCATGTTGAGCTTCACAACGTGCCAGTGGTGAGTTGTACCTGTCGCGACCCAAAATACCCCCTAGGAGTTAAGGGTACCTTGACTCGTGACCGCCGTATCATACCTCCAGTATGATACATAAGGCACACGTGGAAACCTGTCAGAGTACCTGAAGATACAGAGCGGAAACGAAATACAATGCACAGCGGAAAATAAAATACTAAACATAGCGGAAGCAAAAAGAATACTCCTATAACTTGGCTCAAGTAAGAACCAACAAACATACATGTGTGAGAAATCCAAAAGTGGAGTGGACAAACCCCACACTCACATAACAAAAGACACAAGTTCTAAGTCGGTCGATCAACAGAAATCGAAGTCACGACTCCTATCTAAAGCACCATCATCATGATAGTGATCCATGGAAGGCTCCGGGTCACGGTACTCTTCCTCAACCCAAGGTTCTTCGCCACACAAATCGAATGGAACCCGAGCACCTGCCGATCATAACAATATCGACTGAGCATGGAATACTCAGTGTATACAAACTAATGACAAAAAGCAGTTAGGCATGGAGCATACGAGACATGGAGAATGAAATCCGTAAAATCCTTAAAGTATGGAAAGCGTGAAAACATATGTGAGATAATATTCGAAACAAAAACTGTAACCGTGTGAGTCAATCGATAATCATAGCCTTATGAGTTCTTGTGAGTTCATGGGGTTACTTAGAGTCATTGTGATCCGTGGAGACATAGAGCATAGAATAATACCGTAGAGCATTTCCATAGAGCATAACCTTAGAGATCTTAGAGCGTTTTATTGTGATCCGTGGAGCTTGTGAGACGATCTTAGAGCATGATCATAGAGTTTCCTTGTGAGCATGGTATGATCCTTAGAGCTTGTGAAACGATCTTAGAGAAATCATAGAGTTACTTAGAATCATTCATTATTCGTCTTTTCGTGAAAACCTTTGTTTGCACCTTAAGAAATCCATGGAAACCATCGGTTCATGCGAGACATGCGAGCATATGCACTTAATAAGAGAAATCATCATATTTAAGCATAGAATCCCTTAGAGGTATTTTATCAAACACTTAGAGTGCATCATAATAGTAATCTTTCATCCAAGTATATAATCACACCTTTTCATACATAGAATCAATACATATAGATAGGGCATATATAAGAAGAATCATATCTAGTAACTAGTAGGATTGCAAGATTGTAGTAGAGTGTATCTACCTTGGTGAAATCAAAGATTTTGATTCCCAAAGGCTTGAACAAGCAATAACCTTGTGTTCTTGGTTGAGAATCACCAAGGGAAGTGGAAGAACCTTGATCTTCCACAAGCTTGATCAACAAGTAGTTCCTCTCCTTCTTCTCTCTCTCAAAACCTCCTAAGGTAGGGCACAGAGGGTTTCTGAAACCCTAAGGCACGAACTCAGCCTATTTATAGGCAAGGGGTGGTGTTTAAAGTCTTAAACACCCTTAATGAAGAAAAACTGCGTATGACCGATCGATCGGTGCTATGGACCGAGCGATCGGAGGCTTACCGGTCGATCGGTGTTATGACCGAGAGATCGGTCAAAAACACACTCTCTGGAATTTTTCCCCATACAAAAAAGTTAACCGTGCGACAGCCATCGAGCGATCGGTAGTGGACCGATCGATCGCAGGTAATGACCGAGCGATCGGTCGACCCCTGTTTTGCTGAAAAACCTTGTTTACACCACTCGAATCTTCCCCAATGCACTTCCAACACTCTTTTATGCTTTCAACACATTCCCTAAGGACATATAGACCCATTGGAACATATACGCCATAATTCCAAACACCTATTTTAACATAAGACTCATAAGTGTACAAAACCACACTTGGGCACTATTCACACACTATTCATTCTTAGTGAAATGAAATTTCGGGGCTCTACAGTACCACTGATGCACACAGTATACGTTATCAGAGTACGTTGTCTGTGCTACGATTTCCTACAGGTACAGACTGTTTTGGCCATATCTTTTGACTCGTTCGTCCGATTTTGACGATTCAACTTGCGTTGTGTTCGTACTTCGAAGAGGAACAATTCTGACATTTCGAAATTTCCAAATTCTTCCTCATTTATTAATCATACCTCTTAAAAAGGCAAGATGACAACGAAAGTGTCATGTATTAATCATGAAAAAGTCTGGGGCTCTACATCCTCCCCCCCTTACAAAAAGTTCGTTCTCGAAATTCAGACACTACTTGCATTACAAATCAAAAAAGAACATTACAAGTCATATACAGACTTCACACAGGAACTCATTCAAGTAATTCTGGGTACTTTGCTTTGACTTCGGCTTCACGCTCCCATGTAGCTTCTTCCCGAGCATGGTGTTGCCATTGCACAAGAACCAAAGGGATTGTCTTGTTGCGAAGCACCTGATTCCTTCGATCTAAAATCTGGACTGGCTTTTCAATCAAGGTGAGGTCCTCTCGAATCTCCAACTGTTCCAAGTCTATGACATGCGAAGGATCAGCAAGATACTTCCGAAGCATGGACACATGGAAGACGTTATGAACTGCAGCCATGTGAGGTGGAAGAGCTACTCAATAAGCAACTTCACCAACCCGTGTGATAATCTCAAAAGGCCCAACATACCGAGGACTGAGCTTGCCTCGCTTCCCAAATCTCATGATCCCTTTGCTAGGAGATACTTTCACAAAAACTTGATCCCCTACTTGAAATTCTAAGTCCCTACGGCGTGTGTCCGCATAACTTTTCTGGCGATCTTGAGCGGCTTTCAACCGATCCCGGATGATCTTAACTGTGTTTGCAGTTTGCTCAATCAACTCCGGACCAAGTATTTTCCTTTCTCCTACCTCATCCCAATAGAGAGGAGACCTACAACTTCGCCCATACAAGGCCTCAAATGGTGCCATTTGGATACTTGCCTGATAGCTGTTATTGTAGGCAAATTCAACCAAAGGCAAGTGCTCTTCCCAACTGCCTCTGAAATCCAACATACAAGCTCGAAGCATGTCTTCAATGACTTGGTTCACTCTCTCGGTTTGTCCATCCGTTTGTGGATGAAAGGCGGTGCTGAAATCAAGTTGGGAACCCATAGCCTCTTGGAAACTTTTCCAAAATCTTGACGTGAATCTTGGATCCCGATCTGATACAATACTGACTGGCACTCCATGTAGTATAACTACTTCCTTGATGTATAGTGCAGCCAACTGACTAGAGTTGAAGGTAGTACGGTAGGGTAAGAAATGAGCGGACTTTGTCAAACGATCCACTACTACCCATATCGCATCTGAGCCCCTTGCCGTCTTTGGCAAGCCAACTATGAAATCCATGGATATGTTCTCCCATTTCCACTCGGGAATCGGAAGGGACTGTAATAAACCTGCGGGCCGCATGTGTTCTGCTTTTACCTGTTGACACACCAAGCATCGTGCTACATATTCCGCAACCTCCCTCTTCATATTCCGCCACCAAAAGTGACTCTTGAGGTTCCGGTACATCTTTGTGCCCCCTGGATGCACTGTGTACTTCGAACGATGTGCCTCATCCATGATCTCTCGTCGAAGATCTGCGTTGGCCGGAACACACAACCTTCCTTTGAATGTGATAGCACCCCGACTAGTGAGAGAAAAGTCCTCACTACCCTTTGCAACTTCCTTGTCCCAATAAGCCAACAATTCCGCATCCATGGCTTGATATTCTTGGATCAAATTTATAATGTACGGCCGAACCGTAACATTTGCCAAGATAGGACCACGGACAGAGTTATTCACACTGATGTCCAGATTTGCCAAATCTTCCAGTAGCTTCCATTCTTGAACTAATATGTGTGCTAACAACCCTTGAGGTTTTCTACTCAAAGCATCAGCCACTACATTTGCTTTACCCGGGTGGTATTGAATGGTACAATCATAGTCCTTCAGAAATTTCATCCAACGCTGTTGCCTTAGATTTAGCTCCTTTTGGGAAAAAAGATACTTGAGACTCTTGTGATCAGTGAACACATAGAACTCCACCCCATAAAGGTAATGACGCCAAATCTTAAGTGCAAACACGACCGCCGCAAGCTCCAAGTCATGCGTGGGATAATTCTTCTCATGCTCCTTCAATTGCCTTGATGCATAGGCAATGACTTTCTTATGCTGCATGAGTACACACCCAAGTCCAACGTGTGAGGCATCACTATACACCTCATACCCATAAGGTCCAGATGGCACAGTAAGGACAGGGGCTGTAGTAAGCCTCTTCTTCAGTTCCGTGAAACTGATCTCGCACTTATCACTCCATACAAACTTGGCATTCTTCTTTGTCAGGTAAGTGAGTGGTGCTGCAAGGCTAGAGAAACCCTCTACGAATCTCCTGTAGTAGCCTGCCAATCCAAGAAAACTACGTATCTCAGTAACACTCTTGGGCCTCGCCCAACTCATAACTGCTTCGATCTTCTTCGGATCCACCGAGATACCTTCTGCAGAAACCTCGTGGCCTAGGAATGTCACCTCTTCCAACCAAAACTCACACTTGCTAAGTTTGGCGTATAGCTTGTGTTCTCTTAGCATTTCCAAAGCAAGGCATAGGTCGCGTGTGTGATCTTCCCGTGTCTGGGAATAGACCAAGATGTCATCCACAAATACAATCACACACCTATCAAGGTGTGGCCGGAACACCCGGTTCATCAAATCCATAAAGGCTGCCGGCGCGTTTGTGAGTCCAAAAGGCATTACCAAGAACTCGTAGTGTCCATACCGAGTCCTGAATGCAGTTTTGGGAACATCTTCCGCCTTAATCTTCAACTGGTGATAACCCGATCGAAGGTCTATCTTTGAGAAAAATCTCGCTCCCTTCAACTGATCGAACAAGTCGTCAATCCTAGGCAAGGGATACCTATTCTTTATAGTGACTTTGTTCAATTGCCTGTAATCGACACACATCCGCATCGAGCCATCTTTCTTCTTAACAAACAACACCGGGGCACCCCACGGTGAGACACTTGGTCGAATGAAACCAAGGCCTTGTAATTCCTCCAATTGAGTCTTTAACTCCTTGAGTTCAATAGGGGCCATTCTATATGGAACTCTGAAAACAGGGGCTGTGCCTGGTGCAAGCTCGATCGCAAACTCAATCTCCCTGTCTGGAGGCAATCCTGGCAACTCCTCTGGAAATACATCCAGGAACTCACTCACAACCGGAATAGTCGATGAGTCCTTTGCCTCGGGGTTAGCTAAGCTCAACACCGCAAAGCGGGCAATGTCTCTACTTCTCAACCCTCGAAAATGAAATGGTTTTCCTTCTACCGGCTTGAAGAATACCATTTTCTCAAAGCAAGCTACATGCCCATGATGTGCTGCTAACCAATCCATTCCCAATATAACATCAAAGTCTTGGAATCCAAGGACGATGAAATCAACCGCCAACTCGTGGCTCCCAACTTGGACCACACTATCTCCATACACTTTATCTGCCAATACTGTTTTGCCGAGAGGAGTCGAAATGGCTAACTCCAGTTCTAGCTGACTTGGCTCTACAGAAAAGCCTTCTGAAAAACTCGGCGAGACAAATGAATGAGTAGACCCGGTATCAATCAACACTCGAGCCAAACACTCATTGACTAGTAGGGCTCCTGAAATTTTAGCTAGTCACGTCAATTCAAGCATCAACAGTGTATACACATAGGTATATACATATATAGCATACCAAGTACGTACACATGGAATAAAACATAACATAACCATCACGAATAAAGAAAATAACTCCAAACGCGTACCTTGCACCACATCGTCAGATGCAAGTGCATCACCCTCTGTCAAGGCAAAAACTCGCCCCTGGTTCTCCTGGCGAGACTGTGGTGTAGACCGGGTAGTCTAAGATGACGCCTGGTATGATCCTGCTGGGCATGCTGGGGGCCTACTACCCTGAGACTGGCCTGGTAAATGCCGGCTAGGGCAATCCCTGATCATGTGGCCCTGGCGACCGCAATGATAACATCCACCAGATGCTCTTCGACAATCTCCTGCCGGATGCCTTTTGCCGCATGAAGTGCAGACCTCGTGTGTATAATTCAGAGGGGCCGGAAGCGGAGCATACCTCATCGTCTGAGGTGCAACAGGCCGTGGGGTTGGAAGAGCCTGAGGGCTCAGCGCCTGAGGCACATACTGCCGGGGAGCTGGAGGCGCATAAGATGGCCTCATCGGTGGTGCTGGCCACGCATACTGATAAGGACCGATACGAGTCCGCCTCTCTAGAGGTGCTGAACTACTAGCTTGGCCTCTCGCCAACTCCCTCTTCTTGGACACTGTCTCTGAATTGGCCTCAACCAATAAGGCCTTGTCTACTACCTCAGAGTAGGTAGCATGTCTGAAGACTGAAACCTTCTCCATGATAACATCCTTGAGCCCTTGCTCAAACCTTCTTTCCTTCATTGCCTCGGTGGCAACCATGTGAGTCGCGAAGCGTGATAGCTCCGAGAACTTGGCCTCATAAGCGGCCACAGACATCGAACCTTGCTCAAGGTTGATGAATTCCCACTCTTTCCTTTCCCGTGCTCCAATCGGAAAATACTTCTTGTAAAAAGTATCCTTGAACTCCTCCCAAGTCCAAGGTAGACCCTGCATGGTCGAGTCTCTCGTCCTCAATGCGGACAACCACCAATGGTGGGCTTCACCCTCTAGCATGAAAGCTGCCCATGCTACTCTCTCCTCCTCTGTAGGTGAGAGGACCGTAAAGATCTTCTCCATCTGGAGGATCCATGCCTCCGCAGCAAGAGGGTCCACACTCCCATGGAAGGGTGGAGGCCTCAATCTCCTGAATGCCACAACTCCAGCGGTACGATGTACTGGAGCTGCGGGCGGTGGAGTAGGTGCCGCTGATGATGGTATAGCTTGCCGAGCCGCCAGTATGGCGAGTGTCTCAGCAATAGAGCCTAAGACCTGAGAGAGGTCCGGCTGCTCATCCTCATCCCGTGAAGAAGAGGAAGCTCTGGTATGTGGTCCACGACCCCGTGTGTTCCGTCTCATGACTAAAGTCCTGAGAACAATAGCACCACATGAGTCTAACTTGAAACCACAGTTTATTTCAATGCCATTTCACAATAATTCAATTTGTATTAGTTATATAATACTAATACACATCACATCAAGTCATCAGAGTATTCATCACATTATACTTATACTTTAGTGTTCTAGCGTACTTAAGACCCGTACTTGGTTAAAGCAACCATTTTCGACTAAGACTAAGGTTTTAGTCTTACACTTGGATCAAGACTCTCTTCCGACTTACTTTCTTCCTAACTTGTTTCCCAACATATGCTCTTGTCAAGCCGTGGTATAAGATTCTAAGTGACCCTAGAGACCTAAAGCCTAAGCTCTGATACCACTTCTGTCGCGACCCGAAACCCACCCTAGGAGTTAGAGTGAACTTTGGACGACTAATCATGACTTGCTTGACAACTAACCTGCAAAACCCACAGAGCATATACGATAGAGGACAAAACAGCGGAAACATGCTCTAACATGGTATAGCGGAAGTCTACCAAACCTCCATATATATACATAATCAATCCAAGTTTATACAAAAAGAATCCAAAGAAAGTGCGGACATGCCCGCCAAAATACATAAATCTGACTCTCGTCTCACCCACAGCTAAACCACTCAGAATCTAATCACCACCTACTAATAACCCTCTACGGGAGGTTCCTCCAAAGGCTCCTCGACATACTCCTCTTCCACCCATGGACCAGGAGCACAAACTTCAAATGGAGCAGCAGCTCCCTCAGAACCTGCCGACATAAGAAGTACGGCTGAGCATGGAATACTCAGCGGGTACTAAATACTAACCAACAATTATAGCATAGAAATGGCAACACATGATCAGGAGTAATTCATATATGTCAAATGGAAACAATTCATATCATACAAGGAAGTAAAGCAGTTTACAATCATGCTTGAAATTCGTAGAAAGCCGATAAATCCTCTTGAAAACATCGTGCACTTGACTTGACTTGAAATCTCTTTTCGTACTTGAAATCTTGTCTTGTCTATCTTGCTTGATTCTTGTATGTCGTGTCATGTCATGCATGCTTGCTTGTGATCATGTAACTTGTGAGATGCACTTGTGAGATGCCTTGAGAGGGAAGGGAGACCCTTCTTTATGCAATGCACTTGTGAGGGAAGGGAGACCCTTCTTTATGATATGTATGTACCTGCGAGGGAAGGGAGACCCTTCTTCATGATATGCACTTGTGAGTGAGGGGAGACCCCTCGTGGAATGTTGGTTCTTGTCTTCTTGTGAAAAGCGAGGTAAAACATATCTTAGGATATGTCCCACCTCTAACCATGTTCTTGAAAACCTCGATAAATCATGCCATGCATGCCGTGCTCGTGGGAACCGTGTACATACTTGCATTTAAATTTAAACATAACCATTGGGTAATTTCACAACACATATAGCGTCAAGGATTAAGCAATTCAATATTCATAGCATTTAGGGAAAACAGGAAACACACTATCATAGGCCCTAGCCATATTCAGAATTTATTAGGCATGCATTTCTTAATTTACAGCTCACTGTATTCACCTTGGCATTTCATCAAACATGGTGTGTTCATTATGGATTTACCTTACAACATGCTTTTCTAGATGGTTTTACTCAATCATACATGTATATTTATTATTGGAACAATGCCCTTCCCCGTTTTAATCATCACCACACAACCACTGGCATCCAATCGCCCCTTACATCTACATTCACCATTCACCATTTACCATTCACCATTCACCATTCACCATTCATCCATTCCATAGTACATGTGTAAATGAAAGAAAAATCAAAAGAAATAGAGGGAGAAGAGGAACTATAATTAGGAGGGTAGTAAAAAGTACCGACCTTGAAGAAATGAGGAAGAAACCCTCTTTCCAAATGGCTGTGAGTTACTGCCCTAGCTTGATTCGTGAGCTCCACGAATGCTTGCACCGAAATCTTGAAGAAAACGGGCTTGAGGTTGATCTAGGGTCTCAAAACCCTTTGATTTCTCTCCAAAATGGAAACCCTAGATTGGAATCGCCTTCTCCTCTTTCTTCTATTCTCTCAAACTCTCTAAGTGTTGAATGATGCCCTAAAGGATCGGGTTAAACTCTTAAGGTAAGAGTGAACTGACAAAAGACCATAATACCCTTACTAAATTTCTGTAATGATGCGAGGACCGTGAATAGTGCTGAACACATTGTGCTGTGAATAGTGCCAACTCGTGGGGCTGTGAATAGTGCCAACTCGTGGTGCTGTGAATAGTGCCAACTCGTGGTGCCGTGAATAGTGCCAACTCGTGGTGCCGTGAATAGTGCCAACTCGTGGTGTTGTGAATAGTGCCAACTCGTGGTGCCGTGAATAGTGCCAACTCGTGGTGAGTTGTACAACGTACCCATGGTGAGCTGCACAACGTGCCCGTGGTGAGTTGTACCACTGATGCACACAGTATACGTTATCAGAGTGCCAACTCGTGGTGCCGTGAATAGTGCCAACTCGTGGTGAGTTGTACAACGTACCCATGGTGAGCTGCACAACGTGCCCGTGGTGAGTTGTACCACTGATGCACACAGTATACGTTATCAGAGTACGTTGTCTGTGCTACGATTTCCTACAGGTATAGACTGTTTTGGCCATATCTTTTGACTCGTTCGTCCGATTTTGACGATTCAACTTGCGTTGTGTTCGTACTTCGAAGAGGAACAATTCTGACATTTCGAAATTTCCAAATTCTTCTTCATTTATTAATTATACCTCTTAAAAAGGCAAGATGACAACGAAAGTGTCATGTATTAATCATGAAAAAGTCTGGGGCTCTACAGGTCCAACCTTGTTCAATGGAGAACTATACTCTTTCATCTAGTGATTTTAGAAATGCTCTCATTCGAGCTTTTCAGTAGGCATAATTATTCCCATCAAATAATGGGGGACAAGAGATGGATCCTCCATCTCTTTAGAGAATCATATTCACCGAAAAAATGAGTCAAGATCACACTAAAAGGTTAGTGAACCTGCTCTGATACCAATTTAAAAATCAATTATGTGAACCTCAAATCAAGGTTTGAGTTGAGAACTCACAAAGTCAAGGAGATGGTTAGGGCTTCCTATAAGTCTATCTACCTTTTTGATGTTTTAACAATTAAGTTATTAAGTTAAGGGATGATGTACTTTAAGTGCGGAAAATAGAAAGCCAAGCAAACCACAACACAAAGATTTTTACATGGAAACCCTTCGGGGAAAAACCACGGGACCTAGTCCAGACATGAAAATCAACCAAGATAAAGTAAACAAGAACTTACAAGACTTGAACTTGACTCCTTCGGACTTGACACTTCGATCCTTCAGTTCTTAGTCCTTCACGCCTTGAAAATTTATCACGTACTCTCAAGTCCTGTGATCAACCACAGCCGCTTGTACTTCTCTTTGTGTCTCGAAAACAGTCCACGATTTTCCGATCGATCTCCGTCAATGACGGCTTCGGATTCCACCGATCAATTCACACATCCACGATCCATCTCGGATCGATCTCCTTCGCAAAACCTCTGAAACACTCCGGCCAAGGTGTTCTATCCAAAACAGGTTGATGGTTTGATAGAAATCAATACCTAGATGGACTCCTTCAAAGGACAAGTCCAGACAAGCAAAATTGGAACTTTGGGCTTGCAAACTCTAGGTTTAATGCACTAACAAAAGGGGTTGAGAAAAATAGATTCCATAGGTTTTATGATCTCTGGAGAAACTCAAAAAACCTCTCTACCCACTCCTAAGGTCGTGCTCCACGAAGTGGAAGGGTTCTAACTTTATAGGGAATCAAAAGCCAAGAGTAGAAGTTGCTAAAAAGTGTTTAAAACCAAAGGGGAAACCAAAAAAATGAATTAGGATGATTTCCCATATCAGGGTTGACCCTAAGGGATAGGTGGGTCGACCCAAGTTAGTAGTTCGGTCGACCGAACCATCCTCCAGGGTCGACCTTCAAAAAACCCACTCTCTACCCATTTTCCTCATACATAATTTTCTATACCCAGGGTCGACCCTCAATGGTCAGGGTCGAGCCTGAGGTGCAAACCTGAAATTAAAAATTCATTTTTGATTCTTGCACCCTTCACTGAAGTTGTAGTTCTTTTTGACACGGTCGTTTTGACATATTATGGAGCAAAATCCGAGCTACGGTTTGGGAGATACGCCCAAAACAAGCAACCTTAGTTTTTAGAAAAATTTCAGAATTTTAAAGAAGTTTTGCACTGTTTATCTCATCAACTAGGGTCCGTATGATTAGTCTAGGACACTTACCACCTATGGCAACATGTTAGGATTATTCTAAGTCAATTCCCACCTATTGTATCATGGTATCTAGGTCACTTACTATCCTATTAAGGAAATGATCAACCGAGTATGGTATCTAGGTCACTTACCATCCTATGAAGGAAATGATCAATCGAGTCTTCAACGGTTCTTCAATGGTCTTCAACTTCACTTGTTTGTGGATGCTTGATGACAAAGACACAAGATACACTCCTTGACCCTAGACTCACTTGTTTTGACATTGGAATATGTCAACACAAAAAATATGGACTTTATACAGAACAATTCTAGATTTAGTTTCTGTCCTAGGAAAATTGTATTCCTATTTACAAGTATCTTTTTTTATCCAGGAATAAAGACTAAATGTCTCTAATACGAATCCCAAGCTCATCTTCTATTGAATCATATCCAATATTGTTCAATTTAACAATACCATCACGCTATGGTTTGTTATGGGAATTATCTGAGAGAAGATGTAATGAGAGTAACTTATGAAATTTCTATTAAGAGGTACTCTTCTCATCCATGGAAGACGTGCTTAGCTGTTTCTCTATTTCATTGCGTTATTCTTTGAACTTTTCAAAGAGGGTGAAATAAAGTTAGCTACCTCTTAGTGGAAGATTCATATGACTATGATCATCCATGTGTACTAATATAATATAGGAAGGCACATCTTTGTTCATGATATTACTCATAGGATTAAGTTCCTAAAGACTAAGGAATGTGCCATATACTAAATTAATGTTACAATAGTAACAACAAGTAATTGGCACATATATAGTCTCTAAGAATAAAATCCTAGTTTGAGCTAGTTTTCATTAAAACTTCTCAATGGTGACTATAACAACTATTGCTTTTGTCAGATTCCCAAGTAGAGGTTTTATCTACTTGGCCTTCTCCTTCTCCTTAGCAAACATGCGATTATTGCACTTATGCAAGGTCATATCAAGCATTAGGAGTTGGAGATTCCAACAATTAAGTTGGACTTGATGAGTATATAAGTTGGACATTCCATTTAAAGGTTTGTCCTTTATCCAATGACCAACTGCTTCAGTATGAAGCATATTCATTATACTTTCCTTTCTTCTCAGAAGAGCCATTGGGCGATTCTTGAGATAGTAAGCACAAACTTTAGATTCCTTTTCCAGTTCAAATGCTTTGAATTGGTTAAGAGATTCTCATAATAGAAATGGTAAGGTGGTTCTAGAATGTCATGACAGTAAATAAACATACATCATAATATCACACATTAGAATATCATTAGATCAGAGTTTTCAATCTTTGATGATATTTCTCATCATTCAGTCAAATTTCATAGATCTCTCGGTCTATAAAATTAGGAAATATGCTACTTTATATTTCTGATGAGCATTAGGTGCCTTATAATACATATGCAATCTTCCATGCTAGGATAGTATTACACATGCACCACAAGGTGGGTAGTAACTATCCATCATTATGAACATCTCATGCATAACTCCATATGGTAATCAGTGATTCCCAATTTTCTTATGACTGTCGCAACCTAAAATACCCCCTAGGAGTTAGGGATACTTTAGCTCTTAACTTATTATCTCCAAAACCATCTTGTGAAAATACGCAAGGCATATACATAGCGGAAGCAAAATGTCTACATATCATAAACTTGTGATCTATAGTCCAAGTCTGAACCAACATATTTTAACAAAATTTAAAGTTTAGAGTGATAGACATGATGCCCAGAAAAGTCATTTAGATTGTTAGACTCTTATTAATTTGATTAATAAAGACCTCTTCTTAATCTATTGTGTATTCATTATGGGTAATTGACCATGATCATGAGATGATTTATACGATATGAGATATCGATAAAGGTCCATAGGATATATTGTAGGAAAGTTATGTGATTGGATTATCACAATTAGATATAACTTTCCGGTTCCTTATACCTTATATAGTCACAGCTGTGGGTGAAGCTGGGCACTTCACTTATATGGCTACCAGAATGCTAAGATGTTCTCAATAGTTGAGATGTAGTTCTATATCGAACTATTGTAGTGGAGACTACACATCAGCATATGGGTGCTTAAATGTACACTAACTGATTGCATTCAATGAGAGACCTCTTGCATAAACATATTATCAAACAGTTGGTCTCTCATTCACATTGAACAATTTCGATGATCCTTAGATCTGATGTGTTCATCTATGACTGAGCAGTGATCTGACTGTTTTGATCCACCAAAGTATTTTCTACCTTAGGAAATATGATACAGTGATAGTTGGATAGTCAGAAAGCTATTCAAGTCATGATGAATTTCAAACAAGAAATCTATGCTCATTTATTTGAGAGATTATCCAAGTTCTGAGTAAGACAGTTGATTAAGTTCAAATCCTGCGCAAGTGATTTTGAAATCAAAATAAATTTTGAAATATACTTTTATTAAAAGATATTATACTTATTAAAAGATTTTCTCAAAATGTTTTTCATGAGAAATTGTTTCTCATGGCTTAATCCTAAGTCTTGGAAACCCGGATGATTTGCAATGGGCTATGGGTTAGATAGTATGTCAATCTCGAAGGCCCATTAGGGATAATGTATTTGGAAGGGTAAATCGAATTAAAAAGTTCATGTGGCGGAATCCGTATTGGTTAATGTTCATACACTAGGATTCAATTACAACATGGATATCTCACATCACTTGCAATTCCGATGTAATTCCTATTTAGGGTCAATGGGATAACATTGGGTAAGCTAGGGTAAGAATGTCCCAGAGCAATCTGTGGAGATGCTCACATAACAAATACAAGCTCATAAATTGATTAAATTAATTGTTAATTTAAACATAGGGATTATTTTAGTAATTATTTAATTAACATAATTAAAGGGAAAATGGGTTTGACCCATATCCAAAAACCCATCCATTGGACCTTTAATATGGGCCCAAGCCCATGGGTTTAAACCCTAGGGTGGGGCACCCACTGTGGTAATCCTAATTGGATTAGGATTTGTTTAATTGAATAATTGTTGAATAATATCTCTTTTAATTATGGAATTAATATCCAATGGTTGGATTGCAATTAGGATTAAGATGATATTGTAATTGGATTACAAAAAGGAGTTTTAACTCCTCAAAACTCATGCCCCATAGAAGCTCACGCCCCCCCGCGTGGAGTTGGTCTCCTAGTTTGACTAGGTTTCCTCCTTTTGTTGGATGTTGACTTATCCCTTTTAATTAAGGAATCCTCTTTTAGTTAGGACTCTTTAATTAGTAGGATTTATATAACTAAAGTAGTTATAGTCAAACTAGGAGTTTATTAATAATAAGAGTTATTATTAATAAATAACTCCTAAAGGGATAAGTTATAGTTGGAGTAGGGGTAGGATTGGATCCTAGTCTATAAATACACCAACACTTAGACCATAAGAGATTTCATAATTCTCCAGAATTTTTTCTCCCTCCCTCTCCTCTCTCTCCAAACCATGAGCCCCTAGGGTGAGTCCCTAGGGTTTTCGTGAAGCTACAAGGGTGCTCCATGTTGGGTTTTGCTTTTCTAGGGTTTTAAACCTTAGTATTTTTGGTGATAGAAGGTCTACACCATTGATCCATCTTCTTCCTATTACTTCAATAATTCCAAAGGAGATTCTAAGGCTTCGTGAGGATAGCGAAGAATAAGAATCGAGCTTCTAGTATTTTTTTGGAGAAATCTCTACAAAGAGTTCTGACGGTTCGAGTGGATTAAGCTTCATCGGTGAACATCATTCACCAAGGTGATATGACTAAAACTCTTAGATAATTTTTGATGCTTTCTATGGTGTTAAGATCTAGGGGATCCAGTTTCCGCATAATTTTTATCCGGATACCCCTTCATAGAGTGGACATGCACACTATCAAAATACATATCTCCATCACCACTCTCAACAATAATCTAGATAGGACCACCTATCTAGAGCTCCATCATCCTAGCTATGATCCATGGTAGGCTCCGGCTCGTAGTACTCCTCTATCCAAGGCTCAGGAGCATTTGCTGTAGAACCCCAGAACTTTTGTTTATGTCTTGGAATGCGTGTCAAGGTATGAAGCCTTTGTAATCTCCATTTTCCATGAAATGAGAATTTAAAAACTTTTGAGAATTTTACAAGAATGCTATAAAATAATTAAATAAAATATTTAATAATATGTCATAGCCTTAGAAAGGTCCTAGGCATGTTCCTAGAGGGTTAGAATAGAAATGGGATAGAGGGTTAGAATAGAAATGGGATAAGTCTAAGTAGTGGATTTGAGTGGAAAATGGACTTAGTGTCAAAATTTGAAGAGGACCGATCGCTCGGTCACAAGAGCGCGATCAATCGGTACAAAACCGATCTATCGGCATCTATCGACTGGTCCAAAAATTTGTATGGGGAAAAAATTCCAGAAAGGGTGTTTTCAACCAATCGCTCGGTCAAAAATGCTGATCGATCGGTAGGCCACCGGTCGCTCGGTCATAAGCATTGATCGCTCAGTCTTTCGCGTTTTGCAGAAATTTCATTAAGGGCATTCCTGGTCTTTTGGCCATTCCACCCTTCTCTTTAAGGCTTGCTCGAGCCTTGGGTCCCCACTCACAACACTTAGAGCATTTTGAGAGAGAGGAAGAGAGAACCTAGGGTTCCTAAAGGTTCTTCCTATTTGAGAGAAAGATCAAGGGTTGAGAACCCTAGATCATCCCAAAAGCTTGGATTTCTCAATCCAAGGCTCAAGCACGTGTGAAGTTCCTTCTCCAAGCTCGGTAGCGTCTTCCACGACATTTCTCAAGGGTTTTCTTCCATTTTTCAAGGTCGGTACCCTATGCTACCCTTCTAGTTCATCTTCTCCTCCTTTTTCTTCATTTTTGTGGTTTTTCCCCAAATTTCAAGCATGATAATGTGATAGGATGACTAGATGGAGAATGTGATGGGCGATGGATGCCATTTGGATGTTGTGATGAATGAAATGGAAATGGTCTTTCACAAATAATGAACACACATGGATGATGGATGGATTGGATTAATCATTTTGATCAAGAAAAGCATGATTTAAGGCATATGAAATTTCTAGGGTTTTATGATAGTGTGTTACTCATTTTTCTATAACGGTATGAATATTTTTATGTGTTGAAACAATGCTATTCCATGTATTATTATCTCCAATGTCACGTTTAATTCCAAGCTAAATTATGTACACGGCTTCACGAGCATGGCATAGATGACATGGTTTATCGGGTTTTTCAAGAATAATGGTTTCATTCTCGATTCACGAACACCAAGACAAGGCCAAACGTATGGGTTGGTAAATAGAGGTAGGGCATATCTTAAGATTTGTTTTGCCTCACTTTGACAAGAACAAGAACACGTCAAGCAAGATGTTAGTGCGCCTCCAAGCATGCATGTTTACTTTATTACATTTTTGCAAAAGAGGGGGTTTACACTTCCCTCCCTTCAAGTTGCTTCATTGCATTTTCGCAAAAGAGGGGGGTTTACACCTCTCTCCCTTCAAGTTGAATATTTCATATCTCAAAAGAGGAGGTTTACACCACCCTCCCTTCAAGTTGTTCAAGGGCACTAACATCCTAAGCACATGAGCATGTTTAAATTCCAAGCAAGCAAGCATGGACATTTTAATTTTATGACAAGACATGCATGACATGCATAAAACGACAAGACAAGCAAGACAGAATATGATAAGACAAGTTTTCAAGCACAAAAAGAGTATTTCAAGTCAAGTCAAGCACACAATGATTTCAAGATTTTTCCTGGCTTTGATGTGATGTAAGCATGAATTATAAACTATTTACCTTCCTGTTATGATATGAACTGCTTCCGCATTATTTCATTATTATGTTGCTATGACTGTTGGTTAGTATTTTATACCCGCCAAGTGTTTCAATACTTAGCTGTACATTTGATGTCGGTAGGTGTTGGTGGATCGACCGCTCCTTTTGACATATGTGCTCTCGGTCCATGGGAGGAAGAGGAGTACTTCGAGGAGGTCCTTGCGGAGGAGCCTCATGTAGAGGGCTATTATTAGGTGGTAGATTCTAAGTGAGTGTGGGTGAGCACGAGAGATTTTATACCCATGTATTTTGGCAGGCATGTCCGTACCTTCTTTCTGTTGATTTTTCTTTTGTAAAAAACTTGGATTATATGTATACATAGAAGATTTTGTTAGACTTCCGCTGTCCCATGTTAGTTTATGCTTCTGCTATTTTGTCCTCTATCATATATGTTCCGTGTGATTTACAAGATGGTTTGTCAAGCATGTCATGAAGGTCATGATAAGTTGTCCAAGATTTACTCTAACTCCTAGGGTGGGTTTTGGGTCGCGACATATGCATCCACAGAATCTACCAAAGTCAACAATTCAGCTGAGCATGGAATACTCAGTGTATACAAACTACTAGCTAACAACGTTATAAAACATTATCATGCACGCAGTTCATCAACTCATCCAAAATTGTAGAGCGTAGAGCGAGAAGCCTTACTTCAAAACTTAACTTAGAAAAATGTGTAGTTTTCTAAACATAGTCTTATGAGCGTACTTTAAAATCAAATCTTATGAGTTCTTACGAGAAACCAAAACTTAGATTATGAGTTCTTGTGAGAATCAAGATTCTTATGAGGTCTTTGAGCTTATGAGATTCACTAGTTCTTATGAGATATTTGCTTATAAGACTTATGAGATTCTTATGAGCTTATGAGATTCACTAGTTCTTATGAGATCTTTGCTTATGAGACTTATGAGATTTTTATGAGACTTATAAATTATTAGAAGGACGATAGCACCTTTTAGCGATTTATGAGTCGGGTATGTAAATACCCTTCAATGAAGGTAAATAGAATAGGGCATCCATCATCCTTGACCAACCCTCCGTTGTCATTATTTATGAGATTTACTTTGAGCCAAGTGTGACATATCCTTGGATATACCCTACCCTTGATCAACCCTCAGTTTGGCTTTATCAATACTTAAGAGCTTTTGAGCTTATGAGTTATGCTTACGAATTTCGGATACCCATACTTATGAGAAAACTTTGAATCATGTGAGACATAGAGTACATAGAGTGTATAGAGTGCTTGTGATCATTATGATAGGTATAGAAAGCTTTGAGACATGGAATCATATTCAGAGAATGTCAATTGTACTGATAGCTTACAAATACCCAAAATTCATCATCCAATTAACCTATAGAACATATTGTAAAACATAGTTTTCTTAAAAAGAATAGAACCCAGGTAGATCGTAGAATGTATCTACCTTTTAAGTTTAATTCCCTTTTGATCTCAGTGATTTAGAACAGTTGAGAAGTAATTCAGACTTTTCTTTTGATGAAATTCTGAATTCAAGAACACTCGAGAAATCTCAGCTTTTCCCCTTCTTGTCTTTCAATCTCTCAAAAATCTAATCTCAGGGGTTTGTAAACCCTAATCCACGAAATCCCCTTCTATTTATAGGCCAAGGGTTGCCAAAACCCTTAAAAGCTGTTAAAATATCTTCCATAGGTTGGTTTGCACTATTCTAGAGACTCGTTGACGAGTCTGAGTTCCCCAATGGAAATCATCAACGAATCTGGGTTCTGAATTTTTTGTTCAAAACTGCCAGAAGCACTCGTCGACGAGTTCTTGTCCCTCGATTGGATTCGTCGACGAATGGTGCCCTATTTTGCTGTGTTACTTATTTTTTTTAATTCTTTTAACACTTAAATGATTTTCCCTTTGTTTCCTTAACACTTTTAAACATGCCCTAGGGTCCTTAGAGCCTTTAAACAATTACCAAAACATATTGAGTGAATTTAAACCCTCATCTCCATTTCATACTCCAAAATCACAAGGCTTCAAGCCTTTTACAAGACCTGTGCCAAGCACTATTCACCATTAAAGTGTTATGCAGTTTCGGGGTTCTACATCCTCCTCCTCCTTACAGAAATTTCATCTTTGAAACTAGGACGATACACGAAGATACAAAAAAAAAAATTGCATGAAACTAGCAAAGCAAACTATACAAACAAATGAGGGTACTTTTCCCTCACTTCAGCCTCGCGCTCTCATATAGCCTTTTCTGCAGAATGGTGTTGTGACACCCCGAACCCACGCCTAAGGAATCAAGTTTCGAGATGTGTACCCGTTCGTCATTATCACGCAAGCGAAAGACTTTACCCATGAAAATGTGGGAAATTTAAACATTTATCAGATGCTTCCAAAAAGCAAATAACATCTGTCATCACAATATCCATCATACAAACCAAATACTAGTATTATTTCCATTTTCGTATGTTTACAAAAATAGGTGCCACTACTTCACCGGGTATAGTCTATACAATATCCAAAAGTCCATAGGTCCATCACCTACTGATCAGCAGCTCCAAGATATGCTGACATGAAATGTCAGAGAGCTATGAAGCCCAATAAAACCACTGTCCATCTATACTATTTTCCACATAATAACACGCATCAATAATGATATAATAAAAAGTTCAGTTGGCATGTTATAGTAAAATAAAATAGTATATAAAAAACTGTAACCCAAAGTCACTTAGGGCTATGTCACCCTAACCATGGTTCCCAACCTTTCATTATTTTCCAATTATGGAGTTCATTTATGAAATGGTGTTAATATTACCCAGTAATCATTTCAATCATCATCATGTTTCATTTTGACTTCGTAGACTCTATTAAGTGGCCACAATCTTAAAGTCTTTAAACCTCAACCATACATGAAGTCATTTAGATTCACATATGCTATTCCAGCTTTCACCCGAACACGACCAAACCTTGGGTATACCAACCCAACCCACCTGGAATCTAAAGATTTCATACCAAACCCTGAGTACACCGACATAGAAAAGTAGACAATGTCGCGACCCAAAATACCCCCTAGGAGTTAGGGATACTTTGACTCGTGACCGCCGTATCATACCTCCAATATGATACATAAGGCACGCATAGAAACCTGTCAGAGTACACAGACATACCTAGTAGAAACAATTTACAATGTATAGCGGAAGCAAAATATAACTAACATAGCCGAAGCCAAAATTACGGAACTAAATACTCCTATTACTTGGTCCAAGTGCGAACCAACAAAATATACTTATGTATTAGTATCCAACATGTGGAGTGGACAAGTCCCACTCTCACTTAACAAAACACTGTATCTTTCTAAGTCGATCA
Source organism: Tetracentron sinense (assembly GCA_015143295.1). Taxonomy (NCBI): domain Eukaryota; kingdom Viridiplantae; phylum Streptophyta; class Magnoliopsida; order Trochodendrales; family Trochodendraceae; genus Tetracentron; species Tetracentron sinense. The sequence goes on along the minus strand of CM026553.1, from coordinate 6,106,756 downwards.
ATAGAAGTCAAAATCATGATGCCTATCTAATGAACCGTCATCCTGATAGTGGCCCATAGAAGGCTCCGGGTCGAAGTACTCTTCCTCTACCCAAGGTTTCGTACCACATAAGTAAAATGGAACCTGAGCACCTACCGATGATAACAAATATTGGCTGAGCGTGGAATACTCAGCGTATACAAACTACTAACAATAAAGCAATAATAGCATAGAGCATGCAAATCATGGAGAATAAAATCCCTAAAACATGTCAAAACGTGGAAACCGTAAAAATAACACATATGATGAAATTCGAAACCAAAACCGTGTGAGTTATGCGATAATCATAACCTTGAGGGTTCTTAGAGTTCATAGAGTTCATGGAGTTCCTTAGAGTCGTTTATGATCCATAGAGACATAGAGTAATACCATAGAGCAAATACCATAGAGCCAATACCATAGAGATCTTAGAGCAATTTCATTTATGATCCTTTTGAGCTTGTGAGACGATCTTAGACATTATCATAGAGTTCTTGTGAGTGTATCATGATCCTTTTGAGCTTGTGAACCGATCTTAGAGATATCATAGAGTTGCTTAGAATCATTCATATAAGTCACTTATTCAAAACCCTTTTTTGTACTTCGAGAAAATCATGGAAAACCTCGGTTCATGCGAACATATGAGCATAGGAGAAAGATAACATGTTTTAACACCCAAAAACCCTTAGAGGCATTAAATCAAACACTTAGAGTGCATTATAGTGATAACTTACATCCAAGTATAAAATAACCTTTCACACCATAACAAATCAAGAGATATATAGTATAGAATGAGAAGAACAACATATGGTAACTAGTAGTATCACTAGATTGGTAGTAGACTTTATCTACCTTGATGAAATTGGTGACTTTGATTCCAAAAGCTTGGAACACGTGTGTAGCACCCCGGACTTTTCTATACTTAATGAATAGCGTTTTCGTAGCTAATTGGCCTTCCTCATAGTCTAATTAATAAATAAGAGAGAGATTGGAAATTTCAAAACGTCAGAAATGTGTATTTTCGAAAGACGAACCCAACGCAAGTTGAATCGTCGAAATCCGACGAGCGAGTCAAAAGATATGGTCAAAACAGTCCAGACATGCAGAGCACCGATCGCTCGGTCCAGTCAGCGATCGATCGGTCGCTATCGCACGGTCAAAGATTTTGTATGGGGAAATTTTCCAGAGAGTAGTTTTTTGATCGGTCGCTCGGTCAGAGTACCGATCGCTCGGTAGGCAACCGATCGATCGGTCATTAGCACCGATCGCTCGGTACTCGCGTTTTTGCAGAAATTTAAGTAAGGGTATTATGGTCTTTTGGTCGGTTTACCCTTACCTTAAGAGTCTTGCCCGAGCCTTTAGGGCATCATTCGACACTTAGAGAGTTTGAGAGAATAGGAGAAAGGGGAGAAGGCGATTCCAACCTAGGGCTTGTCCTTGGAAGAGTAATCAAAGGGTTTTGAGACCTTAGATTACTTCAAGCTAGGCTCTTCTCCAAGATCACGGCTCAAACACTCGTGGAGAGCGTTCTCCAAGGTAGGGCAGCGTTTTCCACGGCAACTTCAAGGGTTTCTTCCCCACACCAAGCCTTCTTCAAGCAAGGATCTTTCTTCTTGCAAGTTGGAGCTTAAATCAAGGTTTCTACCAAGGATCAAGCCTTGATTCAAAGTTAGTATACCCTACTAACTTTTCCTAGCAATAATCTAGGTTTTCTATTGTAAATGGTGATTATTTATATTATGCTTTCCTTCCCTATGCATTGTATTAACTCAACCAATATAAAGAAGATAAGGGAAATGGAATGGATGGTGAATGGGAGATTGGATGCCGAATGTGTGATGTATGATATGTGTGGGTTATGAGTTGGAAATTGAGGATGGGCATTGTACAAATAACAAACTTACCTTTGTGTGATTGAATGGAAAATATGCAATTAAAGTAAGGAGATGAACTACTAAGGAACAAAGTATGTGATACGTTTGACGAAATGCCTAAACTATGAAATAATGATTTAAATGAAGAAATGGAAAGGGGCCTTATGCATGTATTCTCATGAATGATGAATGGATTTAAATACCATATCGATTACTGAAATTATCATATGCATATATTGTGAATTGAATGGTGATGTCATATCTCTCTTATTATCCTTATTCCATGATTGTCACGATTGACACGTACACGAGCACGCATGATAGCATGAACCGAGATTTCAAGAGCATATGCATATAATAACCAACAAGAAAATATTGCATGTCAAGGAGGTTGGTAGCCCAGGGACATTCGGGTACTAGCCTCTGGCTCATAAGAAAACCCCTAAAACACATATTGTCAAGGAGGTTGGTAGCCCAGGGATATTCGGGTACTAGCCTCTGGCTCACAAGAAAGCTAAACAAGTAATAAAAATCACATATTGTCAAGGAGGTTGGTAGCCCAGGGACATTCGGGTACTAGCCTCTGGCTCACAAGAAAATATTACATATCAAGGAGGTTGGTAGCCCATTGACATTCGGGATTTCCAAGACTTGGATTTTGACGTCATCCTAGGGATGGATTGGTTGTCAAACCATCACGGACATGTTGCGTGTTTTGAAAAGATGGTGAACTTCAAGCCGGAAGGAGATAAGCCTTTTCATTTCCGAGGGTTGAGAGAAAGGGATATTGCTCGCCTTGCAGCTTTGAGCTTAGCGAACCCCGAAGTACAAAACTCCTCGGCTATTCCAGTTGCGAGTGAGTTCTTAGATGTGTTCCCGGAACAACTTCCCGGATTACCTCCAGATAGAGAGATCGAGTTTGCTATAGAGCTTGCTCCAGGTACCGCTCCGATTTCAAGAGCACTGTATAGAATGACCCCTATAGAGCTTGAAGAATTGAGGAAACAGATTGAGGAGTTACAACAACTTGGTTTCATCCTACCAAGTGTCTCACCGTGGGGAGCTCTGGTTCTCTTTGTGAAAAAGAAAGACGGGTCAATGAGAATGTGTATAGACTACTGTCAGTTGAACAAGGTAACTATCAAGGATCGTTATCCCTTGCCAAGGATAGATGACTTGTTCGACCAACTGAAGGGAGCAAGATTTTTCTCCAAGATTGATCTTAGATCGGGCTATCATCAGCTAAAGATTAGGTCGGAGGATGTTCCAAAGACGGCTTTCAGGACTCGGTATGGGCATTACGAGTTCCTTGTCATGCCTTTTAGGCCGACGAATGCACGGGCGGCGTTCATGGATTTGATGAATCGGGTGTTCCGATCATATTTGGATCGATGCGTGATTGTATTCATCGACGACATTTGGGTGTATTCCCAGACACGGGAAGATCACGCACGAGACCTCCGCCTTGCTCTAGAGATGTTGGGAGAGCATAGGCTATACGCCAAATTGAGCAAGTGTGAATTCTGGTTAGAGAAAGTGGCGTTCCTAGGCCACATAGTGTCGACCGAGGGTACTTCTGTAAACCCGGCAAAGATAGAGGCAGTCATGAGTTGGGAGAGACCCAAGAGTGTCACAGAGATACGTAGTTTCCTCGGGTTGCCAGGCTATTACCGAAGATTTGTGGAGGGATTCTCCAGTTTAGCTGCACCTCTCACTTACTTGACGAGGAAAGATGCCAAGTTCAGTTGGAGTGACCGATGTGAAGTGAGTTTCGAAGAGTTGAAGAAGCTCCTCACCATGGCCCCCGTCCTTACTGTGCCATCCGGACATGGTGGTTATGAGGTATATAGCGATGCTTCGCATATCAGACTTGGGTGTGTCCTTATGCAGCATAAGAAAGTCATTGCCTACGCATCAAGACAATTGAAGGAGCATGAAAAGAATTACCCCACTCACGACTTAGAACTCGCCGCGGTTGTGTTTGTATTGAAGATTTGGCGACATTATCTTTATGGGGAACAATTTGAGGTATTCACAGATCATAAAAGCCTTAAGTATTTATTTTCCCAGAAGGAGCTGAACCTGAGGCAAAGAAGATGGGTAGAATTTTTGAAAGACTACGAGTGCTCCATTCAATACCACCCGGGGAAAGCGAATGTAGTAGCCGATGCTCTTAGCCGGAAGCCTACTGGACTTTTGGCGCATATGATGCTGAAGGAGTGGAGGTTGCTGGAGGATGCATCCAACCTCGACATCAGTTTTAGTCTCCCTACCTTTGGGCCGGTAATGGCTAACATCACAGTTAGGCCATTTATGTTGAGCATGATCCAGGAGTTGCAGGAAATGGATGCCGAGCTATTTTCTTGCCGAGACAAGTCAGTTAAGAGTGGCAGCAAGGATTTTACGGTGAGGGATGATGGGATTATCAATTTCAAGGGAAGAGTATGTGTCCCAGCCGATGAGAAGCTTAAACGAGAAATCTTATACGAGGCTCACCGGTCTAAGTACACCGTTCACCCCGGGGGTACCAAAATGTATAGGGACTTGAAAAAGCATTTTTGGTGGCGGAACATGAAGAAGGAGGTTGCGGAGTACGTGGCACGATGTTTAGTGTGCCAGCAAGTGAAAGCAGAACACTTGAGACCAGCAGGACTTTTACAGTCCCTCCCTATTCCCGAGTGGAAATGGGAACATATCTCTATGGACTTCATTATGGGGTTGCCGAAGACGACTAGAAACTGTGATGCTATATGGGTAGTGGTCGATAGGCTCACGAAGTCCGCCCATTTCTTACCGTACCGGACTACATTCAACTCAAATCAGTTGGCTGCATTGTATATCAAAGAAATAGTTCGGTTGCACGGGGTGCCCGTGAGCATTGTCTCGGATCGGGACCCTAGATTTACCTCCAGGTTTTGGAAAAGCTTTCAGAGTGCCATGGGTTCCCGGTTAGACTTTAGCACGGCCTTCCATCCACAGACGGATGGGCAAACCGAGCGAGTGAATCAGGTTATTGAAGACATGCTCCGTGCATGTATGCTAGACTTCAAGAGAAGTTGGGAAGATCACCTACCTTTGGTGGAATTCGCCTACAATAACACCTATCAGGCAAGCATACAGATGGCTCCTTTTGAGGCTTTATATGGAAGGAGTTGTAGATCCCCGTTGTATTGGGATGAAGTTGGGGAAAGGAAGGTGTTGGGCCCCGAATTAATTGAACAAACCGCGGATAGAGTCAAGCTTATCCGGGAGAGGTTGAAGACCGCACAAGATAGACAGAAGAGCTACGCCGACGACCAAAGGAGAGACCTTGAGTTTCGAGTTGGCGATTTTGTATTTGTTCGGGTTTCACCAACCAAGGGTGTTATGCGATTCGGGAAGTGGGGCAAGCTTAGCCCGAGATATGTGGGTCCGTTCGAGATCATTACTAGAGTCGGTGAGGTAGCTTACCGTGTTGCTTTACCCGCTCATATGATGGCGGTCCACAATGTATTCCATGTCTCAATGCTCCGAAAGTATATCCCGGATCCTTCTCATGTCATCGAGTTGGATCCGATAGAGATTCGAGAGGACCTCACCCTAGCTGAACAACCGGTGCAGATCTTGGATAGGAGAGATCAAGTCTTGCGTAACAAGACCATTCCCTTGGTCTTAGTGAGATGGCAACACCATTCAAGGGAGGAAGCTACATGAGAACGAGAAGCCGAAGTGCGGGAAAAGTATCCCCAGTTATTTGTTTAAGGCCTTGGCATTCCCTTGTAATTGTTATGGTCTTGTGTATGTATGTATCATCCAAATTTCGGGGATGAAATTTTTGTAAGGGGGGGAGAATGTAGCACCCTGGACTTTTCTATACTTAATGAATACCGTTTTCGTAGCTAATTGGCCTTCCTCATAGTCTAATTAATAAATAAAAGAGAGATTGGAAATTCTAAAACGTCAGAAATGTGTATTTTCGAAAGACGAACCCAACGCAAGTTGAATCGTCGAAATCCGACGAGCGAGTCAAAAGATATGGTCAAAACAGTCCAGACATGCAGAGCACCGATCGCTCGGTCCAGTCAGCGATCGATCGGTCGCTATTGCACGGTCAAAGATTTTGTATGGGGAAATTTTCCAGAGAGTAGTTTTTTGATCGGTCGCTCGGTTAGAGTACCGATCGCTCGGTAGGCAACCGATCGATCGGTCATTAGCACCGATCGCTCGGTACTCGCGTTTTTGCAGAAATTTAAGTAAGGGTATTATGGTCTTTTGGTCGGTTTACTCTTACCTTAAGAGTCTTGCCCGAGCCTTTAGGGCATCATTCGACACTTAGAGAGTTTGGGAGAATAGGAGAAAGGGGAGAAGGCGATTCCAACCTAGGGCTTGTCCTTGGAAGAGTAATCAAAGGGTTTTGAGACCTTAGATTACTTCAAGCTAGGCTCTTCTCCAAGATCACGGCTCAAACACTCGTGGAGAGCGTTCTCCAAGGTAGGGCAGCGTTTTCCACGGCAACTTCAAGGGTTTCTTCCCCACACCAAGCCTTCTTCAAGCAAGGATCTTTCTTCTTGCAAGTTGGAGCTTGAATCAAGGTTTCTACCAAGGATCAAGCCTTGATTCAAAGTTAGTACACCATACTAACTTTTCCTAGCAATAATCTAGGTTTTCTATTGTAAATGGTGATTATTTATATTATGCTTTCCATCCCTATGCATTGTATTAACTCAACCAATATAAAGAAGATAAGGGAAATGGAATGGATGGTGAATGGGAGATTGGATGTGGCGATTGGATGCCGAATGTGTGATGTATGATATGTGTGGGTTATGAGTTGGAAATGGAGGATGGGCATTGTACAAATAACAAACTTACCTTTGTGTGATTGAATGGAAAATATGCAATTAAAGTAAGGAGATGAACTACTAAGGAACAAAGTATGTGATGCGTTTGACGAAATGCCTAAACTATGAAATAATGATTTAAATGAAGAAATGGAAAGGGGCCTTATGCATGTATTCTCATGAATGATGAATGGATTTAAATACCATATCGATTACTCAAATTATCAAATGCATATATTGTGAATTGAATGGTGATGTCATATCTCTCTTATTATCCTTATTCCATGATTGTCACGATTGACACGTACACGAGCACGCATGATAGCATGAACCGAGATTTCAAGAGCATATGCATATAATAACCAACAAGAAAATATTGCATGTCAAGGAGGTTGGTAGCCCAGGGACATTCGGGTACTAGCCTCTGGCTCACAAGAAAACCCCTAAAACACATATTGTCAAGGAGGTTGGTAGCCCAGGGATATTCGGGTACTAGCCTCTGGCTCACAAGAAAGCTAAACAAGTAATAAAAATCACATATTGTCAAGGAGGTTGGTAGCCCTGGGACATTCGGGTACTAGCCTCTGGCTCACAAGAAAATATTACATATCAAGGAGGTTGGTAGCCCATTGACATTCGGGATTTCCAAGACTTGGATTTTGACGTCATCCTAGGGATGGATTGGTTGTCAAACCATCACGGACATGTTGCGTGTTTTGAAAAGATGGTGAACTTCAAGCCTGAAGGAGATAAGCCTTTTCATTTCCGAGGGTTGAGAGAAAGGGATATTGCTCGCCTTGCAGCTTTGAGCTTAGCGAACCCCGAAGTACAAAACTCCTCGGCTATTCCAGTTGTGAGTGAGTTCTTAGATGTGTTCCCAGAAGAACTTCCCGGATTACCTCCAGATAGAGAGATCGAGTTCGCTATAGAGCTTGCTCCAGGTACCGTTCCGATTTCAAGAGCACTGTATAGAATGACCCCTATAGAGCTTGAAGAATTGAGGAAACAGATTGAGGAGTTACAACAACTTGGTTTCATCCAACCAAGTGTCTCACCGTGGGGAGCTCTGGTTCTCTTTGTGAAAAAGAAAGACGGGTCAATGAGAATGTGTATAGACTACTGTCAGTTGAACAAGGTAACTATTAAGAATCGTTATCCCTTGCCAAGGATAGATGACTTGTTCGACCAACTGAAGGGAGCAAGATTTTTCTCCAAGATTGATCTTAGATCGGGCTATCATCAGCTAAAGATTAGGTCGGAGGATGTTCCAAAGACGGCTTTCAGGACTCGGTATGGGCATTACGAGTTCCTTGTCATGCCTTTTGGGCCGACGAATGCACGGGCGGCGTTCATGGATTTGATGAATCGGGTGTTCCGATTATATTTGGATCGATGTGTGATTGTATTCATCGACGACATTTTGGTGTATTCCCAGACACGGGAAGATCACGCATGAGACCTCCGCCTTGCTCTAGAGATGTTGGGAGAGCATAGGCTATACGCCAAATTGAGCAAGTGTGAATTCTGGTTAGAGAAAGTGGCGTTCCTAGGCCACATAGTGTCGGTCGAGGGTAATTCTGTAGACCCGGCAAAGATAGAGGCAGTCATGAGTTGGGAGAGACCCAAGAGCGTCACAGAGATACGTAGTTTCCTCGGGTTGGCAGGCTATTACCGAAGATTTGTGGAGGGATTCTCCAGTTTAGCTGCACCTCTCACTTACTTGACGAGGAAAGATGCCTAGTTCAATTGGAGTGACCGATGTGAAGTGAGTTTCGAAGAGTTGAAGAAGCTCCTCACCATGGCCCCCGTCCTTACTGTGCCATCCGGACATGGTGGTTTTGAGGTATATAGCGATGCTTCGCATATCAGACTTGGGTGTGTCCTTATGCAGCATAAGAAAGTCATTGCCTACGCATCAAGACAATTGAAGGAGCATGAAAAGAATTACCCCACTCACGACTTAGAACTCGCCGCGGTTGTGTTTGTATTGAAGATTTGGCGACATTATCTTTATGGGGAACAATTTGAGGTATTCACAGATCATAAAAGCCTTAAGTATTTATTTTCCCAGAAGGAGCTGAACCTGAGGCAAAGAAGATGGGTAGAATTTTTGAAAGACTACGAGTGCTCCATTCAATACCACCCGGGGAAAGCGAATGTAGTAGCCGATGCTCTTAGCCGGAAGCCTACTGGACTTTTGGCGCATATGATGCTGAAGGAGTGGAGGTTGCTGGAGGACGCATCCAACCTCGACATCAGTTTTAGTCTCCCTACCTTTGGGCCGGTAATGGCTAACATCACAGTTAGGCCATTTATGTTGAGCATGATCCAGGAGTTGCAGGAAATGGATGCCGAGCTATTTTCTTGCCGAGACAAGTCAATTAAGAGTGGTAGCAAGGATTTTGGGGGTGAGGGATGATGGGATTATCAATTTCAAGGGAAGAGTATGTGTCCCAGCCGATGAGAAGCTTAAACGAGAAATCTTATACGAGGCTCACCGGTCCAAGTACACCGTTCACCCCGGGGGTACCAAAATGTATAGGGACTTGAAAAAGCATTTTTGGTGGCGGAACATGAAGAAGGAGGTTGCGGAGTACGTGGCACGATGTTTAGTGTGCCAGCAAGTGAAAGCAGAACACTTGAGACCGGCAGGACTTTTACAGTCCCTCCCTATTCCCGAGTGGAAATGGGAACATATCTCTATGGACTTCATTGTGGGGTTGCCGAAGACGACTAGAAACTGTGATGCTATATGGGTAGTGGTCGATAGGCTCACGAAGTCCGCCCATTTCTTACCGTACCGGACTACATTCAACTCAAATCAGTTGGCTGCATTGTATATCAAAGAAATAGTTCGGTTGCACGGGGTGCCCGTGAGCATTGTCTCGGATCGGGACCCTAGATTTACCTCCAGGTTTTGGAAAAGCTTTCAGAGTGCCATGGGTTCCCGGTTAGACCTTAGCACGGCCTTCCATCCACAGACGGATGGGCAAACCGAGCGAGTGAATCAGGTTATTGAAGACATGCTCCGTGCATGTATGCTAGACTTCAAGAGAAGTTGGGAAGATCACCTACCTTTGGTGGAATTCGCCTACAATAACAGCTATCAGGCAAGCATACAGATGGCTCCTTTTGAGGTTTTATATGGAAGGAGTTGTAGATCCCCGTTGTATTGGGATGAAGTTGGGGAAAGGAAGGTGTTGGGCCCCGAATTAATTGAACAAACCGCGGATAGAGTCAACCTTATCCGGGAGAGGTTGAAGACCGCACAAGATAGACAGAAGAGCTACGCCGACGACCGAAGGAGAGACCTTGAGTTTCGAGTTGGCGATTTTGTATTTGTTCGGGTTTCACCAACCAAGGGTGTTAAGCGATTCGGGAAGAGGGGCAAGCTTAGCCCGAGATATGTGGGTCCGTTCGAGATCATTACTAGAGTCGGTGAGGTAGCTTACCGTGTTGCTTTAACCGCTCATATGACGGCGGTCCACAATGTATTCCATGTCTCTATGCTCCGAAAGTATATCCCGGATCCTTCTCATGTCATCGAGTTGGATCCGATAGAGATTCGAGAGGGCCTCACCCTAGTTGAACAACCGGTGCAGATCTTGGATAGGAGAGATCAAGTCTTGCGTAACAAGACCATTCCCTTGGTCTTAGTGAGATGGCAACACCATTCAAGGGAGGAAGCTACATGAGAACGAGAAGCCGAAGTGCGGGAAAAGTATCCTTAGTTATTTGTTTAAGGCCTTGGCATTCCCTTGTAATTGTTATGGTCTTGTGTATGTATGTATCATCCAAATTTCGGGGACGAAATTTTTGTAAGGGGGGGAGAATGTAGCACCCTGGACTTTTCAATACTTAATGAATACCGTTTTCGTAGCTAATTGGCCTTCCTCATAGTCTAATTAATAAATAAAAGAGAGATTGGAAATTCCAAAACGTCAGAAATGTGTATTTTCGAAAGACGAACCCAATGCAAGTTGAATCGTCGAAATCCGACGAGCGAGTCAAAAGATATGGTCAAAACAGTCCAGACATGCAGAGCACCGATCGCTCGGTCCAGTCAGCGATCGATCGGTCCAAAACCGATCGATCGGTAGTTATCGCACGGTCAAAGATTTTGTATGGGGAAATTTTCCAGAGAGTAGTTTTTTGATCGGTCGCTCGGTCAGAGTACCGATCGCTCGGTAGGCAACCGATCGATCGGTCATTAGCACCGATCGCTCGATACTCGCGTTTTTGCAGAAATTTAAGTAAGGGTATTATGGTCTTTTGTTCGGTTTACTCTTACCTTAAGAGTCTTGCCCGAGCCTTTAGGGCATCATTTGACACTTAGAGAGTTTGAGAGAATAGGAGAAAGGGGAGAAGGCGATTCCAACCTAGGGCTTGTCCTTGGAAGAGAAATCAGAGGGTTTTGAGACCCTAGATTACTTCAAGCTCGGCTCTTCTCCAAGATCACGGCTCAAACACTCGTGGAGAGCGTTCTCCAAGGTAGGGCAGCGTTTACCACGGCAACTTCAAGGGTTTCTTCCCCACACCAAGCCTTCTTCAAGTAAGGATCTTTCTTCTTGCAAGTTGGAGCTTAAATCAAGGTTTCTACCAAGGATCAAGCCTTGATTCAAAGTTAGTACACCCTCCTAACTTTTCCTAGCAATAATCTAGGTTTTCTATTGTAAATGTGGCGATTGGATGCCGAATGTGTGATGTATGATATGTGTGGGTTATGAGTTGGAAATGGAGGATGGGCATTGTACAAATAAAAACTTACCTTTGTGTGATTGAATGGAAAATATGCAATTAAAGTAAGGAGATGAACTACTAAGGAACAAAGTATGTGATGCGTTTGACGAAATGCCTAAACTATGAAATAATGATTTAAATGAAGAAATGGAAAGGGGCCTTATGCATGTATTCTCATGAATGATGAATGGATTTAAATACCATGTCGATTACTCAAATTATCATATGCATATATTGTGAATTGAATGGTGATGTCATATCTCTCTTATTATCCTTATTCCGTGATTGTCACGATTGACACGTACACGAGCACGCATGATAGCATGAACCGAGATTTCAAGAGCATATGCATATAATAACCAACAAGAAAATATTGCATGTCAAGGAGGTTGGTAGCCCAGGGACATTCGGGTACTAGTCTCTGGCTCACAAGAAAACCCCTAAAACACATATTGTCAAGGAGGTTGGTAGCCCAGGGATATTCGGGTACTAGCCTCTGGCTCACAAGAAAGCTAAACAAGTAATAAAAATCACATATTGTCAAGGAGGTTGGTAACCCAGGGACATTCGGGTACTAGCCTCTGGCTCACAAGAAAATATTGCATATCAAGGTGGTTGGTAGCCCAGGGACATTCGGGTATTAACCTCTGGCTTACAAGTGCATTGCATATCAAGGAGGTTGGCAGCCTAGGGAGATTCGGGTGCTAGCCTCTGGCTCACAAGTTACAAGATGCAAGTTCACAAGATGATGGCAAGACATTCATGCATGCACGCATACATGATTTCTACAAGGCTTACCGAGACATGGAAACGGGTTTTCAAGCATGAGTTTTGTCGGTGTTTTTGCATACATACATGTACATCAAGATGATAATCTTGCTCTATGTTTAATATTGTTTAATGCTATGATCTCACTATTGCCTCGAATTGATGATTTGGTATGGTATTACTTTTGCGTGGTTATTACTGTTATGGTTAGCTAGTAGCTTGTACTCGCTGAGTATTCCATGCTCAGCCGTACTTTCATGTCGGCAGGTACTGAGGGAGCCCTCGACCCGGAGCCTTGGGTCGAGGAAGAATATATAGAGGAGAGAGAGCCGTCTATCCCACTACAGTCTCAGGCGAATCGAGACCTCGACGTGTGGCCATACCTCGACTACTATTGAGGGGAGAGTACGAGAGGATCTTTTATGTATTTTGACATTTTGATAGGTGGGTCTGTCCACCTTAGACTTAGACATGTTTGTATATATGTTAACTTGGAATACTATTTTAGAAATCTTAGAAGAAAAGAAAAAGTCAGTTTACGCTTTCGGATTTATGTTTAGCTTCCGCGCTCTAATTTTCATTGTTTTAGTACTTAAATTATCTTGTTCATGACAGGATGGTTTGGCAGGTACGTATAGTCACGCCTAAAGTATCCCTAAACTCCTAGGGGGTATTTTGGGGCGCGACAACGTGAAACCTCGAGTTTTTTGTTGAAAAACACCAAAAGGAGGGAAGAAACTTGATCTCCCTTCAAGCTTTGAGCAACCCTAGCTTCTCCCCTACTTCTCCCCTTAAATCTCTCTCAAAATAGTGTATTAAGGGTTTTTAAAATCCTAAGGCTCGAACAAGCCTTATATAGGCAAAGGGGTAGAGGCTAAAGACTTAAAAACCCTTAATGAAGAAATCTGCGTATAACCGATCGATCGGTGGTACAGACCGAGCGATCAGTGGCTGACTGATCGATCGGTGGTTTCAACCGAGCGATCGGTTGAAAACACCCTGTTTGGAATCTTTTCCCATACAAAGTAGTTAACCAATCGATAGCTACTGAGCGATCGGTTTAAGACCGGTCGATCGGTGGTTATCACCGAGCGATCGGTGACCCCTGTTTTGCTGCAAAACCCTATTTTCATTACTTGGATCTTCTTCAATCCCATTTCCAACATCTTTTATGCTTTAAACACACTCCTTAAGGACATGTAGACCTATTAATTCATGCACACCGTAAATCCAAACACGAATATTAGCATAAGGCCCATTGGTGTACAACACCATACTTGAGCACTATTCACTACTTAGTGAAACGAAGATTCGAGGTTCTACATCCCTCCCCCCTTACAAGAATTTCGTCCTTGAAATTAGAACGACACCAAAAGCACAACAAAAAAAAAATATCCAACATTGAAACTATACAAACAAGTGAGGGTACTTTTCCTTCACTTCCGCTTCTCGGTCCCATGTTGCCTCTTCCTTGGAATGATGCTGCCATTTGACGAGAACTAACGGGATAGTCTTGGTGCGCAAGACTTGATCTCGACGATCTAAGATCTGAACTGGTTGTTCAACCAAAGTGAGATCCTCTCGAATCTCCACGGGATCAAGAGCAATGACATGTGACGGATCCGGAATGTATTTCTTAAGCATGGAAACGTGAAATACATTATGGACTGCTGCCATGTGAGGCGGTAGGGCTACCCTGAAAGCAACCTCACCAACTCTAGTGATGATCTCGAATGGCCCCACGTACCTAGGGCTGAGCTTTCCTTTCTTTCCGAACCGCATGATTCCCCGACTCGGTGAAACCTTCACAAAGACTCGTTCCCCAACTTGGAATTCCAAATCTCTGCGGCGAGTGTTCGCATAGCTCTTCTGCCTATCCTGAGCAGTTTTCAATCATTGCCTGATGATCTTCACCCTTTCTGCGGTCCGCTTAATCATTTCAGGACCCAAAACTTTCCTCTCACCAACTTCATCCCAATATAGAGGGGATTTACAATTCCGACCATACAGAGCTTCAAAAGGTGCCATTTGGATGCTTGCCTAGTAACTATTGTTGTAGGCAAACTCAACCAACGGGAAGTGTTCCTCCCAACTACCCTGAAAGTCCAACATACAAGCTCGGAGCATATCCTCCACAACTTGATTTACCCGCTCAGTCTGTCCATCAGTTTGAGGATGAAAGGCGGTGCTGAAATCTAAACGAGAACCCATTGTAACCTGAAAAGTTTTCCAGAACTTGGAAGTAAACCTGGGGTCTCGATTAGACACAGTGGAAACTGGCACCCCATGCAGACGGACCACCTCTTTAACATACAAAGACACCAACTAATTCAAACTGAAAGTAGTCCAATACGGAAGAAAGTGTGTAGACTTTGTCAATCTATCCACTATCACCCAAATAGCATAAGAGCCCTTCGCCGTCCGTAGCAAACCCACGATGAAATCCATTGAGATATTCTCCTATTTCCATTCCGGAATAGGGAGGGACTGTAAAAGACCTGCCGGCCTCTGATACTCGGCCTTCACCTGCTAGCACACCAAATATCTAGAAACATACTCGGGGACTTCCCTCTTCATATTTCGCCACCAGTAGTGCCTCTTGAGATTCTGATACATCTTGGTACCTCCCGGATGTACCGTGTACTTGGATCGATGAGCCTCATCCAAGATCTCACCCCTGAACACTGTGTCGGCAAAAATACACAACCTGCCTTTGAATGCTATAGCACCATCACCATTCAAAGCAAACTCTTAACTGCCACTACTAACCGACTTGTCTCGGTAAGCAAGTAACTCTACATCTGAGTTCTGCAACTCCTTGATCCGGTTCAAGATATCCAGCCTAACTGAGATGTTTGACATCACCGGCCTGTAGGTAGCATGCTTGAGAGTAGTGTCTAGGTTACACATATCATTCAATAACTTCCACTCTTGTACCCTCAAGTGAGCTATAACCCCGTAAGGTTTCCTGCTAAGTGCATTGGCTACTACGTTCGCCTTACCCAGATGGTACTGAATGGAACAATTATAGTCCTTCATGAACTCCATCCAACGACGCTGCCTCATATTCAGTTCTTTCTGGAAGAAGAGATACTTCAAGCTCTTGTTGTCTGTGAACACAACGAACTCTTCCCCATAGAGGTAGTGACACTAAATTTTCAGCGCAAAGATGACTGCTGCAAGCTCTAAGTCATGTGTGGGGTAGTTCTGTTCATGCTCCTTTAACTGACGAGAAGCATAGGCAACCACCTGCTTATGTTGCATAAGAACGCACCCAAGCCCAACAAGTGAAGCATCACTGTAGATTTCAAAACCACTGCTTCCAGATGGAACTGTAAGAACAAGGGCTGTGGTAAGCTTCTTTTTCAACTCCAAGAAACTTGCCTCGCACTTGCCACTCCAAGTGAACTTAGTGTTCTTTCGCGTGAGTTAGGTAAGCAGAGTTGCCAAGCTTGAAAATCCTTCTACGAACCTCCTATAGTATCCTGCCAAGCTGAGAAAACTGTAAATCTCGCTAACACTCTTCGGCCTCTCCCAATTCATCACTGCCTCGATCTTTGCAGGATCGACTGAGATACCCTCAGCTGACACCACATGGCCAAGAAAAGATACCTTGTCTAGCCAGAACTCGCACTTGCTCAACTTAGCATACAGAATATGCTCTCAAAGAGTTTATAATACAAGGCGGAGATCTCTCGTGTGATCATCCTGTGTCTATGAATACACAAGGATATCATCTACAAATACGATCACACACTAATCGAGAGATGATCTGAGCACCCAGTTCATCAGATCCATAAATGCAGCTGGCGCGTTAGTCAGACTAAAAGACATCACCAAAAACTCGTAGTGACCGTATCGAGTTCTAAATGCCATCTTCGGAATGTCTTCTTTCTTGATCTTCAACGGATGATAACCAGATTGAAGGTCAATCTTTGAGAAGAACTTTGCACCCTTGAACTGATCAAACAAGTCGTCTATCTGAGGCAATGGATAACAATTCTTGATAGTGACCTTGTTTAGCTGCCTATAGTCAATGCACATCCGCATCGACCCATCTTTCTTCTTCATGAAGAGCGTTGGAGCTCCCTAAGGTGAGACGCTTGGCCGGATAAAGCCAAGGCCTTGCAATTCTATCAATAGGTCCTTTAACTCCTTAAGTTCAATAGGGGCCATTCTATACGGAGCCCTAAAAATCGGAGGCATGCCTAGAGCTAGCTCAATCGCAAACTCGATTGCTCGATCAGGAGGTAATCCCCGGTAAGGTCTCTGAAAAAACATCCATATACTCACACACTACTGGAATGGATGTGGAGTCTCGTATCTCTACATTCTCGAGATTGAGAGCTGCAAAGCAAGCAATGTCTCTCATCTGAAGTCCCCTAAAATGAAATGGCTTTAACCCAGTGGGTTTAAAGTTCACCACCTTCTCGAAACACACCACGTGCCCATGGTGAGTTGAGAGCCAATCCATACCTAGGATGATGTCGAATTCCCTATCCTGGAATCCTAGAATGATCAGGTCACCGGTAACTCGTGCTGCATGACTTGCACAACACTGCCCAGATACACTTTATCTGCCTCAACAGACTTACCCAGTGGAGTTGAAATGGACAACTCCCGAGATAGCTTACTTGGCTCGGACGTAAAGCCTTTGGCAAAACTACGTGAGACGAATGAATGAGTGGATCTCGTGTCGATCAACACCTGTGCCAAACATTCATTTACTAGCAACGATCTTGAGAATTATAACTAACCAAGTTATAATTTGGTACATGCAAAATACACATTGACACACACATTACAATAAGCATTATATATCATATATATATATATATGTATACAACACATCATGGCAATTCTAGAACTTTACAATATCGAACTCGTGTGTACCTTGCACAACATCATCAAATGCCTGTGCGTCTCTGTTAGTCATTGCGAACACCCTGCCCTGATTTGCTTGACGAGGCTGCTGGGAGGGTGGCAAGGATCTAGAGGCCTGGGATAAAGACCCTTGAAGCGAAGTCTGCCTGCTTGGAGGTCGGACTCCCTGTGGCCCAGTCAGTGATTGCTTGTGTGGGCAGTCCCGTATCACGTGACCAACCTCACCACAGTGGAAGCATCCACCTGACAATCTTCGGTAATCCCTAGTCTTGTGGTGATGACCACATGCGGCGCACTCCTCAAAAGTCTGCGATGCGGAGGAAGCCGGAGGCATAACCCTCGTAGCCTGTGAAGTCATAGGACATGGTGCCTGAGGCACGAAAGGAGACCTCTGAGCCGACATTGGCTGAGAGAACTGGTATGGTGCAGTCCTGGCCCTCTTCTCGGACTGTGACGAACCACAAGACTGACCCTGGAACATGCTCCTCCTGAAGCCACTATCCCTTCTCCTGATAGACTCTTCTGTATTTTTCTCGGTGATCTTCGCCTTCCCACTATCTCCCTCTAGGATTCATATTGGAGGATGGACACCCTATCTCGGATGAACGCCTTATACTCCATTTCAAAATTTCTGACCCTCAGGTCCTCAGTTGCAACCAAATGCAGAGCAAACCTTGACAGCTCCGTGAACTTAGCCTCATACTCGGCCACGTTCATCGCTCCCTGTTCTAAAAGCATAAACTCCCTCGCCTTCTGTTCCCGAATGAATCTGGGAAAATACTACTCATGGAAGGTTTCTAGGAACTCCACCCATGTCCAGGGTTCCCCTGCCTTCGTAACATCTCTTTGCCTTTGGGTAGCTCTCCACCAATGTTTGGCTTCACCTTCCATCACGAAGGAAGCCCATTCGACCCGTTGCTCCTCAGTACATCGGAGAACTCGAAAGGTCTTCTCTAGCTGCATAATCCATGCCTCTGCCACCATTGGGTCCAGAGTACCAAAGAAAGTAGGAGGCCGTAGTCTTCGAAAAGCTTCAAGTCCTGTGGTGTGATGCACCGAAGGAAGCACAGGAGTAGTCGGTGGGGTAGGAGTAGCCACAATAGGTCTGGCTGCCAGTAAAGCCAAAGTCTCTGCTATGGAATGCATAGCATTCGTAAAGTAAAGTGGCTCTTCCTCTCTCAGAACCTCACCCTCGGATCTTTGAGTATGGTAACCATGACTAGGGATGGATATTTGACCCGCCCCAGTAGGGGCCACAACCCACCCCGCCCCTATAGGTGCGGTTCTTTTTCAAAAAAATCGGGGGCGGGGCGGGGATGGTATAAAAAAAAATAAACCCGACTCGAGGCTGGGCAGGGGCGGTTTTAGTGTACCCCGCTTCGGTGCCCCGCCTATAATTTTATATATATATATATATATATATTTTTTTTTTTCATTAAATATATAAATATATAAAAAAAATATTTTTTATATTTTCAGTATATATATATGTATATAAAAGGCTGGCGGGGCGGGGCCGGGGTTGGGATTTTCTAAGCGGGGCGGGGGCGGTTTCACTATATGTATGCCCCGGTCGGGGGTGGGGCGGCTTTATAATCGGGGTGGGGCCGGGTTCGTAGAAAACCGCCCCCGCCCCGCCCCATTACCATTCCTAACCACGACCCCGATTACCGCGTCTCATGATGTGAAATCTTGAGATCAATGGCAAAACATGAGTCTAACTTGGATACCGATCCTCACACAACATATAGCAATTCAATAAACATGAAATGCTATTACCTCATATAGTATACATCGAAGTATACACATAATCATATAATTATAACTTAGAGTTTTCTAGTGTAGTTAAGATCCTTGTATTGGGCATCTACCTTTTCCTTTGGAATAAGACTACGGACATGGTCTAGACTAGCACCTAGACTAAGATTCTAGACCGACCTAAGGATTTGCTTGACACCGGTCATGTCATGGTAACAAGCCTAACACAAACAAGTCCATCTGAGTTCTAAGTCCAACTCAGAGAACTGACTTCCGCTTAACCCAAGGGACACTAATCCCTAGAATACTGATACCAACTCTAGTATCCGACCCAGAGTAGAATAACTCTAGTTCCAACTTAATAGACACTAGCCTATGTGACCTAATGCCTTCGCTCTGATACTAAGTCCATTACGACCCAAAATACCCCCTAGGAGTTAGGGATACTTTGACTTGTGACCGCCGTATCATACCTCCAATATGATACATAAGGCAGTGTAACGCCCCAAAATACCCCCTAGGAGTTTAGGGATACTTTAGGCGTGACTATACGTACCTGCCAAACCATCCTGTCATGAACAAGATAATTAAAGTACTAAACAATGATAATCAGAGCGCGGAAGCTAAACATAAATGCGGAAGCGTAAACTAACTTTTTCTTTTCTTCTAAGATTTCTAAAATAGTATTCCAAGTTAACATATATACAACATGTCTAAGTCTAAGGTGGACAAGCCCACCTATCAAAATGTCAAAATACATAAGCACCCTCTCGTACTCTCCCTTCAATAGTAGTCGAGGTACGGCTACATGTCAAGGTCTCGGTCCGCCTGAGACTGCAGTGGGATAGACGGCTCTCTCTCCTCGATATACTCTTCCTCGACCCAAGGCTCTGGGTCGAGGGCTCCCTCAGTACCTGCCGACATGAAAGTACGGCTGAGCATGGAATACTCAGCGAGTACAAGCTTCTAGCTATCCATAACAATAATAAACACGCAAGGAGTAGTACAATACCAATCATCAATTCCAGGCAATAGTAAGATCATAGAATCAAACAATATTAAACATAGAGCAATATTATCATCTTGATGTGCATGAATGCAAAAACGCCGATAAAACTCATGCTTGAAAACCCGTTTCCATGTCTCGGTATGCATTGTAAAAATCATGTATGCATGCATGCATGAATGTCTTGTCATCATCTTGTAACCTTGCATCTTGTAACTTGTGAGCCAGAGGCTAGCACCCGAATCTCCCTGGGCTGCCAACCTCCTTGACAATATGTGTTTTAGGGGTTTTCTTGTGAGCCAGAGGCTAGTACCGGAATGTCCCTGGGCTACCAACCTCCTTGACATGCAATATTTTCTTGTTGGTTATTATATGCACATGCTACCAACCTCCTTGATATGTATGGTTTTCTTGTGAGCCAGAGGCTAGTACCCGAATGTCCCTGGGCTACCAACCTCCTTGATATATGGTTTTCTTGTGAGCCAGAGGCTAGTACCCGAATGTCCCTGGGCTACCAACCTCCTTGACAATATGTGATTTTTATTACTTGTTTAGTTTTCTTGTGAGCCAGAGGCTAGTACCCGAATGTCTCTGGGCTACCAACCTCCTTGACAATATGTGTTTTAGGGGTTTTCTTGTCAGCCAGAGGCTAGTACCCGAATGTCCCTGGGCTACCAACTTCCTTGACATGCAATATTTTCTTGTTGGTTATTATATGCACATACTCTTGAAATCTCGGTTCATGCTATCATGCGTGCTCGTGTACGTGTCAATCGTGACAACCATGGAATAAGGATAATAAGAGAGGTATGACATCACCATTCAATTCACAATATATGCATATGAGAATTTGAGTAATCAACATGGTATTTAAATCCATTCATCATTCATGAGAATACATGTATAAGGCCTATTTCCCTTTTTCTTCCTTCAAATCATTATTTCATAGATTAGGCATTTTGTCAAACACATCACATGCAATGTTCCTCCATAGTTCATCTTCTTATTTTTAGTGCATATTTTCCATCCAATAATCAAAGTGAGTTCATTATTGGTAAAATGCCCATCCTCCATTTTTCCATTACACAAACCACACATCATACATTCGGCATCCCATCGCCTCAATCAATCTCCCATCCACACATCCATATCCTTTTTCCTTTTCTTGTTTATTATTATTAGAATGATACATTTGACAAGGAAGGAAACTTACTAACATGAATCACATTTCACATAAAAAGCCTAGATTATCGCTAGGGAAAGTTAGTAGGGTGTACTAACCTTGAAGAAGAGAAGAAAACCCTTGAAAAACGCTGTGGAGAACACTGCCCTAGCTTGGAATGGGACTCCACACGTGCTTGAGGTTGGATTTGAGAGATCCAAGCTTTTGAGATGGTCATGGGTTCCAAAACCCCTTGATTTTCTCAAGTTGATGCCCTAGGGTGAAAACCCCTTCTCTCCTCTCTCACTCACTCTCAAAATATGGCTAAGGGTGTTTATGAACACCCTTGGCTCGAGCCAACCCTTAAAAATAAGGGTGGAGTGGCCAAAAGACCAAAAAACCCCTAAAAAATTTCTGAAAATTGCGTAGGACCGATAGATGACCGATCTACCAGTAGTGGACCAATCGATCGGTGCTTATGACCGATCTACCGGTAGTGGACCGATCTCTCGGTCTTGACTGGTGCTGCAGAACGCACTTCAGTATTTTGGCCATAACTTTTGACTCGGTGCTCCGATTTTGACAATACAACTTGCGTTGAATTTTTATTTTGAAGAGGAACAACTTTTATGTTTTCAAAAAATTCTAATTCTTCTTTATTCATGGTCAAAAATTCCCCTAAAGCTTACTAGTCTGCAATGGGTTGCGACAGCCCAAATTTGCAGCCGACCCGATTTTGGAAATCCCACTTTTGAATCAACCCCGACTCAAAATCAGGGAAAGTGATCAACATGAACCTTGAAGAGAGTTCTAATACCTTTCCGAAAATTCAGTAATCACTCAATTCTGAGCAATGATGACTAAACTAGAGCCTTTTAAAGTTGAGGTAAATGCTGAAACATACCTTTTCGACACCTAGAATACCTCGAGTGTTTTCACACTCTTTTCCCCTTGTGTCCAACACCCTACTCACACCTCATAAATCATTCTCCATAAGTCTTTAACCCACCTCAATGATCATTAAATTCACACCGACATGCATGAGAGGCTCCGGCCTCTCTATGCCTCATGCACTAGCACTATTCACTAACAACCCATTGAAACACTTAGGGTATTTGTACCCTTGATTTCACTTACTTAGAGTATCTTTACACTCTTTTTTTACGACTCAAACCATGTACCTAAAACCCTCAATTGACTAATCATAATATCAAGAACACAATGGGAGGCCTTAGGCCTTCACACATACCATACAAGGGCACCTTTCACTGGCACTATTCATAGTATAGTGAACTTGAATTTCCGGGGTTCTACATCCTCCCCCCCCTTATAGGAATTTCGTCCCTGAAATTAGGACGTAACGTGAACGAGCTAGGATACTTTCCCCCACTTCATTTAGTCTTTACGATCCTTCGTACCTAGTAGTGCTAAACACGTCCACCGGCCACTTGAATCCCATGTTGACCAATCCCTAGGCTAGGCACACGTTACTCACAACTAAATCAACAATGCATAATAGTACACATAGAATATATATGTAGCATGCTCATACACATCTATAAACATATATCACATACTTTTGGCCATTTATAGATCGACACTTTGCATTGGGCCCGCCTTGCTCAACTGAGCCCACAAACTTAGAACCTAAGACATGACAAAGGATTATCAATCCGGTGCCGACCAACACCTAACTAAGCACTCGCTTATTAGCAAGGCACCCTTGACTAACCATCATCAAGCCAGTATATAAATTATATGTATTACATAGATAGTATGTTACATACAAGCAACATCTCACACTTCATTGAAATAGGGTATAATATACACATGAATTAGCCTTAACATACAATGTAGGTTTTTCTAGCATGAAACCCTAAGTTCGGTTGAGATTGCAACCGGCTTTCGACTAACAATAATTTGTTAGTCTACATTTAGGAGCAATAACAATTCCTAAGTATAACTTGAATCAAGCTCCTAACTATTCAATGAGCATATATTGCTTATGTAAGCGTATCGTATCTATCCAAGTATACACATATATTGCTTATGTCAGAGTACACAGACATACCTAGCGGAAACAATTTACAATGTATAGCGGAAGCAAAATATAACTAACATAGCCGAAGCCAAAATTACGGAACTAAATACTCCTATTACTTGGTCCAAGTGCGAACCAACAAAATATACTCATGTATAAGTATCCAACATGTGGAGTGGACAAGTCCCACTCTCACTTAACAAAACACTGTATCTTACTAAGTCGATCAACAGAACTCGAAATCATGACACCTATCTAATGAGCAGTCATCCTGATAGTGGTTCCATAGAAGGCTTCGGGTCGAAGTACTCTTCCTCTACCCAAGGCTCCGTACCACATAAGTCGAATGGAACCCGAGCACTTGCCAATGATAACAAATATCGGTTGAGTGTGGAATACTCAGCGTATACAAACTACTAACAATAAAGCAATAATAGCATAGAGCATGCAAATCATAGAGAATGAAATCCCTAAAACAAATCAAAACGTGGAAAACGTAACAATAACACATATGATGAAATCCGAAACCAAAACCGTGTGAGTCATGCGATAATCATAGCCTTGTGAGTTCTTAGAGTTCATGGAGTTCCTTAGAGTCGTTTATGATCCGTAGAGACATAGAGCAATACCATAGAGCAAATACCATAGAGCCAATACTATAGAGATCTTAGAGCAATTTCATTTATAATCGTTTTGAGCTTGTGAGACGATCTTAGACATTATCATAGAGTTCTTGTGAGTGTATCATAATCCTTTTGAGCTTGTGAACCGATCTTAGAGATATCATAGAGTTGCTTAGAATCATTCATATAAGTCACTAATTCAAAACCCTTTTTCGTAATTTGAGAAATCCATGGAAAACCTTGGTTCATGCGAGACATGCGAACATGTAAGCATAGGAGAAAGATAACATATTTTAACACCCAAAAACCCTTAGAGGCATTAAATCAAACACTTAGAGTGCATCATAGTGATAACATACATCCAAGTATAAAATAACCTTTCACACCATAACAAATCAAGAGATATACAGTATAGAATGAGAAGAACAACATATGGTAACTAGTAGTATCACTAGATTGGTAGTAGAGTTTATCTACCTTAATGAAATTGGTGACTTTGATTCCAAAAGCTTGGAACACGTGAAATCTCGAGTTCTTTGTTGAAAAACACCAAAAGGAGGGAAGAAACTTGATCTCCCTTCAAGCTTCGAGCAACCTTAGCTTCTCCCCTTCTTCTCCTCTCAAATCTCTCTCAAAATAGTGTACTAAGGGTTTTTGAAACCCTAAGGAATGAACAAGCCTTATATAGGCAAAGGGGTAGTGGCTAAAGACTTATAAACCATTAATGAAGAAATCTGCATATAAACCGATCGATCGGTGGTACAGATCGAGCAATCGGTGGTTGACCGATCGATTGGTGGTTTCAATCGAGTGATCGGTTGAAAACAACCTCTCTGGAATCTTTCCCCATACAATTAGTTAACCAGTCAATAGCTACCGAGCGATCGGTTTAAGACCGGTCGATCGGTGGTTATCACTGAGCGATCGGTGTGGGACCGGTCGATCGGTGGTTATCACCAAGTGATCGGTGACCCCTGTTTTGCTGCAAAACCCTATTTTCACTACTTGGATCTTCTCCAATCCCATTTCCAACACCTTTTAGATTTTAGACACACTCCTTAAGGACATGTAGACCTATTAATTCATGCACGCCATAAATCCAAACACGTATATTAGCATAAGGCCCATTAGTGTACAACACCACACTTGAGCACTATTCATATGCTATTCACTACTTAGTGAAACGAAGATTCGGGGTTCTATAGACAAACCCTAAGTACACCGACCAAGATAACTTAGAATCCAAAGATTCCACAGATTCCTCGAGCATTCGCCCGCCAAGAACATTCTTTTCAACTCAACTGACTACCAACACCTACTATTTATCCGCCGTCATCTCCCTGGATATCAGTCACGAAGGAACCCCACAACCTATCTACCATCATTTTCTGACCAATTGAGAGGAACCCCGATCTATACACTGTATAATGTTCAGTCACTTTAGACTCTGTAGGACTCCGACATGTCCCAACTATTAGTCACGAAGGAACACCGGGCCTTACTGGACACCATCTTTCCTGACCTAGTCCAAGAGGAACTATAGACGACCTAGACAAACAGACCGACATCTCCCAACTATCAATCACGGAGGAACCCCAGGCCTTATTGGACACTGTCTCTCCTAACCTAGTCAAAGAGGAACCACAGACTATACTTAGCCCTGCTAGATTCTCTAACCACATAAAAACCCTAATTAACTCAAGCCTCGCATGACTAACTGAAATAGTTCGGCCCCATGCCCTTGAACCAAGTCTGATAACACACCATCCTGTTAAGGAATGTTTGTAGACCGATAGATGTGTCCATCACCTTACACGACACCCAGACAGAATTTTCGACACCCCAGGGTGATGTTACAACATACCTGGGATCCAATCCGATCTTCCGGAAGGTCCATCTGAACTCCATACACCATTACAACCCAATAATTCCTTTTTGGGCACTGGCGATTGATTGCCAGTGCTGGGCGATCAATCGCCCATGCATTTGCATGTTGGCGATCGATCGTCCCTACAAAGGGATCGATTACCCAGTGCACAGAGAGCCTAAATTTGGGGTTTTCCCTAGACCGAGGGCTACACCCCTCTGTTGGCCAGGTAATGACCCTAAAGGGGGGGTGAATAGGGTCTATGCAGCTTTTAAAAAAAATTGAACTACAAATTCAAAAGTGCGGAATAAAATTAAATATGCAACAAGCTGAACTGTAGAATATTTAAAGGAAAGAGAGAAGAGATAAGGAGAATGTAAACTCAAGATTTGTTTACGAGGTTCAGCAATCCAGCCTACTCCCCGCCTCAGCTTCTAGCTAGAGGATTCACCACGATTCCTTAATCGCACTGGCTCCTTTACAAGTGGAGTCCAAACCTTTACAATCTCTCTTACAGGTCAAGATATTACCTTACAAGCTCTCCTTTAGGCCGAGCTGAAACCTCTCAAGAGCACAACCCTCTCTTGAAATAACTGAAGCAACAGCTTCAGTGCAAGAATCTTGGATTCTTGACTACTTTCAATAAATGAGTTTTTGGATTAAAAATTCGAAGAGAAAGCTCCTTAAATGAGGTGAATAAGAGTGAAATACAAACTCTAATTAAGTCTCTCAAAGTAGGTAGGAGTCAAGTAAGCTCAAGAGAGAATTTTTTGGGGATTTTCTAAGTATAAGAGTAAGTGAAAATCAATAGCAGTGAATAGGTGATCGATGGGAGTTATTGCTGTGATCAAGAGTTATTATATGTTCATAAATAAACTCCTTTTATAGCATTTGATCCAATAGTGCCGTTGGGGTAGTATTAAATGCTTTTAGGTCTGTTGCAAACTAGCCGTTGCAAAGATTTTTCAGTTTCAGACATGATTTCATCGACGAAGTGGAGTTCCCACTTGAGTTCGTCGTCGAATTCAAAAGATGAAATTTTAATTTTAAAAAATCCTGTAATGACTTCGTCGCCGAAGTCAATCCAACCAAAGATTTCGTCGCCGAAATCAAGAAACATAACTGAATTTGAAAATTTCTGTAATGACTTTGTCGCTGAATTCAATCTACCCAGAGAATTCATCGACGAATTTAGAGTAAAAATTCTGAATTCAGTCTTGGATCACACTGAAGGGATGTGATTGATTTCTTAGGTCAATTAGCTATACACTTATCATAATTTTATGATTAATTAGAGCTTTGGAGTGATCTTAAAAAATGTCCTAGGCTCCTATGGTCAATCTATGATTCTTGAGCTTTTCAACTTACCATCCTTTTGAGGACATTTTACATAAGTCCTATACATTCTCAGAATAAAAAGTAAATACATTTAAAAATGATGAGAGATGATCTTGGCTTGACTTGGATCTTGTGATTTTGCCTTTTTTCTTCAATGGACCTGACTTGGACTAAGGTCTTATCTTGGATCTTCATCTTGTATTCAGTGAGTTGAACTTCCTTTTGGGTAATTTCCATCCTTTTTCATGATTGGAGTGTTATCAACTTATGTAATTTGAAATGTTCACGCACTTAAATGGTTTTATTAGTACCAAATATTTCATTATATTATTATGTTATTATCAAAATTAATAGGGGTACTTATGGTTGTAACCCTGAGGCTAACACCCTCTACTCACTTTTCCATGCACTACCACCCTTCCATACATCATCCACGGGGTCTCCGACCCTTTTCCATCCATGCCAAACAATAAACATACATTCCACATATGAAAAATAACATAAAAAGTAGAAAATAGAGGAGAAGGAAGGGGTTTTACCTCCCTATACATATTTGGAGGCATCGAGGAAAGAAATGGACACCTCCAACATGCTTAGAAGGACGATCAACCCCAAGGTGTAGCTTCTCGCCTTCTAACTTTCACTTTCTCTCTCTAACTTTTTTATTCACTCTCTTCATGCCAATCGAGGCACTGGGAAAGAAAACAGACGCTGCCAATGCGTCGAGAGCGTCGAAATACCCCAAGATGGACTTCCCTTTCTTTCTCTCTCTAGAATCCAGTGCGACAGAGCTTCGCTCTCTATTACAAACTGTGAGAAATGGTTGGTTTAACCCCCATATATATAGGCAATGACCTTGCCTACGTGGCAAGGCCATGCGCTTATCACATGGGTGCGCACGTGGCATTTGATCGAGGTTGACTTTTGACTGGCTCTTCTGTTTATTTCACACTTATGGTCTCTGAAACCCTACTTCACATCCGATAGTGATGAAACTTGAGGTGACTGAACTTGGGACAGTCCGACACTCGTTGTAGAAATTTCGGTGAAAAATTCTAAGTTTTGACAGTAAAAAGCAAATCCGGGAGAGAATCGTAAAACCCACAAATTTCCTGATTTTGGACACAAAATATGCTTCCGTTTCTTCATTTGAGATGAAGTGCCAAAACGACAGGCAGTTGTCACAGGGTCTACCGACACGCAGTAATATGAGTTTCGCAGATTTCTATTATAATCCCCAATAAATATTCAGTCCCAACTGAACTTCAAAAATCTGTGAATTTCCTAGTTTTCTCGATTTTCTTACGTACAAGGCCATAATGCTTCCACAAAAATTTAACCAGCTTAATCGTTTTGTTTCACAACACTTGTTCCTTGTGGTCCAATATTTGCACTGGCTTTTCTTCAAAAGTTAAGTCTTCTCTTACTTGAATCGGTTCATAACGTATCACATGCGAATGATCAGGTACATATTTCCTCAGCATGGATATGTGAAACACATTGTGAACCCTCTCCAACTCTAGTGGTAATGCTAGATGGTAGGCAATGCCTTTTACTTTTGCCAAAATCTCAAAAGGTCCAATGAATCGCGGACTTAACTTTCTCCACTTTTCGAATCTTACAATACCTTTCGATGGAGATATTTTCAAGAAGACATGGTCGCCGACTCGAAACTCTAAATCACGACGCTTTCTATCTGCATAGCTTTTTGTTGGCTCTACGTAGATAATAATCTCGATCGAATCAACTCGATTTTCTTTGTTGTTTATTGCACCAACTCAGGTCCCAGTAGTTTATACTCCCCTACTTCAGTCCAACATACTGGCGAATGACAACTCCTACCGTATAAGGCCTTATAAGGAGCTATTTGAATGCTTGCCTGATAACTGTTATTATATGCAAACTCGATCAATGACAAGTGATCATCCCAGTTTCCCCAAAAGTCCAGACTGCAAGTGCACATCATATCTTCTAGAGTTTGTATCGTGCGCTCAGACTGTCCATCGGTTTGCGGATGGTAAGCTATACTCATATTTAGTTGCGTTCCCAGAGCCTCTTGCAGACTTCTCCAAAATTGGAAGGTGAATCGTGGATTGCGATCTAATTTAATAGACATTAGTACACCATGCAGCTTCACAATATCCTTGATGTACAACTTCGATAGATTTTCTAGGTTGATGGTATCCTTGATAGAGAGGTAGTGGGCCGATTTAGTCAATCTATCAACTATCACCCAAACGGTGTCATGTCCACTTCTTGTTTTTGGTAATCCCACCACGAAATCCATCATAATATGTTCCCATTTCCATTCGAGAATAGGCAATGAATTCAATAATCCAGGAGGTTTCTGATGTTTTGCTTTAACATGTTGGCAAACCAGGCATCGGGATACATACTCTGCAATTTCTCTTTTCATGTCCTTCCACCAGTATTTATTCTTCACATCATGACACATCTTCGTGATTCTAGGGTGTACTGCAAAATGAGAGCGATGTGCTAAAAGTATGCCTCTTTTTAATTTTAGAAAAACAGTTCTTGGGGGGCATACATCGAATCCCAAGATCTGACTAAGATTCTAATTGATTTTATCCAATGAGAGTAAAAATCATAATACCTTTGCGACTTTGAAATTGTTAAGTCAAATCCACAATAAAAGCAATACCAGCAAAACTTCACAAGTGGCAAGTCTCCTTTGCAATCCACACAGACCTTCTTTTTCTTTGAAGCTTTCTCTAATGGAAGCTAATGGCCCTTCCAAATATCCAGCTCTAGGATCTTGAATAAAAGATTCAATCTTTTATTATAAAGAACCTTTCTTGATCCTCTTCTTGATCTTCAAAAAGTAAGAACACAAGAGAAGAAGAAAAGGGGGCAAAGGGGCTAGACTATACACCAAAAGGATAGGGAGAGAGGGGCATGAGATTGAGGAGAGAAGAGGGAT
The DNA here is from genome assembly GCA_015143295.1 of Tetracentron sinense. NCBI lineage: Eukaryota > Viridiplantae > Streptophyta > Magnoliopsida > Trochodendrales > Trochodendraceae > Tetracentron > Tetracentron sinense. Next base: position 6,076,916 of record CM026553.1, on the reverse strand, counting down.
TTCCAAATCTGGAAATTTCTGGAAAAATAATAATGCCCCAAAGCCTTGAACGTCCTCTCTTTAAATAGGCTACCTTGGGTTGGTTGCAACCCAAGTTTCCACTTTCTAATCCAATTAGAATTCCTCAAATTAGTTTCCTATTTGGTTTCTCCATAATTAATTAGGAATAATCAAAAATGGAAACTAATCTTATCTTTTAGTAACTAACTAATCATATTTTTTATCCTAATCCAATTAGGATTCCTTGATTAACTAGAAGAATCCTTGTCCAACAAGGAATCTTTAATTAGTAACTAACTAACTAACTACCTAACCTTATCATATAAGGTGTTTAATTAATTAGAAACTAATTAATGATTAACAATAAAGTAATCTCCATGGAGTGGGTGTCCCACCCTAGGTGGGTCCCACCCCAACACGCCACATCATGGGTTCTCAACCCTTTGGTCACTTTTAATATTCTTTTAAAATATTCCCCAATGGGTCCTACCGATTTGGTTTTTCACATCTAATGTGATTCCACCTTTTAGAGCTTCACTATACCATGTAGTGATTTCTTAGAGAAATAAATTAATTTAATAAATCATTAAATTAAATACTTTAAGAAGGTACTTGTGTGTGGGATCTAAAGGGATCTCCTATATCCGGTTGTGGGACCAAGTACTCAACCTTTTGGTTAAAGCATTGTTACTAGCAAACACCTTTCCTACACTCCATTAGGATAATATAATGTTATCTATATCCCTGGACTTCCACCAATCACAATTAATGTCCATTAACACAATGTGATTAACCCTCAGAAAATAGAGAATTACTTACAAGTATTTCTATCTCAAGATTTGTTTACAGATGAGTCCCTCCACTTCCAATATTGTTATAAGCTTACTGGACAATATCTAATACTGTCTTTAATCCCTGGCTTATATTGAGAACCCATTCTCTTTAATACTTTTAGTCAAACTTGGACTTGCAAAACATTTTAAGAAATTCTTTAAAAGAAATAATAATTATTACATTTCTTTTATACAGAAAATAAATTCCTCGATAAAACCATTTCATCGACAAATACCAGCGCTGGGTTTTTCAAGTCCGGTTTTGACAAGTATCAACTCAATATTATTTACTCTGTAAGAGTGATGGAATCCTTGTCGAGCGTATACACACTTCTTCCAGTACAACGTACATAACCCAACGAGCCCGTATTTAGTCCAGTGTGTTGGACATTGATGATTGGCTACATCAAAGCTACATAGGCAAATACTAGAGAAGATGTCGACCTCTCAGGTTAAGGACAATCCGTCAAATGGACTACCCTAAATATAAAGAAAGTATATTTCTAAGGGTATCCACTGATTGATCCAGTTGCAATATAAGTACTTCTTACTTATATCCACATCTTAGTCAAGAGACCCTTCTCTCAGTGATTAAGATTCATCACTCCATCATATGGAACTAACAATGTGTAAGTTATTAGGAATACATTGTCTAGATACATCCTGATTAATTTAGAACAATTTTAGGTCTACAAGGAACCAGAAAACCCATATCTCCTTAGCAATCAGTTATCAACTAATTGGATGGTTTTCCTACAATGTTACCTAAGGGACAAAGTATTCTCATCCAATGAGATACTTTCGATATATTACCCAATGTAGAAGACAATGTGTGAATGTAAAATATGCATTTATTGATTTAAAAATAGATAAATACAATTCCGGAATGGCTTTGTGGGCATACATGTCTAACATGTGCCCCATTAGGCAATTCAATTTTCAACTCGGGGTTTCTAGGTACACACACTCGACCCTTAAATCGAAGTATTCCATTTTAGATTCTTCAAAATCACCCACTTTTCCCTAAAGCATTTTTCCTCTGATAGCTTTGATCTTCTGATCTTTTAACTGTGCCTCCTGAATCTTCTATGATAATGCTGAACTGGCTTGAATGTTAGCCAACTTGGCATTCTTACCTTGGAATCCTAGACTCAGATTCCAGCTTTTGAATTCTTTGATCTCTTCCAATGCTCTGCCCTCTTATATGCCATGGATCAAACCTTCTTTCAACTCAGGGCATCAGCTACCATGTTACCCTTACCAGGATGATATTGGATCACATAGTCGTAATCCTTCAAGAATTCCATCCATCGCCATTGCCGCATATTGAACTCTTTTTGGGAGAATAGATACTTTAAACTCTTGTGATCACTGTTTTTGTTTTTTAAATAAAGCCACTCAGAAGGAGTGGGGGGTTTGGCAGACCCCTATCGGTTTATTAATAAAAAAGAAAATGGAGGGGCGGGGGGGATATAAAACCTTATCCCTACAAAGAAAAAAAGGGGGGGCCATAAAACCTTATCCATACAAAGAAAAAAGGGGGGGGGGGGGGACATAAAACCTTACCCCGAACAAAAATACACCAAGAGAAAAAATAAATACAGAGGGGGGGCATATACCTTACCCCTAACAGAATAAAACCCACAAACTCAATATCTCTTAAACATTCTAACATTACCACACCTTGCTTTATCAAGAAAAATAAGGGCTTGAATTCTGGGAGTTAGGGAAAATTTCTCCTGTGGATTGAGTATTACAGCCTATATTAGCAAGATAATCAGCTACCATATTAGCTTCTTTGTAGATGTGATTAAAAGAATACCAAATATTCCTCATTTGCTGAATCTTCTTGTTCCAATACCACACTTTCCAACGATGGCTTAGAGAACCTTTCCAAGCTTCAACAAGATTATTAGAATCAGATTCTACCTCAACTTGACAAAGGCCTAGCTTTTGGCAAAGATTAAGGCCGTCCAAAAGAGCTCTAGTTTCTGCAGTATAGTTAGAACATAACCCATAAAAAGCATAGAAACATGCAATCATTGTTCCAGAATAATCTCTGATAATACCTCCTCCACCTGCTAAACCCAGATTGCCTTTTGAAGCTCCATCCACATTTAATTTAAATCTACCCTAGAGAAGTCTAATCCATTTGATGATAGAAATAGTGTATCTTTGATGTACAGGAGCATAAGAGCAATTAATAATAGAAAGATCCAGAGGTTTTTTAGAAGGTAAGGAACCCAGCTCCACCATCCATTTAAGAATTTTGGAAATAATCACATCTTTAGGCTTACTCAAATCCTTGAATCAACGGGAGCATCTTTCTTTCCAAATCTCCCAAATAATAATAAGAGGAAGAACGATGAGAACCTTATTATGCTGGCTATTAGACGCTCAGAACCATCTCATGAGAAAGCACTGAATATTATCCCCATTGAGCAATCTAATAGAACAAAGATTGCCAAAAAATCTCCAAATCTCACCTGCAATATCACTATACAATAAAAGATGAGAAAGAGTTTCAATATGACCTTGAGAACAACAAGAGCAGCAACTAGCAAGAGGTATTCCCATAGATTGTACCAGAGAATCAATAGGAATTACACCATACATAACTTTCCAGCCAAAAATCTGAATTTTCATGGGAATAACATTAAACCAAACATACATGGATCAGTCTATTTGATTGGAAGAATGTCTAATAAAATCCCAAGCTGATTTTACAGAGAAATTACCTTTAGGGTCTAACTTCCAAATGAAAGAGTCTTTTGAATCAGAAGTAAAGTAACCTGCATTTCTAATTTCAGTCAAAATAGCTTCAAGTAGATGATCTCTAACTAAATTAAAGTCCCATCTACCATTATTATCAAGTAAATCAGAAATATAAGGATAATTATGGGGAGTAGAAAAAGCTAACATAATAAGAGGAACCTCGCCAAACCAGCAGTCCAACCAAAAGTTTATTTTAGAGCCACAACCGATTAGAGCAGTTGAGTTATATACTACATCTTTACAATACTTAACCATTTGAAGCCAAGTTTTGGAAGAGTCAGATCTAGAAGTAGCATACCAAATATGATTAATTTAAAATTTAGATTCAAAAAATTTTGACCACAAATTATCATAGGTATAAAGCTTCCAAACTTGTTAAATTCTAAAAGCCAAAGAGAATTCATGAATTTTCCTAATGCCTAAACCCCCCTCTAAGAGGGGAAGAGTACAAAAATTCCAATTAATCCAGTGGCATTTGTTAGTATCACTAGTATTATTCCAAAAGAATTTAGCCAAATATCTATCAATAAGGTTAGAGATAGCTTTCAGAATATGAATACCAGCAAGAAGATGAATAGGGATAGATGACAAAACAAGTTTAATAAGAATGAGATGCCCACAAGTAGATAAGAACTTACCTTTCCATCCCCCAATTTATGAAGAATTTTATCGATTAAAGTATTAAAGTAAACATTTTTTAATCTCCCTTTATAAATCGGAATGCCAAGATAAGTGAAAGGAAAGTTCTTATTAGGGATCCCAACCCAATTAAAGATAGCTATATTTCTACCTCTAGGCATTTTAGAAGAACAATAAAAAGCACTTTTGGTCTTATTAAGAAGTTGGCCCGAAGAAAGCTCATAAGCATGAATAAAATCAAAGATTTTTTTAATGTTTTGCTTTTTACCATTACAAAAGATTAAAGTATGATTTGCAAAAAGTAAATGGGAAATTGGAAAACCATACATGCCCAATTTATAATTTAGAGATAGACTTTCAGATATAGCTTTCAAACCTCTGCTAAGGACTTCTTCAGCCATAATAAAAAGGGCAGGAGAAAGAGGGTCACCTTGGTGAAGACCCCTTGAGCTCTGAAAAAAACCTCGAAGACTACCATTAATACTGATAGAAAAGGATTGATTACAGAGACAAGCAAAAATTAATCTTTTAACTACATAATTAAAACCCATCTTTTGTAAAACTGCTATTATGAATTTTCATTCCAGACGATCATATGCTTTGGACATATCAAGTTTGAAAATAATATTACCTCCTGGAGAAGGTCTATCAATATCGTGAACCATTTCTTGAGCAAAATTGATGTTATCAGTAATATTCCTACCCATAACAAAACCACTTTGCTCTTCAAAAATACTGTTAGGCAATAATAGGCCTATTCTATCAGACAATAAATGCGATATAATATTGTAAAGAAAATTACAAAGGCTAATAGGTGTAAAATCCGAAAAGGATGTAAGGGAACTACATTTAGGAATTAAAGCAATGGCAGTAGCATTAATGGCTTTAGGAATATCAGCATAAACAAAGAAAGAATTAATAGCATTTAAGAGGTCTTCTTTGATAATATCCCAACAAGAATGATAAAAATGTCCCAAAAATCCATTAGGACTAGGGGAACTATCTACAGACATGCTAAAAACTACTTTTTTAATTTCATCCAAAGAAGGAGAAATAGAAATCGCATTATTATCCTCTTCCGAAATAAGACAAGGAATATGATTGATGAGATTTTGATCTATATTACAATTAGAAGAGGATAAAAGTTCTTTAAAATGAGAAACAACAACATTACCAATATCCTTTCTCGATTCCAACCAATTACCTTGAGAATCTTGAATACGAGAAATACAATTTTTACTTCTCCTAGAGTTAGAAACCAGATGAAAAAATTTAGTATTATTATCACTTTCTTGAAGCCATTCAATACGAGATTTTTGACGTCAATAAATTTCTTCCTGAAGAAGAACAGTTTGCATATCATCCTTAAGAGTATTAAGCTGAGTGGCTTTATCAATATCCCAATTATTTTGAAGGACTTCTCAAGGCTGCTTATTTGAGACTCAAAGTCTTTGATTTTTTGAAAAATATTTCCAAAAAATTTTTTGTTCCAGTTCTTGAGAGAAATCTTAAGTCTTTTAAGCTTGAGAAAGAAAGCCAGAAGACGATTAGAAGAAATAGGAATAGCCCAAGATTCAGAAACTACTCTTAAAAAATCAGGATGATGGACCCACATTTGTTGAAATTTAAAAGAAGAAGGAATCCTAGAATTATCCTTACCAAAAGTAAAGAGGAGAGGATAATGATCAGAAGTTAGTCTAGATAAATGAGTAACCGAGGTAATGACAAAATGAAAACTCCAATCAGAACTCAAAAGAACTCTATCCAAACGGGCATAAATACGGTTCAAACCTGCTTGGTTATTACACCAAGTAAATTTATTTCCACTAAAACCTACATCCAACAAACTCAGATCATTAATCATGCTATTAAAGTCAGAAAGGGATTCAATATTTACATCCCTACCACCCAACTTTTCAGTAGAATTAGAGATAGCATTAAAATCACCTCCAACGCAAAAAGGACCTGAATAAGAAGAAAAAGAAGTACAAAGATCCCTCCATAGGGACATACGTTCTCTGTTAGTACATTTTGCATAATTAAAAGCACATCTGATGGAAGGTAAATTAACAGAATAGACATCCACTATGATCATTTGGTCAGAAGAAGAAACTAATGAAACTTGAATTTGATTCGTCCAAAATAACCATATCTTAGAATGAGAACATGAAGATTCTAAGTGATTATCCATTCCTATAAAAGAACAAATATCCTGCAAAGAATCAAAAATCTTTTTAGGTTCAATTATAGCAGTCAACATAACTTTGTTAGATGCAATCAATTGCTTAAGTCTAGTTTTAGATGCAAGATTGCCAATACCTCTAATATTCCAAATAAGAAAAGTATTCATCAATAACTTTATTATTTTCAGAAGCCAATAGAGGAACCATAGTTCTAGATCGAGTAATTCTATCAGTAACATTCACATTCTTCCTATTTTTTGCCCTAAATTTTCTCTTAGGAGCTGTAGAGCAATAGTTAGAGAATAATTCAGATTGAAGCAATCTTTGAGAAAATTTTCTCCCCTCTTCCTTAAAAAGATCTATATCCTTTTTCAAGAATTGAGAAGTGTCAAAATGATATTCATAAGATTGAGAGGATTCCCTCAAAATATTCTCAGAATAAAATTTTTTATTCAGTTTATAAGTCCCTTCCACTTCCACTGAGTTTTTTTCCACATATGATAATGTTTAAAAAGGTGGTTATTCAATCTAGACATTATGTTTTTATTCACTTTAATACCTTGTATTTCAGAAAAGGATAGCATATTTTCAGATTCCAGAATTTTTCCAGTTTTACTAGGTTCCAAACAAGAATTTTCAGATGTATTCTCATGATTTAAATTAAAAACTTGATTTGTATGGGGAGAACTATATACCTCATCCTCCGAAACTATCTCTGAGTCTGGCTGATTCTCTAAAAGATAATCAACAATTTTAAAATTTTTTCCAGTGGTCATAGAGTTTTCAAGAATATCTATTAGTTGTTGTAATGAACCAAGACTCAAGATCATACCTGAGGAAGGGAGATGGATGGTTTCTGAATAAGTGATAGGAAGATCAGCCTTACCAATATTTTCCACAGCTACAAGAAGATCCAATGTCATATCATGAAATTTTAGAGTCGGGGCTGTTACACCATCTTGCCTATAATCTTCAGCCATGCAAAAACTTGTGGCTTGAGCAAATAATATTCGGTCTCTTTGGAGTTGCTTGGAGCTTGAATCTGATCTAAAACACTACTAGGAGGTCTAGTATCCTTATCAATCTCAATAATAGAAAGAGGCATGATATCTTGAGAGATCTTAATCGGGACTGCATCGCCATCGATAATCAGATCTGCTTCTACCAAATCCTTTTTTGCTGTATCTAACAGCAATAGAGAAGAAGTATTTACAGATCTGAAATTCTGATCGTGGATCTGAACTGGGCTGCAACCAGACGTGATTTCTATTGGAATATCTTGTTGTTTTTCTTCATTAACAATGATAACAGATGGAAAAATACTGTTAGATGAATTGGAGAAGATACAAGTATCTTTATCATGGTTTTTCGGAGTATCTGTGGGTATATCTACCAGAGGTGAGGAAGAAACTCCAACATCTTGTCCAGAATCTTGATCCATAGGATTCTTTCTTGTCTAGGATGATAGAGGGTGATCTTCCTTAGGTGTTTCTGTAGAACCCCAGAAATTAGGTTCACTGTTCAAGTGAATAGTGTCGAGGGCACTAGTATTGGAAGGGCCAAAGGCCTTTATTATAAGTTGGGTGTGGTTAATGAGGGTGAGAGTTCCCTCATGGCCTAAGTGTAATGTAAGTTAGTGTATGAATCAAGAAGTGTTGTCTTTGGGAAAACAAGAAATGAGTATAAAAACATACTCAAAGCATTAAGTGAGTAGTGCGGTGAACAGTGTCAATTCAAGGGATTTTGTAGCGGCCAGGGCCTCCCACTCAAATGGGTTGTGCCCAATGGGTTACCTTAGTTTGATTTAAGAACCTAGGGTCGTGAGTTATGAGAATGAAATAGGAATGGGTGTAGTGTATGTTCGGGGTGTTGAAACCAAGAATAGGAAATACTCTAAGTCCTTGAGAGTTCAAGCAAAGAGTGTACACTACTCGAGGTATGTGGGTGATGAAGCAAAGAGTAAAATTACTCAAAGCAACTGTATTGGGTTAGGGTGTCCTAAGGACCCTTATGAATAGCTTAAGGGTGTTAAAACAAGAGTGTGAAACACTATAAGTGATCAAAGTATGATCAAAGTTGAAAAGAGAAAAAACGTCTTCGCATACCATTAACTTTAGGGATGCATAGTTTTGTCATCGCTGATCAGAATCGATTGATTCTTGACTTTTTCGAAAGGTATTAGAACCCTCTTCGAGGTTCATGTTTACCATTTTTCCATATTCTTAGTCTAAGATAGGGTAAACATCCGATTTCCAAAATCGAATCGATTGAAAATCTGGGCTGCTGAAACCCAGTTTCAGACCAGTCAGATTTAGGGGCAAAGTGGTCCATGAATAATGTAGAATTGGAATTTGTACAAAACAAAAAAGTTGTTCCCCTTCAAAAGATGAATCCAACACAAGTTGAATAGTCAAAAGTTATGGCTGAAATATGAAAATGGAAAAATCTGGAAGTTTTTTGCAAAAGTTGCGATCGTTCATAGGGACCCTACGAACGATCGTAACAGCGCTACAAACAATCGTAGAATTGCTATGATCGATCGTAAGGCTCTGAAAAATGATGAAAACCTCTGGCTAACCTAAGATCGATCGTAGGAAGCCTATGAACGATCGTAGGCACGTGAATCAAACTTTTTTGTGCGAATTCTTTTGGGGTTTTCACCCTCTTACCTATAAATAGGACTCCATTTGGGGGTCACCTAAACCTAAGAGGGATTGAGAGGAGTGGAAGAAGATTGAGGATTTTTCCAAAGGAGGATTGTGGATTTAAGATAGAAGAACTCAAGATCAAGCTTGGATCCTCCTCACTCAAGCAAGATCTTCCTCCTCAAGTGTTGCCTTCTTCCTCAAGTTTGGGATTTCCAAATCAAAGGGCTTTCTTCAAGATTTAGAATTAATCATCGAGGTTAGTACACCCTTTCTAGTTAACCCAGTAATAAACTAGATCCCAACTTAGGTTTTCAAGCTTTTAAATGTTGAGATTTTGTAGGATTATTCCCAAATTCCAAACTAAGCATGTTTCCCTAAATGTATGGATTTTTAAGCATGATTGAGATGTAATAGGCTAAGTAAACATGCTATATGCCATGTATGCCTAAGGTGTGATGATTATGACCATGATTTCCATTTTTCCATGATTTTCAAGTATACTATGATGCTTTTGAGTTGTTCCATGATTATAGAAATGCCTTAAATCAATGTACACATAATATATGCACACTAAGTGTTTGTTGAAATGTGGATTATGAGAATATGAGTTAAAAGATGTAAAGACATGTTGAATATCACATGTTTGATGAAATGCAAGCATGGAAATGGAACTCAAGACCATGAAGACATGATTTAGGGATTTTTCCCAATTTGGTGAATTTGCTAACATCTCCTAAATGTTTAGTTAAAACCTCACCTATTTATAGAAATGTTTGAATGCTATATAATGTTCTTCATAATTTAAATACTTTCTATAATTTCCATGATGTTCACACTACTCTATGTATTGTATTTGATGTTTCAAAATGCTTTTAATGACTACCATGATGTTCAACATTAGTCCATGATGCTCAAAATTACTCTATGATGCTTACAAGCACTATGCACATGTATAAGGATAGCATGAAGATGGATCATAATAAACAACAAGAAAAATGATCATAAGAAAAGTTATAAGAAAGGAGAAATAAAGTGACAAGAATGACAAGAACCTAGTATGTCTGTCCATTTTATAGTTCGAGTACTAGTAAAGCAAGACAAGAACCTAGTATGTCTGTCCATTTCATAGTTCGAGTACTAGTAAAGCAAGACAAGAACCTAGTATGTCTGTCCATTTCATAGTTTGGGTACTAGCAAAGCAAGACAAGAACCTAGTATGTCTATCCATTTCATAGTTCGGTACTAGTAAAGTAAGACAAGATGCTAGTATGTCCGTTCATTTCATAGTTTGGGTACTAGTTAAAACAAGGCAAGACGCTAGTATGTCCGTCCATTTCATAGTTTGGGTACTAGTTAATACAAGACAAGACACTAGGCATGACCGTCCATCTCATAGTTTAGGTGCTAGCCAAATAAGATAAATGAAATGAAGAACCTCATAAGACGTATAAGCGATCTCAAGACTCAAATGATGTCGCGCCCTAAAATACCCCCTAGGAGTTAGGATACTTTGGCAACGTGACCTACACTTAAACTCACCTGTAAAGAGTATATAAGGCATGCAAAATAGAGAACTAAAAATTTCTTTAATCACTTAACGGTATTCTAAGCACAAATTGTCTACAATAACTGAATATAAAATAAAACATGTACATGACTCATTAACTTAAGTCCCAACTCAAGTGATACAATTATCTCCTAGACATAAGAACCCCAAAAATACATGTCTTTCACTCTCAACCCAACCGTAGGGTCACAAGCCAATCCTTAACATCTGGCTAACCATCTGAATACCCTCATGCTCTCCCTCAGCTACCTCGATCCAAGGGATAAGAGTCCACACCTCGTATAATGTACTCGCCGACATAAAGGTACGGCTGAGCATGGAATACTCAGCGAGTACAAGCTACTAGCTAATAATAATAATAACAATAAAATAGCGTACATAATACAGTTCATCATTTCATTTCTAAAATCAGAGTGCGGAAGCAATAACAAATAACAAGTATAATCTTAAACATCATATTTAAACTCATACCTAGGCTCATGCTTTAATTAAAACATATTTCACCTTCCTAGTGATTCTTGTAAATTACACTTTACATTTTACGCTTCTTGTGGGTTCCTTATATGTCTCGTGAGTATCATGCGTGTTTTCTTGTCTACTTGCATGTGAATTTTCTTGTTTGCCTGAGAACAGATGATACTGCCCGTACCTGGTCTTAGTACATTATCACCCTTCCATTATTTATTGATTCTTGGTTGGAGACAGATACTAGTTACCGTACCTAGTCTTAGTATACTAGTATCCTCTCATACTTGTTGGAAACAGATGTTAATGCCCGTACCTGGTCTTAGTACATTAACACCCTTTCATACTTGTCTTGGAAACATATACTAGTGCCCGTACCTGGTCTTAGTACACTAACATACTTTCATGCTTGTCATGTTACTTGGAGACAAATGCTAGTACCCATGCCTGGTCTTAGTATACCAGCATCCTCTCATATTGGTTTGGGAACAGATGTTAGTGCCCGTACCTGGTCTTAATACACTAACATCCTTCCATACTTTGTGATTCTTGCTTGTTGTGTTTTCTTGTGAGCCAGGTATGACATATCCTAGACATAACCTAGGGATATGCCCTACCATTGACATTCATGTTAGTTCAACTTGTGAGCCAGAGGCTAGCACCTGCACATCCTTGGGCTACCAACCTCCTTGACATATGCTTATTTCTTGTTTCATTTATCATGTACCAATACCCGTGAAAACCCAGTTTATGCAAGCATACGTGCGTGTGTGTAGCAATTGTAGTAGGCATGGTGACATACTTGAGTAGGAGGATCACATGAGCGTAGCATTTCAATTCTTAATATAATCCAATGGGAAGATAGATAGCATGTACAGTCATTAGATCAAGGTAGGCATTTAGAAAAATAACTCAATTCATGCTTTCATAATTCCAGTTCACATTTAAGCATTCTATCAAACACTAGGTAGGCATCACATGTATAGTCTATTGATTTAAGTTTCTTAATGCATATTTTTCAACAAACACAAGGGTGTATTCATTATGTTTGAAAATGCCCTTCCACCATTATCCATCACACTACATACATCACCCCACACGGCATCCATTCGCCACAATCTACCATCCATTCACACATTCCCACACCTTTATTCATTTATCTTGTTTATTATAGGGATTACATCATAACTCAATAAAAGGGACAAACAACATATAAACTCATCATATTGAGGAAGAAATCGAGGTTATTACTAATGAAGTTAGTAGGGTGTACTAACCTTGAATAAGAGGAGAAAACCCTTGAAAAATGCCATGGAGAACGCTGCCCTAGCTTGGGGTGGGACTCCACACGTGCTTGAGGGTGGATTTGAGAAATCCAAGCTTTTGGGATGATCTTGGGTTTCAAAACCCATGATTTCTCTCAAGATGCAACCCTAGGAGAAACCCCTCTTCCTCTCCTCTACTCTCTCTCAAAATGCTACCCTAAGGGTTTATGAAACCCTTAGGCTCGAGCAAGCCTTTATAGGCAAGATGGAAATGCCCAAAAGATGAAAAAGCCCTTAATGAAATTTCTGTAAAAACGTAAAGACCGAGCGATCGGTGGTTATGACTGATCGATCGGTTGCCTACCGAGCGATGGGTGTTATTGACCGAGCGACCGGTCAAAAAAAAGCTCTCTGGAAAATTTCCCCATACAAAAAAGTTAACTAGTCGATAGCTACCGATCGATCGGTTTTGGACCGATCGATCGCTACATTGGACCGAGCGATCGGTGCTCTACAGGTCCAACTGTTTTGGCCATATCTTTTACTCGATCGTCGGATTTCGACGATTCAACTTGCGTTGGATTCGTCTTTCAAAAATGAACATTTTTGACATTTCAGAATTTTCAATTTCTCCCTTATTTATTAATTAGACTACTTGAAAGGCCAATTGGCTACGAAAATGCTATTCATTAAGTATAGAAAAGTCCGGGGTGCTACAAATGATGCATAAGAAACTCACAAAATTCAAATGATGCATAAGGAAACTCACAAGACAAAAATGATGCATAAGGAACTCACAAGACGTAAATAATGTATAAGGAACGCACAAGATATTCGAAATATGTTTTAGTTAAAGCATGGACATAAGTATGATTTTAAATATGATGTTCAAGATTTATATATCTTATTTCATTTTGCTTCCGCACTCTGATTAGGTATATACGATGATGAACTGTACCATGTTTGTCATATTATTGTTATTACTATTGTTAGCTAGTAGCTTGTACTTGCTAAGTATTCCATGCTCAGTCGTACATATTGATGTCTGCAGGTGCACGGTTCCACATTTGTGCTCCTGGTCCCTGGACGAGGAGGTTTATGGTGAGGAGGAGCCTCACATAGAACCTAAGGTAGAGCTTCAGGTGGAGGCGAGAGACTTAGATAGCTGGCTGTATCCAGAGGACTACTAAGAGAGAGAGAGAGAGAGAAAGATACTTTATGATTTTGTATTTTGATAGGTGGGCGTGTCTACCTTTATTGGTTATGTTTTGTATATGAACTTGGAATACAGTTAAGTTATTAAAGAAATTTTCAGTTCACTGTTTCAACATGCCTTGTATACTCTTGCAGAATGGTTTCAAGTATAAGTCACGTCGCCAAAGTATCAAACTCCTAGGTGGTATTTTGGGGCGTGAACGTTTCCAACGTTTGGAATCTCTTTAACACCCATTATATTGCTTCGTTTGGTTCTTTGGAGGTTCTTCAACCTCTTTTCTATTTGCAGATCTTCTAGTGTTGACTCTACCCATCGAACAAGAAGAAATCTCATGCCCAATTTTTTGGCACTTCACACAATACCGAAATTTTTTCTCATACTCGACTGATTGTCATCTTCCATGATCTCCAACACCCAACCAAAAACGATCTGGGTTTGTTTTGAGAAGATCTATCTCCACGCAGATTCTTACAACACTTGGCCTTGTGAGAGATTTGGTTGCTCCATCGATCTTCAGCACTTTCCCAAAAATGCTACCAATAGAAATAAGTGCGGAATCATTGAATAGGTGAAGGGGAAGGTTTGGGAAACTCACTCAAATTGGAACTATGGATGGTTCCATCCTCGATAAGAAAGAAGGGGTCAATTTGAAGAAGCGAAATAGAAAGCCATTGATGTAAACTACTTTAAGCCAAACCATTAGGTAATCTTCTTCCGTTGAAAATCGAAAAAGAAGATGCCTAGCATCAAGAATTCCAATAGAAAAAGCAAGCCGTAAGCCCTCTTTTTTTTTCATATGGATCTTTATTTCATCTAGTTTAGGGCGTCCATAAGAACACTTTGCTATTAGGGAAAACCGGTGGGGAGCAGCAAGAATGGAAGACTCTTCTTCAGAAAAAAAAGATGGCTGGTTTACCTCTATAAGAAACTGATTTTTTCAGTGGTATAGAAGGAAGTAGAGAGGGGGTATTAACCAAGGAAGTAGATGAGGATTTTGCAAGAACTTAAGCAAAAGAGAGGGGAGGGTCCGGTGGTCTTAAGGAAGATGATCCTTCCCCACCGCTGGCAACACTAGGGTTTGCCATTGGAGCACGATCTCAAAGCTTTTGCTATCATGCACCTAAAAAACTTTTTTCTGCTAACATGCACCTCCAGAGCAAATGTAGGCTTTTGCCTCTAGTAAATTTTTGCTAAAGGAATTGGTGGTTTGTGATCACTGTAGATCACCGACTTCTCTCCATAAAGATAATGCCTCCAAATTTTTAGTGCGAACACCACTATGACTAATTCCAGGTCATGCATAGTATAGTTCTATTCGTGAATCTTGAGCTGACGAGAAGTATAAGCAATGACCATCTTGTTTTGCATCAAAACACAGCCAAGTCCCTTGCCAGAAGCATCACAATACACCTCAAATCCTCCAAATCCTGAGGGAGTTACTAACATTGGAGCAGTTGTTAACCTCTTCTTCAATTCTTGAAAGTTTCGCTCCCAAGATGCCATCCATTCAAATTTCAAATCTTTCTTAGTCAACTCCGTTAATGGAGCGGCTATTTTTGAGAAACCTTAAAAAAATCTATGGTAGTACCCAACCATCCCAGAAAACTTTGAACTTCAGTAACAGTGGATGGCTTTACCCAATTGGTTACCACTTGAATCTCGGAGGGATCCACAGATACTCCATTCCTTGACATAATATGTCTAAGGAAGGCTACTGAAACAAGGTTTTTCGGTCGTTGAAACGAATCACCCTATTTCAACAAATATTTGTAATATCCGATTCTTAAATTCCTGCAAAATATGAATTATGCATATGGTGTGTTGGATGTCAAATCCTCACTCGGGGTTAGTTAAGTTAGTGCAAGGAAGAAAAAAAAATGGGATACTTAGAGAAAGATGGAGAGATGAGAAAATGGAGTCGATTTTTTTTTTTTAAATAATAATAATTTGGGAAGAGGTATTAAGATCTACTAATCACCATGAAACAAATAGCTTGAAACATATTAATAAAAGACAAGGAACATAAAATAACAATGATGAAGAGAAATTTATCATTAAAATTAAAAATATCACTTACAAAGCTTGCCCTAGAAATAATGCAAGAACATCTAAAAAGTAAGAAACAAGTTGTAAATCCAAGAGTGAGAGGAGCATTGCTATGGTGATCTTCCACTTTCTCTAATGCAAGAGATGCTTTCGAAAACCGAACACCAAAGGGATAAGTGAGAGAGAATGTAAGGTTAGAACTCAAGAAGAGGTGAGATGTGAGATAGAGAGAGAGAGAGAGAGGTGAAAGAGGAAGTGGGTTGAGATGAAAGTGGTGAAATGTAGGTGAGAGAGAGGTAGTGGGGTGAGAAAAGAAGTGTACGGCCACTACTAGAGAAGGGGTCTTAGGTCTAAGAACTTAGGTTAGAGAGAGATAGAGGGGTGAGAAAAGAAGGGGGCTGTAGAATGAAAGAAAGTTTTGATACCCTCCTTGTGGCCACCTATGTGAGTTATATAGAGAGAGAGGGATGGATGGTTTTGGAATTAATCAAGGGTTTAGAAAATGGAAAGTTTTTGAATTAGACAATGTTTCTAACTAAAGAAGAATGGCTAGAATAGAAGGTGGGAAAGTTGGAAAGTGAGGTGTGGCCACTAATCTCTTAGATATTAGGGTTTTAGGGTTAGTGCAATTGGTGGCTAGGATTTAGGTTTAGTGAAATGGGTGGCTAGGATTTAGGCTAGAAAGAGATGGGATTAGGGTTTTTTGAACTAACTAGGGCTTTGAAAAGTAAGGATGGACGGCTAAGATGATTAAGGTTGGATGAATAAGATGAGGAGAGAGAGATTAGGGTTTTTGAGAAATAAAAGAGAAAAAGAAGAGAAAATGATGGAAAAGGGTTTTGAACCCTGGTCTCTAACACTATCTCCCATAAATTTCACCAACTAAGCAAGCTTTTCTCCTTTGTCTTGTATAGTGATCTTTATTACTCAAGTCCTTTTTCTTGGAAATCAACTCTTCAGCTCCCTAGGCCTCATTCTGTAATTGTGATCTCTTGGCTTAGCCCACACTTAGCCTGCATCTACTTGGTATAGCCTGTTGGCTCTTTAGTCTTCGGTAATGAGCTTTGATGCTTAACTACGGCCTCCGGTCCTTGAGAATCGTCCAGTTAGGGTTCCTGAGACAAGAAAAACACGTAATGAGAGTTCATCGAAATGGCACAGTATCTAGACGTTCAGAAATGTGTTTAAACTATGCAAATATACCATTTTGACCAGAAAATTATGTTTTATGCAATGGAGAAAACTCTTGCGTAGAAAATTTTGTAAAAATAAAAGTTTTACGTAGGAGAGTTCAATAATTCTCAAAGGATAATCGTGAAAAACAAACACTTTTAAGCGAATATCACAACCCCCAACCAGCATATTGCTAGTCCTTGGCAATTAGTGCAGAAAAATGGAGCTTGAAAGGGTTTGGCACATGCTACACACTATTTCTCATTACTCAGAGAAAACTCCGTTTGTCAAATTATTTCGAGGATGTAACAAAATATTTACAAGTTAGAACTCAGTCAGTAAGTTTCAACAAGAATACAGATGGACACTCAGCACAAAAAAAGTCAGATTCAGCGTGTGTGTGCCAACATCATCATTATCCAGCAACAAAGATTTTCAGATCACCTCTAAGATTTTATGTCTTGACCTCAATTCTCACTTGTATACCAATCAGAAGTGAATCACTCGGAAATGATTTTATTTATTTTCTCTCAAGTTATATGTGAGGAGATATGTGGATAGAAACAGGCAAATTTCTCACATATATTGTCTATAAGGGAAGACATCAAAAGATCTCATGATAGGAATATCATGTCACTCGGGAACGTTAGATCAAACTCTATAGTTTCTCTTTCTCCATTCTCCACATTTTATGATTGTGCTAACCTATAATCAAGTAGGACTTTAATAGGTTGTATTGAGGCTTGGGAATGGTTTAGGAAAAGAAGGGGACACAGGATTCAAAGTTCTGAGACGATATCTTAATATTCTTTATAATTTTTCCTGAGGGCGTAACACCAGTTCCTTTTTCTTTTCCCTCTTTTGTTTTTTGATTTTTTTTTTGAGATTGCTCAATATTGTTTTTCAGCTTTCCATATTTTCTTTTCAGTTTGAACCCACTTGGTTTTTCTTTCCTTTCTCGATTTCTATCTTTCATGGTGCACCCATACCATTTACTCTCTTATCCTTCTCAGAAATAGGGTCGCGAGTCATATTTCTTATCTGGATTGGGTTTTCGGTTAATGGGTTGACAAGGAAAGGTTTTCATTAAAGGCTCCAAAGGGTTTTCTACAGATGTAAAAGTTAGGTAAGCTAAAAAGTCTGACAGGTTACAAACATGGCCTATATCATTTTCTAGGGTTGCACTATCATGTCTAATGTCTCGAATGGATATAGAGAAAGTTCTTTTGTAATGACCCATCCAAGTTTAATGATCAAATTAAGAATTAATGAGATCTCTCAAAGGAATATGTGTGGGCTGGAAGAAATTGTGAGTCAACTTGTGACTCGGAATCTTTGTATAACCCTCTGAAATGATGAAATGCTCAAAAGCTCACTGGGTTAGGTCTCCACAAATATTCTTCTAGGATCTCTAGAGAATCTAAACTTTGGATGACTCTGATGTTGATTTTGTGCAATTTGTGCCGAATCTGAATTTTCTAAACATCTCAATCCAAAGTAGTACTGAACTAAGTGCTAACTTGTATTTCAAAAGATGAAATCCCTTTCAATAAGTAGACTAACGGTTAGTTTTGGTCTCATCATTGTAAAGTTACTTGAAAACATTTTTGAAAGTACTAGAAATTTTTTTTTTTTTTTTTAATAAAAAAAAAATAAGTCTATATATCCTACCCGCAAAGCCCAGAGTTCTACCTCCTAGGAAGGGTATTACCAGCTTGGCAAAAATGTACACTGGTAGGAATCTGCAAAAGTAATGAGATCCGTACAACCTGAAAAATAGTGCCAAAATAATCATGCAACTCATGAATCTCGGAATTGCCTTTCAGACAGTGCTAAGTTTAACGTCTTCAGCCAGACACAAAGGGGGTACATAAAAGCACCCCCAAACAAGTTGGAAACACGGAGACTGAGTGAGTCATCAGTCTTCATAGACAGGATCGATTAGATCAATTTCATAAGCTTGGATGGATGAAACATCAAGTTCATTGAAATTTTTTAACCGCTGACCATTAACTTGGAAAGTGGAATTATCCTTTGGATCCTTGACAGTGATAGCCCCATAGGGCTTGACCTCGGTAACAATGAATGGACCGGACCATCTAGATTTTAATTTCCCAGGAAAGATATGGAGTCTAGAATTATACAGAAGTACTTTCTGTCCTGGGTTGAACTCTTTTCTAAGAATGCTCTTGTCGTGAATCCTTTTCATTTGTTCTTTGTATTGCTTCGACAAACTATAAGCATCATTTCGTAATTCATCCAACTCATTGAGTTGCAGTTTCCTCTCCTCGCCTGCAGAGTCTAAGTCAAAATTTAGCTTTTTAATGGCCCAGAGGGCACGATGCTCTAACTCGACAGGGAGGTGGCATGGTTTCCCAAAAACCAATCGATACGGAGACATATTGAGAGGGGTCTTGAAAGCAGTACGGTAGGCCCAAAGAGAGTCAATAAGATGAGTGGAACAGTCTTTACGAGTAGTATTGACTGTTTTCTCTAAGATTTGCTTTATCTGACGGTTGGAGACTTCTACCTGACCACTAGTCTGAGGATGATAAGCAAGGGCGACCTTGTGGGTGACCCCATACTTTTTTAGAAGATGCTCAAAGTCCCTATTGCAGAAATGTTTTCCCCCATCACTGATGATAGCTTTGGGGGCTCCGAATCGAGCGAAGATGTTCTCTTTAAGAAATCTAACCACAACTCTATGGTCATTGGTTTTTGTGGGAATTGCCTCTATCCATTTAGAGACATAATCGACCGCAAGGAGAATATACTGGAAACCATGTGAGATCGGAAATGGTCCCATGAAGTCGATGCCCCAAATATCAAAAATCTCATCAACCTGAATAGGTGTGAGGGGCATCATGTTTCTCTGAGAAATTCTGCCTAGATGTTGACAATTTGGGCAGGCCTTGGAGTAGACATGTGCATCTCAAAAGAGAGATGGCCAGTAGAATCCACACTGTAGAACTTTCTCTGCAGTCTTTTTAGTGCTGAAATGACCACCACAGGGCTGATCATGACAAGAGGAGAGAATATTCAATTGCTCAGACTCAGGGACACACAGACGAAGGAGCTGGTCTGGACAATACTTATAGAGATAAGGGTCGTCCCATGAGTAGTTCTTCACCCTAGCCAAGAATTGATGTTTATCTTGTTTAGACCAGTGGGAAGGAATGGCTTCAGTCACGAGATAGTTGACAATGTCAGCAAACCACGGAGAATCCGAGACCGCGAATAGTTGTTCATCAGGAAAGGTCTCAAGGATAGGTAGAGGTTCAGAGATGGACTCTACAGTCAGTCGAGATAAATGGTCAGCGACCACATTCTCGGTTCCTTTCTTGTCCCGAATTTCTAGATCAAATTCTTGTAATAAAAGAATCCAACGAATCAGCCTGGGTTTGGTATCCTTCTTGGAAAGAAGATAACGCAGTGCTGCATGATCTGAGTAAACTATGACCTTTGTGTCAAGTAAATAAGATCTAAATTTATCCAAGGCAAATACTACAGCCAAGAGCTCTTTCTCAGTGGTGGAATAATTCAGTTGTGCTGAATTTAAAGTCTTACTGGCATAGTATATGACATGTGGCAGCTTGTTGACTCTCTGCCCTAGAACTGCACCTAAGGCATAATTGGAAGCATCACACATCACTTCGAACGGAAGGGTCCAATTGGGAGGACGAATGATAGGAGCAGAGGTGAGCTCAGATTTGAGGCGCTCAAATGCAGTCATACATTTGGTGTTGAAATCAAAAGGGCTATCCTTAGCCAAGAGACTACACAAAGGACGCGTGATTTGAGAAAAATCCTTGATAAATCTCCGATAAAAACCAGCATGTCCGAGGAAAGATCGAATGTCACGAACAGACTCAGGGATTGGTAAAGTAGAGATAACATCTATCTTTGCCTTATCAACCTCGATCCCTTGATCGGATATCACATGGCCCAAAACTATGCCTTTCTTCACCATGAAGTAGCATTTCTCCCAATTGAGGACAAGGCGTTTGTCCTGACACCGCTCTAAAACCAGACTGAGGTGATGGAGACACTCATCAAAAGATGATCCAAAAACCAAGAAGTCGTCCATGAAGACTTCAAGAAATCTCTCTACCATGTCACTAAAAATTCTAGTCATGCATCTTTGAAAAGTCGCAGGTGCATTGCAGAGGCCAAAGGGCATGCGACGATAGGCAAATGTGCCGAAAGGACAGGTGAAAGTGGTTTTCTCTTGGTCCTCAGGGGCGATGGGTATTTGATTGTACCCTGAGTATCCATCTAAGAAGCAGTAGAAGGAGTGACCAGCCAATCTTTCTAACATCTGATCAATAAAGGGCAGCGGAAAATGATCTTTCCTAGTGTTGGTGTTGAGTTTTCTGTAATCAATACAAACTCTCCAACCTTTTTTTAGTCGTTGGGTGACCATTTCCTGCTTCTCATTTTTCACCACTGTGAATCCTGCTTTCTTAGGCACAACATGAATAGGACTGACCCATTTGCTGTCCGAGATGGGATAGATGATTCATGCATCCAGCAGTTTAAGGATTTCATCCCGGATAACTTCCTTTAGAATAGGATTTAGCCTCCTTTGAGGCTCCCTAGAAGTCCTGAAATCATCTTCCAGATAGATTTGGTGTTGGCAAACAGAAGGGTTTATGCCCCGAACGTCATCGATCGTCCAACCAATGGCGGTCTTGTGCTTTTTCAACAATTTTAGAAGTTTCTCTCTTTGGAATTCAGAGAGAGAAGATGCGATGATGACGGGATAAGTTTCCTCTGGTCCAAGGTAAGCATATGTGAGCTCTAAAGGAAGAGGTTTCAGTTCAAGCTTAGGCACTGAGGCATCAGTGGATTCGATCTCAGTGGATACAGAGAGGATGGAAAGTGGTTCTCTATCCAAGGTAATCAAAGGCTCAAACTCATTGAGTGGAGCAGGAGTAGAAATCAAAGGAGTAGACTCTAAGAGATCATTGACTTCAGAAATGGCTATTCCAGATTGAAAATCAGCCCCAAAGTGTTCAAGACACTGACGAAGTATGTCTTCGGGAGAGTCCTGAGTTAGACTCTCAACAGCGCACATTTCTTCAACCATGTCGACATCGGTAGGTTGGTGCATTAAGCGAAAGATGTTGACCTCGGCTTTGAGGTTGCCAAAAGTGATCGACATGTTCCCATCCCTACACCCTATGTGTGCATCAGCAGTAGCTAGGAAAGGTCTGCCCAAAATGACAGGTATCCTATTATCCAGACATGGTTCTGTGTCGAGAATGATGAAATCGACCGGATAGTAAAAGTCTGCAACTTTTACTAGGACATCCTCAATGATACCTCTAGGGATCTTTATAGATTGGTCCGCAAGTTTTAATGTGACCCTAGTAGGCTTCATGTCCTTTAAGCCTAACTGCTGATAGACTGAGTAGGGTAGGAGATTCACACTGGCCCCTAAGTCGAGTAAGGTGGTGTAGGTGAAATCATTCCCTATTCCACACAGAATGGTAGGGCTTCCAGGATCCTTGAATTTTATAATGCCATTGCGTTGAATGAACGTAGTGGCCTTCTCGGCCAAAAAGGCATCCTTGGGTACATGAGTACACCGCTTGACAGTGCATAAGTCCTTGAGGAACTTAGCATAAGTTGGAATCTGCTTGATAGCAATAAGGAACGGGATGTTGATCTGTAAGTCTTTGAAGACTTCTATGATCTCTGAGAATTGTTTATCCCTTTTATTTTGAACAAGCCTTTCTGGGAAAGGTGGCTTCAACTGACAAATTGGCTTGTCCTTAGCCTGAGGTTTCTGCACAGGAATATCAGATTTGGGTGCAGAGGTAGAGGCAGCAGCTTTGGAGCTGGGTTCCTCTAAGTGAGCAGTTGGTGCCTTTGATGGCACTGGACATGGTTGTACTCCCATGTCAACATTTTTGCCTGAGCGGAGTGTGGTAACAGCTTGTACCTCACCCTGAAAGTTATGGTTCGTGAATTGCGAACCGACTTCATAAACTACCTCCTTGGCATTTCCCTTTGGATTGGCAATAGGTTGGCTAGGGAATTTTCCCTTCTATCTCTCGGCTTCTAATTAACCTAGCCGGTGCTCTAGACGCTAGTAAGATTGTTCTTGCCGTGTTATAAGCTGAGAGAGAAGGTCTTCTAGACTAGGTTTAAGAGTATGATGTTGTGGTGTAGCTAAGGGAAGCTGTTGCACCAACTCTCTATTGGAGCTCAGAGGGGCAGAGTAATTATAGGACTGGGGAGCAACTAGGACTAACTGCTGATTTAGCAGATGTGGAGGGGCTCTCTGCTGTCCAGAATAAGAATTCTGGTGAGGTTGCTGATACTGGTGGTACTGCTGTTGCGAGTACTGCCCATCATATGGCCTATTTGGTTGGTGAAACCCTGGAGGATAAGTACCCTGTTGCGGTCGCTGCTGTGGGGTAGACTGTTGCTTCCAAGAAAAATTTGGATGATTCCTAGTATCCGGATGGTAAGTCTGGCTATAGGAATTTGGAGTGGGAGGTTTAAAGGTACTGAAGTTACAGACTTCTTCTTGGATTTGTGGGGCACATCCTTCATTTAAAGGACATGTAGAAGTGGAATGGGTATTCTGCAGACAGAAATCACAATGCATGATTGGGTTATCCTGACCCACATGCATGACAGTATTGGAAGGTATTGGTTTCTGAACCGATACGGCTAAGGCTGAAACAGATTTTGTGAGTTCCAGAAGCAGGGATTTCAATTCTGGATCACTTTTAACCTCATGTCCCGTGGAAGTCCTAGAGGGTAGAGTAGTTCGACTAAATTCAGAATTAGTCGTCCAATGCTGGGAGTTTTCTCCTAATTCCATGAGGAATAAGTAGGCTTCTGTAGGAGTCTTGTGCATGAATTTTCATTGACACATAGATTCCAGCATGTTCCGGGACTCATCAGTAAGTCCTTTATAGAAAAAGTTAACAAGGATACCCTTGTCAAAGTTATGATGGGGACATTTGGTTTGAAAATCCTGAAATCTATCCCATGCTTCATAGAATTTTTCATCAGACTTCTGTCGGAAGTCTTGAATGAATTGTTTCATTTCATTTGTCCTAGACATCGGATAGAATTTGGAGATGAATTTAGCAACTAACTCGGCCCAAGTTGTAATCGAGTCAGCAGGAAGAGAGTAAAGCCAAGCAGATGCTTTATCTTTCAGAGAGAATGGGAAGACCCTTAATCTGACATTTTCTTCATTGAGGTACTGATTTTTAAACAATGTGCAGATATTTAGGAATTGCCGTAAATGAGTGTATGGATCTTCTCTAGCAAGACCATGGAAGGTAGGTAGCATTTGTACTGTATGCGGTCTGATTTCGAATTGAGCCGCGTCCGTTGGTGGAAGTACAATACAATTAGGAGGGTTAGCAGAAATGGGTGCATAGGTCTCAATGAGGGGCCTTTCTACTACCATGGGAATTTGAAGGGAAGAGGGAGGGGAAGACTCTGTAAATGATTCTAGGAGAATTGAATGACTCTCAGATCGAATCAATCGCTTATTAGATCGGACCCAACAGGGCATATACTTGAAAAATACACCCTAGAGCTGGCAAAAAATTACCAAAGGAGACACTAACCTGAGTGAATCTATAAGATGCGCACAGAACACAAAGATAACCCTAAGCCAAAGCTAAACAATCAACAGTTTTCTGGGCTTTATCTTTTTATCTGTGTGGGCAAGTAGATTATGACAGTGGGCGGGACCACTGATTTTATCTTGTTTAATCCTCCGGACTGACTTGCACTCTAGGGTTCTCACAAAGGTTTCACTTGCAAGCTAACCTTCCAGTACTAACATGAGTTAACTACAAGAGAATCCGTAGCCTAGACAGACGTGTCGCGCAATGGCAAGCTTAAGTACGTCCCAGACTAGCCGGATCAGTCAAGTAGTTTGACAAGTGTATTCCCAAAAGAATAACTTGGGCTAGATTGTGTTCCTAAGTCAACAAGCACAGTTAACCAACAAGATTTTGAGGAGGCCACTTAAGAGCTCAGTATACTAAAGTAGTAGGGACCTGTGGGTTTGTTAAGAAACAGGGACCCGCGCTCGTGGTCTTATTCGACTCAAAAATGAAGGATTCACTGATTTTGTGATGGTCCTATGAACACCGAGCTAAATTTGGCTCTAAATCTTGGTTCATTTTATTAAATTGCTTTTGGGTTCACACAGCTGGAGTGATGAGGTGGGTGATGAAATCCCACCAGTTTCAAGTAGAGCTGGGTTTGCTCTTTAATTAATGTATTTTTCGGCCATCCACACAGTTCGAAAAAATTATACAAAAGCAAATAAACAATCACCACCTAGATGCTCAATCAAGACCCGGGATCGCTTTCAAGCAAGGTATAGAACACGTACCTACCCGTGGGCTATGCCACGGGGTCGCCTCCGTGAGGTAGGGAGGGGTAATGGGCTTGGGCCCACTCCGAGCTAGTACTCCCTACTCACACTCCTTCCCTGCGCACAAGTTAGTTCACAATAAAATATAGGTCACGTGATTGGGAATTATTTTTGGAAGGTGACTGCCTTTAAGGGGTTGCACACAACATTCAGTTAATTAGGCAGATTAATTAATTTCCAAATTTGGGTTTTAATTCAAACTTAATAGTTTCCTAAAGTAGGGAACTACTAATTCTAAATTTTCCCTCAAGTTTTGGAAACCTTCCAATTTAAATTGGTGAAATCAGGGCAAACTTCCCAAAATGGAATTGTGCTAAAGATAGACTTTTTTTCACTAAAAAGATTTAGAAATTTTTTTTGAAAATTATAAATTTCCAAAAAAATATGCTAAATCTCTAAAAGATATGGGAAAATGCCTAAAATTAACAAAATTCTTATTCGAAAAGTCTCCAAAAGCAATAATTCCCAAAATACTAATCACCTAAAAAAAACATAATGTAAATCTAAACCTAACACTTTTTTTTTTTTTGTTTTTTTCGCTCAAGGGTTGCTAAGCCCTTGAACACATATCTAAAAATAATAATAAAAGAAAAAGATGTAGAAAGTCCTAAATTATTACAAGTTGCACTCGGCCATCCGAGGCTTAAAAAAAAATAAAAATAAAAGTAACCAAGTAGAAAAGAAAGAGAAGAAGGGGATCCCAAATCCCTTGCTTTTTTTTTTTTCGAAAATTTTTCTTCTTTCTTAATGCACTTCCTTCACCCGAGCGGCAACGGCGCCATTTGAAACAAGGTTTTTCGGTCGTTGAAACGAATCACCCTATTTCAACAAATATTTGTAATATCCGATTCTTAAATTCCTGCAAAATATGAATTATGCATACGGTGTGTCGGATGTCGAATCCTCACTCGGGGTTAGTTAAGTTAGTGCAAGAAAGAAAAAAAAATGGGATACTTAGAGAAAGATGGAGAGATGAGAAAATGGAGTCGATTTTTTTTTTTTAAATAATAATAATTTGGGAAGAGGTATTAAGATCTACTAATCACCATGAAACAAATAGCTTGAAACATATTAATAAACGACAAGGAACATAAAATAACAATGATGAAGAGAAATTTATCATTAAAATTAAAAATATCACTTACAAAGCTTGCACTAGAAATAATGCAAGAACATCTAAAAAGTAAGAAACAAGTTGTAAATCCAAGAGTGAGAGGAGCATTGCTATGGTGATCTTCCACTTTCTCTAATGCAAGAGATGCTTTCGTAAACCGAACACCAAAGGGATAAGTGAGAGAGAATGTAAGGTTAGAACTCAAGAAGAGGTGAGATGTGAGATAGAGAGACAGAGAGAGAGAGGTGAAAGAGGAAGTGGGTTGAGATGAAAGTGGTGAAATGTAGGTGAGAGAGAGGTAGTGGGGTGAGAAAAGAAGTGTACGGCCACTACTAGAGAAGGGGTCTTAGGTCTAAGAACTTAGGTTAGAGAGAGATAGAGGGGTGAGAAAAGAAGGGGGCTGTAGAATGAAAGAAAGTTTTGATACCCTCCTTGTGGCCACCTATGTGAGTTATATAGAGAGAGAGGGATGGATGG
This sequence comes from Tetracentron sinense, assembly GCA_015143295.1. Classification (NCBI taxonomy): domain Eukaryota; kingdom Viridiplantae; phylum Streptophyta; class Magnoliopsida; order Trochodendrales; family Trochodendraceae; genus Tetracentron; species Tetracentron sinense. The sequence goes on along the minus strand of CM026553.1, from coordinate 6,050,093 downwards.
TTTTGGAATTAATCAAGGGTTTAGAAAATGGAAAGTTTTTGAATTAGACAATGTTTCTAACTAAAGAAGAATGGCTAGAATAGAAGGTGGGAAAGTAGGAAAGTGAGGTGTGGCCACTAATCTCTTAGATATTAGGGTTTTAGGGTTAGTGAAATTGGTGGCTAGGATTTAGGTTTAGTGAAATGGGTGGCTAGGATTTAGGCTAGAAAGAGATGGGATTAGGGTTTTTTGAACTAACTAGGGCTTTGAAAAGTAAGGATGGACGGCTAAGATGATTAAGGTTGGATGAATAGGATGAGGAGAGAGAGATTAGGGTTTTTGAGAAATAAAAGAGAAAAAGAAGAGAAAATGATGGCAAAGGGTTTTGAACCCTAGTCTCTAACACTATCTCCCATAAATTTCACCAACTAAACAAGCTTTTCTCCTTTGTCTTGTATAGTGATCTTTATTACTCAAGTCCTTTTTCTTGGAAATCAACTCTTCAGCTCCCTAGGCCTCATTCTGTAATTGTGATCTCTTGGCTTAGCCCACACTTAGCCTGCATCTACTTGGTATAGCTTGTTGGCTCTTTAGTCTTCGGTAATGAGCTTTGATGCTTAACTACGGCCTCCAGTCCTTGAGAATCGTCCAGTTAGGGTTCCTGAGACAAGAAAAACACGTAATGAGAGTTCATCGAAATGGCACAGTATCTAGACGTTCAGAAATGTGTTTAAACTATGCAAATATACCATTTTGACCAGAAAATTATGTTTTATGCAATGGAGAAAACTCTTACGTAGAAAATTTTGTAAAAATAAAAGTTTTACGTAGGAGAGTTCAATAATTCTCAAAGGATAATCGTGAAAAAAATCACTTTTAAGCGAATATCAGCTACCTCTTCCATCCAGAACTCGCACTTGTAGAACTTAGCGTACAACTGATGAGCTCCTAATGTTTGTAGCATAATCCTCAAGTGCTCAACGTGCTTTTCACGACTAGGTGAGTACACCAAGATATCATCGATAAACACCATAATAAATTGATCCAAGTACGGCCTGAAAAGATGATTCATCAACTCCATAAAGGCCACACGCGCAGTTGTCAGTCCAAACGGCATCGCCAGGAACTCGTAGTGACCATAACGAGTTTGAAATGTTGTCATCCGAATGTCTTCATCCTTAACCCTCAATTGGTGATAGCCTAACCTTAAATATATCTTTGAAAACACTTGGGGACCTTGCAACTGGTCAAATAGATCATCAATCCTGGGGAGAGGATACTTATTCTTGATCGTCGATTGATTCAAAAGACGATAGTCTATACACAGACACAGACTCCCATCTTTCTTTCTGATGAATAACATCGGTGCTCCCCATGGTGAAACACTAGGTTGGATCAAACCCTTATCTAATAGGTCTTGCAACTGAATCTTTAGCTCTTGCAATTCTACCGGAGCCATACGATACGGTGTTTTGGATATCGGGGTTGTTGCCCAGTATATAGACCATAGAGGGTGGGTGATTAGGGTCAATGGCAAAATAAATGTTTTGCCTTAGTCTATTTTATAGAATTAAAAATTTAAGGCAAATGCAATAAGCACTAATTAACAAGAAGAATAGAGATAGAGATAAGAAATGCAAACACCAAGGCATTGTTCATGAGGTTCGACAACTTGTCTACATCCCCACCTTTCAGCTTCCCACTTCAAGGATTCTGTAAGGTCATCTTTTGTATTGGCTTAATTCCAATGTCCAAATGGTGTTAATGTAAGCCTAGTGTCACTGTTCCTCTGGTTAATGAAGATTGGTGAAGATGAAGATCCAAAGACTCAAGAGAAGTACATTCCGGTTTCAAGCTTCGCTCAAACTCTTAGTGTTGTGACCCAAAACCCACCCTAGGAGTTAGAGTGAATCTTGGACGACTTATCATGACTTACATGACATGCTTAACAAACCATCCTACAAAACACAATAAGCATATACAATAGAGGACAAAATAGCGGAAGCATACACTAACATAGCACAACGGAAGTCTAACAAAACCTCTATGTATATACATGTAATCCAAGTTTTGTACAAAAGGGAAAACAAAAGAAAGAAGGTGTTGACATGCCGGCCAAAATACATGGGTATAGTCTCTCGTGCTCACCCACACTCACCTAGAATCTACCACTTAATAATAACCATCTACATGAGGCTCCTCCACAGGTTCCTCAACATACTCCTCCACCCATGGGCCAGGAGCATAGATGTCAAAAGGAGCAGCTGCTCCACTATCACCTGCTAACATCCAAAGTACGGTTGAGCATGGAATACTCAGTGGGTACCAAATACTAAAAAACAGTCATAGCAAAATAATAACAAAATGAAGCAGGAAATAGTTCATATAATTGATAGGAAAATAAACAGTTTATAGTTCATGCTTTCATCATATCAAAGTCGGAAAAACTCTTGAAATCATCATGTGCTTGACTTGACTTAAAATACTCATGACATACATGTGTGTTCATTATTGGTAAAATGCTCTTCCCATTTGGTTCATCACAAAACATACACATGGCATCCATCGCCCATACACAATCGTCCATCTCCATCCATTCACTCCATCACATGATCATGCTTAGACACCCAAAAAAAAATGAAGAAAAGAAGAAGAAGAAGAACTAAAAGGGTAGCATATGGTACCGACCTTGAATAGATGAGGGAAAACCCTCCAAAACGTGCGTAGGGTCGCTGTCGAGCTTGGAGAACGTGCTCATCATGTGCTTTGCCTTGGATTAGAAGAATCCAAACTTTGAGGATGATCTTGGGTTCTCAAACCCTTGATTTCTCTCAAGTTGAAACCCTAGGTTAAAAACCCCTTTCTCTTCTCTCACTATCTCTCAAAATACTGCTAAGTGTTGTGAATGGGGACCCATGGCTCAAGCAAGCCCTTATAGGCAAGGGTGTAGCGCCCAAAAGATGAAAAATCCCATAATGAAATTTCTGCAAAACGCGAAAGACCGAGCGATTGGTCGCCTACCGAGCGATCGGTGTTTTTGACCAAGCTCTCAAAAAATCACCTCTCTAGAATTTTTCACCATACAAAATTTTGGACTAGTCGACAGGTATTGATCGATCGGTTATGGACCGATCGATCGCTACTTTGGACCAAGCGATCGATGTTCTTCAAATTTTGACACTGAGTCCATTTTCCACTCAATCCACTACTTGGACCTATCCCACTTCTATTTTGACATCTTCTAAACATGACTAGGGCCATTCTTAGGCTATGGCATATTAATAAATATTTTATTTAATTATGTTATAGCATTCTTGCAAAATTTCCAAAGGTTTCCAAATTCTCATTTCATGGCAAATGGAGATTACAAAGCATCATGCTTTGACATGCATTCGAAGACATAAACAAAAGTTCCGGGGTTCTCCATCCTCCCTCCTTATAAAAATTTCATCCTCAAAATTTGGATGATACTTGCACTACAAAACCAACACAGAATTACATGGCTGATACAAAGACCTATTCAAACAACTCCGGGTACTTTGCTTTGACTTCGGCTTCACTCTCCCATGTGGCCTCTTCTCGAGCATGATGTTGCCATTGCACGAGAACCAATGGAATAACCTTGTTACGAAGCACTTGGTCTCTCCGATCCAATATCTGAACCGAATTTTCAATCAAAGTGAGATCCTCTCGGATTTCCAATGGTTTTAAGTCTATGACATGCGAAGGGTCTGAAATGTACTTCTGAAGCATAGACACATGGAACACATTGTGGACTGAGGCTATGTGGGTTGGAAAAGCTACCAGGTAAGCAACTTCACCAACTCACGGGATAATCTAAAAGGGGCCGACGTATCGAGGACTCAGCTTGCCTTGCCTGCTAAATCTCATATCTAGGAGATACCTTCACAAAGACTTGATCCCCAACCTGGAATTCCAAGTCCCTACAGTGAGTGATAGTATAAATCTTCTGGCGATCTTGAGCAGCTTTCAATCGCTCCTGGATGATCTTGACTTTGTTCGCAGTTTGCTCGATCAACTCAGGACCTAACACATTTCTTTCTCCTATCTCATCCCAGTAGAGAGGAGACCTACAACTTTGCCCATATAAGGCCTTAAATAGTGCCATCTGGATGCTCGTCTGGTAGCTATTATTGTAGGCGATCTCCACCAAAGTCAAATGCTCTTCCCAGCTGCCTTTGAAATCTAACATACATGCTCGAAGCATGTCCTCGATGATTTGGTTTACCCTCTCGGTTTGTCCATCCGTCTGTGGATGAAAGGCGGTGCTAAAATCTAGTCCGGAACCCATAGCGCTTTGAACACTCTTCTAGAACCTAGATGTGAATCTTTGATCTCGATCTGACAAAATACTGACTGGCACCCTGTGCAACCGAACCACTTCCTTGATATACAATGCCACTAACTGGTTCGAGTTGAACGTAGTTCGATAAGGCATGAAATGCGTAGACTTTCGTCAAACGGTCCACCACAACCCATATTGCATTTGAGTTCCTTATCGTATGTGGTAAGCCAACAATGAAGTCCATGGAGATGTGCTCCCATTTCCACTCGGGAATAGGAAGAGACTGTAATAGACCCACCAGTCTCATGTGCTCTGCCTTCACTTGTTGGCACACCAAACACCTGCCACATATTCTGTAATATCTCTCTTCATATTTCTCCACCAAAAGTGCCCTTTAAGGTTCCGGTACATCTTCGTACCCCCAAGATGCACTGTATACTTTGAAAGATGGGCTTCATCCATAATCTCCCGCCTCAACTCTACATCGGTAGGGACGCACAATCTTTCCTTGAAGGTGATAGCACCTTGGCTAGTCAGAGAAAAGTCTTCACTACCCTTGGCAACTTCTTTGTCCCAGAAAGCCAATAAGTCAGCATCCGAGGGCTGTAATTCTCGGATCTGATCTATGATGTACGGCCGAATCGTGATATTCGCCATCACTGGACTATGGATAGAAGCATTGACACTGATGTCTAGATTTGCCAAATCTTCCAATAGCTTCCATTCCCGCAACAACATGTGAGCCAACAACCTCGGAGGTCTTCTACTCAAAGCGTCAGCCACTATATTTGCTTTGCCCGGATGGTATTGGATGGTGCATTCATAGTCTTTCAAAAATTTCATCCAATGCCTTTGCTGTAAATTCAGCTCCTTTTGGGAAAAGAGGTACTTGAGGCTCTTGTGGTCTGTGAACACATAGAACTCTACCCCGTAAAGGTAATGTCACCAAATCTTGAGTGCGAACACCACTGCAGCAAGCTCTAGGTCATGCTGGGGTAATTCTTTTCATGCTCCTTTAATATTCTTGACGCATCAGCAATGAACTTTTTGTGCTGCATGAGGATACACCCAAGCCCGACGTGTGAGGCATCACTGTACACCTCATTACCACCACGCCCGGATGGCACTGTAAGGACGAGGGCCATGGTAAGCCTCTTCTTCTGCTCTATGAAACTGATCTTGCACTTATCGCTCCATATAAACTTGGCATTCTTCCTTGTCAGATAAGTGAGCGGCGCTGCAAGGCTGGAGAAACCCTCTACGTATCTCCTGTAGTAGCCTGCCAACCCAAGGAAACTGAGGATTTGTATGACACTCTTGGGCCTCGCCCAACTCATGACTGCCTCTATCTTCTTCGGATTCACCGAGATGCCTTCTGCATAAACAACGTGGCCTAGGGATGCCACTTTCTCTAGCCAAAATTCACACTTGCTCAATTTGGCATATAGCCTATGCTCTCTCAACATCTCCAGGGCAAGGCAGAGGTCTCGTGCATGATCTTCCCATGTCTGGGAATACACCAAGATATCGTTAATGAATACAATTATGAATCGATCCAAGTATGGTCGGAACACCCGGTTCATCATATCCATAAAGGTTGCCGGTGCATTCGTGAGACCGAAAGGCATCACTAAGAACTCGTAGTGTCCATACCAAGTCCTGAATGTAGTTTTGGGAATATTTTCAACTTTGATCTTCAACTGGTGGTAACCGGACTGAAGATCAATCTTAGAGAAAAAATTTTCTCCCTTTAACTGATCGAATAAGTCATCGATCCTAGGTAATGGATACCTATTCTTTATCGTGACCTTGTTCAACTACCTATAATCGACGCACATCTGCATCGAGCCATCCTTCTTCTTGACAAATAACACCGGGGCACCCCATGGTGAGACACTTGGGCGAATGAAATCAAGGTCTTGCATCTCCTCAAATTGAGTCCTCAACTCCTTGAGTTCAATCAGGGCCATCCTAAACGGAGCCCAGGAGATGGGAGCTGTGCCTGGTGCAAGCTCGATCATAAACTCAATCTCGCTGTCTAGAGGCAAACCTGGTAACTCCTCTGGAAATACATCCAGAAATTCACTCATGGCCGGAATAGTCGAAGAGTCTTCACCTCGGGGTTCGCTAGACTCAACGCCACAAAACTGGCAATATCTTCACTTCTCAACCCCCAAAAATGAAATGGCCTCCCTTCCACGGGCTTAAAGAGTACCATCTTCTCAAAGCACGCTACATGTCCGTGGTGAGTTGATAGTCAATCCATCCCGAGGATGATGTCGAAGTCCAAGTCTTGAAAATCCAGGATGATGAGGTCGGCTAGTAGTTCATTCTGCCCCACTTGTACCACACTATCCTTGTGTATTCTATCCGTATCAACTGACTTGCCCAGCGGAGTCGCAATGGTTAACTCTCTCTTCAACGGACTAGACTCAAACACAAAAACCTTTGCAAAACTGGGTGAGACAAAAGAGTGAGTGGATCCCGTGTCGATCAACACTCGAGCCAAATACTCATTGACTAATAAGGTTCCTGAAATTATGGCTAACTAAGTTAATCCATGCATCAACATCATATGTATAGATATATAGATATATAACATACCATATACGTACACAAGGAATAGGGCATAATAAGACCATCATGGATAATGAATAACTCTAAACACGTACCTTGCACTACATCATCCGATGCAAGTGCATCTCCCTCTGTCAAGGCAAATACTCACCCCTGATTCGCCTGGCGAGGTGGAGATACAGACTGTGCAGGCTGGGAGGATGCCTGATATGATTCTGCTAGATGGATTGGGGGCCAATCCCCTAAGACTGGCCTGGAAAATGCCTCCTCAGCCAATCCCTAATCATGTGGCCCTGGCGACCACAGTGGAAACATCCACCAAATGCCTTTCGGTAATCTCCTGTAGGGTGCCTTCGGCTGCAAGACAAGCAAACCTCATATGTGTAGGTCAGAGGGGCCGACGGTGGAGTATACCTCACTGTCTGAGGTGCAACGAGCTGTGGGGTTGGAAGAGCCTAAGGTCATGGTGCCTGAGGCGCATATTGCCGTTGAACTGGAGGCGTATAAGATGGCCTCTAAGGTGGTGCTGGCCACGCATACTGGGGTGGTGCTGCAAAGTGTACTGATAAGGACCAGTCCGGGCCCGCCTCTTTGGAGATGCTGAACTACTAGATTGGCCTCTCGTCAAATCCCTCTTCTTAGACACAGGTTCAGAGTTGATCTCAATCAATAAGGCCTTGTCCACTACCTCGGGGTAGGTAGCGTGCCTGAAAGCCGAGACTCTCTCCATAATCACGTCTTTGAGCCCTTGCTCGAATCTTCTCACTTTCATCACCTTTGTAGAGATCATATAGGGCGCAAAACGTGACAGCTCTGAGAACTTGGCCTCATATTGGGCCACAAACAAAGAACCCTGCTCGAGGTTGATGAACTCCCTCTCTTTCTTTTCCCGGGCTCCCATTGAAAAGTACTTCTTATAGAAGGTATCCGTGAACTCGCTCCAAGTCCATGGTTGACCTTGCCTGGTCAATTCCTGATTCCTCAAGGCGGACAACCACTAATGGTGAGCCTCACTCTCTAGCATAAAAACAACCCATGCCACTCTTTCTTCCTCCATGGGCGAAAGGACCGTGAAGATCTTCTCTAACTGGAGGATCCAAGCCTCTGCAACAAGAGGGTCCACACTCCCATGGAATGATGGAGGCCTCATTCTCTAAAATGCCTCAACCCCAGCTGTGCAATGTACTGGTGCTACAGGCGGTGGAGTAGGTGTTGCCAATGAGTGAATAATCTGTCTAGCTGCTAGTATGGCTAATGTCTTCACAATAAAGCCTAAGACCTGAGAGAGGTTTGGTTGCTCATCCTCATCTTGAGAAGAAGAGGAAGCTCTAGTGTGTGGTCCGCGACCCCATGTGCCCTGCCTCATGACTAAAGTCCTGAGAATAATAGCACCACATGATTCTAACTTTGAACCACAATTTATCGCATTGATTCAATTTCACAATAGGGCAATCAATAATAGTATAGTACTAGCATATTCATCACATCAAGTCATTAGAGTATTTATAATATTATACTTTGGTGTCCTAGCGTTCCTAAGACCGGTACTTGGTTGAAGCAACCATTTTAGACTAAGACTAAAGTTTAGTCTTACACTTGGAACATGACTCACTTCTGACTTACTTCCTTCCTAACTTGCTCCCCGACATATGATCTTGTCAAGCCGTGGTACCAGATTCTAAGTGACCCTACGAGACCTAAAGCCTAAGCTCTGATACCACTTCTTGTCGTGACTCAAAACCCACCCTAAGAGTTAGAATGAATCTTGGACGACTTATCATGACTTACATGACATGCTTGACAAACCATCCTACAAAACACACTGAGCATATACAATAGAGGACAAAATAGCGGAAGCATACACTAACATAGCATAGCGGAAGTCTAACAAAACCTCTATGTAAATACATGTAATCCAAGTTTTGTACAAAAGGAAAAACAAAAGAAAGAAGGTGCGGACATGTCTGCCAAAATACATGGGTATAATCTCTTGTGCTCACCCACACTCTGTAGGGCCCCGGAAATTGAGTTCACTATTCATAGGAATAGTGCCCTTACATGGTGTGTGTAAAGGCCTAAGGCCTTACATAGTGTTCTTGGTATTATGGTGAGTCAAGTGAGGGCTTTAGGTATGTGTTTAGAATCTCAAAATGAGAGTATAAAGATACTGTAAGTGGGTAAAAACTAGGGTATACAATACCCTAAGCATTAATGGGTTGTAAGTGAATAGTGTGGTGAGTAGTGCTTGTGTGTGAGACATGAAGAGGTCGGGGCCTCTCATGCATGTGGGTATGAATTCAATGATCACTTAGGTGAGTTAAAAACCTATGGTGTAATGAGTCATGAGGTGTGAGTATGGTCTTGGAACCGAGGGAAAAGAGTATGAAAGCACTTGAAATGTTCTGATGGTTAAAAGGTTATGTTTTCACATTTCCCTCAACCTTAAAAAGGCCTAGTTTAATCACCGTCGCTCGGAATTGAGTGAATCTTGAACTTTTGGAAAGGTATTGGAACCCTCTTCAAGGTTCATGTTTACCATTTTTCCAAGTTTTTAGTCAAGGTCGAGTTAAAGGTTGGAATTCTGAAATCGGATCCACTAAAAATCTGGGCTACTGAAACCCAGTTTCAGATCAGTCAGTTGAATCGTCAAAATCCGATAAGGGAGCCAAAAGTTATGGCCGAAATACGAAAGTGTAAAAATCTAGAATTTTTCTGTCCCAGGTACGATCGTTCGTAGGAAGCCTACGAACGATCGTAGCAGTGCTATAAATGATCGTAGAGTTACTACAATCGATCATGAAGCCCCAGAAAATGCTAGAAACCCATTGGCCAACCTACGATCAATCATAGGAAGCCTACGAACGATCGTAGGCGCGCGAATCAAACTTTTTTATGTGATTTTTTATAGGGTTTTCACCCCTTTACTTATAAATAGGATATCAATTGGAGGTTTTTGGTTTACCCTAAACCTAGAAAAGGAGTAAGAGGGAGAAAGGAAGGAGAATGAAGATTAGGGAGAAATCCAAAGCAAGGTTTTGGATTTGAGATCTAGAGGAGATCAAGATCAAGGTGATCTTCCCCAAATCAAGCAAGGGCTCCTCAACCTTTCAAGTTGGTGTTCTTCCTCAAGTTGGGATCCCAAATCAAAGATTTTCTTCAAGATCAAGCATTGATCTTCAAGGTTAGTATACCCTCCTAGTTAATGTTAGTAATAACCTAGGTTTTCTCTTTGAAAATAATGTTGTTGAGTTTATACATCCTTCTTCTTGAAATGCTTCATTTTCCTCAATATAAACAAGATAAGTGAAATGATGTGGATGAAATGAATGATGTGTGATGGAAAAATGTGAAGGGCAATGTACTCATAATAAACACACACAAGGTGTTTGATGATATGTTTGGAAAAGGAAACCATGAATTAATTAGAAACGTAAAGAAATGTTGGATATTAGGTGTTTAATGAAATGCATGTGTGAGAAATTAACCCAAAACTATGAACCATGATTTAGGGATTTTCCCCAAGTTGATAATTGTGCCAAGATTCTTTAAGTATTTCTGTAATTTCTCATATGTCTATAGAACCTTGAAGTGCCACATGTTCTCTAGTTGTTCATATCATGGTGATCAACAATAATGGCTATATACACAAGCACACCCACATGCACGAACCAATGTTTTCTCACAAGTACTAAGATTTGAAATAATTAAATGAACGCAGGCACGCATGAACAAAAATCTTAAGTACAATTACATGAAGTTAAAAACATGATAAGAATAAGATGTTAGGTATGATAAGAAAAGTTATGCGAAGAGGAAACTCATAAGAAAAGAACAAAAGGCTCACAAGTAAATGGTATTGTCAAGGAGGTTGGTAGCTCAAGTGAAGGGTGCTAACCTCTGGCTCACAAGAAAGACTCACAAGTAAATGGTACTGTCAAGGAGGTTGGTAGCCCAAGTGAAGGGTGCTAACCTCTAGCTCACAAGAAAGGCTCACAAGTAAATGACATTGTCAAGGAGGTTGGTAGCCCAGGGATGTGCGGGTACTAACCTCTGACTCACAAGAAAAGATCTCATAAGTTGCTCATAAGAAAGGCTCACAAGTACATTGTCAAGGAGGTTGGTAGCCTAGGCATGTGGGGGTGCTAACCTCTAGCTCACAAGAAAAGGCTCATAAGTTGATATATGGTCAAGGAGATTGGTAGTCCAGGTTGTACGGATACTAATCTCTTGCTCACAAGAATAATAAAAGAAGGGCATATAAGAATCTCACAAGGCTTATAAGAACTCACATGGCAAACTCACAAGAACTCGTAAAAATCTCACAAGACTCATAAGCTCACACAGACTCATAAGAAATAGTAAGGACTGTAGAAGATGTTTTACTTTCATGTGAAAGATGATGTAAGAAATGATTTTGTATGTTGCTTTAAGAATTAATTATGAACTGTATTCTCTTAATTAACTGTTTATGATAGTACGTATGCTTGTTATTACTGTTGTTAGCTAGGAGCTTGTACTCTCTGAGTATTCCATGCTCAGCCATACTTTTATGTCGATAGGTACACTATACGATATTTGTACTCTGGTTCCTTGGATCGAGGTGGCCCATGGAGAGCAAGAGATTGCATGGGTTGTCACCCAGATATTAGGAATTGATATGTGGCCCTATGGTCATTCGAACGCCAAGCCTGGCCATTTGAACAACCAAGAATGGCCAGCTGACCGTTTGAACGGGCAATATAAACTCAAAAATAGTAGCTTGTCTAGCCCCCCATTTTTAACCAATTTCATCTAATTCCAAGGTCATTCGAACGTCCCTAATGGTCGTTCGAACGTCCCTAATGATCGTTCGAACGGACCACGTATTTTTTGTCACGACCCAAAATACCCCCTAGGTGTTAGGGATACTTTGACTCGTGACCGCCATATCATACATCCGTATAATACATAAGGCACCCATAGAGACCTGACAGAGTATATAGAGATAAACAGTGGAAACAAAAGATATAATGCATAGCGGAAACCAAAATTATTAACCATAGCGGAAGCAAAGTAAATACTCCTATAACTTGGTCCAAACGTGAACCAATAAAATGTACATATATGTAAATATCCAAAAAGGGTGGAGTGGACAAGTCCCACTCTCACTTAAAAAAACATAGTGTCAAATCTATGTAGATCTACAGAAGTCAAAGTCCCGACATCTATCTAACGGACCATTGTCCTGGTAGTGATCCATGGAAGGCTCCGGGTCGAAGTACTCTTCCTCTATCCAAGGTTCCATGCCACACAAATCAAAAGGGACCCAAGTACCTGCCGATGATAACAAATATCGGCTAAGCATGGAATACTCAGCGTATACAAGCTACTAACAATAAAGCAATAGTAACATAGAGCATACGAATCATGGAGACTGAAATCCTTAAAGCATATCAAAGCGGGGAAACCATGTATAGCATATGTGATGAAATCTGAAATCCGAAACCAAAACCATAATCGTGTGAGTCATGCGATAATCATAGCCTTGTGAGTTCGTAGAGTTCGTAGAGTTTCTTAGAGTCATTTATGATCCGTAGAGACATAGAGATACCATAGAGCATATTCATAGACCCAATACCATAGAGATCTTAGAGCATTTCGTGTATGATCCTTAGAGCTTGTGAGACGATCTTAGAGATATTGTGGAGTTCTTGTGAGTGTGTATCATGATCCTTAGAGCTTGTGAACCGATCTTAGAGATCTCATAGAGTTGCTTAGAATCATTCCTTATAAGTCATTTATTGAAAATCCTTTTTCGCAACTTGAGAAATCTATGGAAAACACCGGTTCATGCGAGACATGCGAGCATATGAGCATAGGAGAATAATAACATGTTTAGAACACCCAAAAACCCTTAGAGGCATTTAATCAAACACCTAGAATACATAATAGTGATATTTTACATCCAAGTATAAAACAACATCCTTTCGCACCATAACCAATCAAGATATATATATAGTATAGAATGAGAAGAACATCATGTAGTAACTAGTAATATCACAAGATTGGTAGTAGAGTGTATCTACCTTGGTGAAATCAATGATTTTGATTCCAAAAGCTTGAGACAAGTGAGAACCTTGAGCTCTTTGTCAAGAAACACTAAAAGAATGGAAGGATCTTGATCTTCCTTCAAGCTTGTGCAACACCTAGCTCTCTCCTTCTTCTTCTGCTTCAAAAGCTCTCAAAATAGGGCACAAAGGGTTTCTAAAACCCTAAGGCACGAACCCAGCCCTTATATAGGCAAAGGGTAGTGGCTAATGTCTTAAACACCCTTAATGAAGAAAATCTGCGTATGACCGATCGATCGGTGGTACAGACCGAGCGATCGTTGACTGATCGGTCAATCGGTGGTTTCAACCAAGAGATTGGTTGAAAACACCCTCTTTGGAATTTTTCCCCATACAAAAAATTTAACCGATCGATAGCTACCGAGTGATTGGTTTAAGACCAGTTGATCAGAGGTTACCACCGAGCGATCGGTGGTCCCCTGTTTTGCTGTAAAACCTCGTTTCCACTACTTTAAACCTTTCCAATCCCATTTCGAACACTTTTAGTGCTTTAAACACACTCCTTAAGGATATGTAGACTTATTAGAACATGCATGCCATAAATCCAAACACGTATATTAACATAAGGCCTATTAGTGTACAAAACCACACTTGGGCACTATTCACTACTTAGTGAAATATAGATTCGAGATTCTACATCCTTCCCCCTTTACAAGAATTTCATTCTCGAAATTAGAACGATACCAAAAGTATAACAAGAACAAAATACATACAATCCAATGAAGAAAACTACTAAAACAGGTGAGGGTACTTTTCCTTCACTTCGGCTTCTCGCTCCCACATAGCTTCTTCCTTGGAATGATGCTGCCACTTCACAAGGACTAAAGGGATAGTCTTGTTATGCAAGACTTGATCTCGACGATCCAAGATCTGAACAGGTTGCTCAATCAATGTAAGATCCTCTCTAATCTTCACAAGATCAAGAGCAATGACGTGAGATGGATCTGGAATGTATTGCTTAAGCATAGAGACGTGAAACACATTATGGACCGCTGCCATGTGAGGCGGTAGGGCTACCTTGTAAGCAACCTCACCAACTCTAGTGACGATCTCAAATGGCCCCACATACCTAGGGTTGAGCTTCCCTTTCTTCTCGAATTGCATGATTCCCCGACTCAGCGAAATCTTCACAAAGACCCGATCCCCAACTTAGAATTCCAAATCTCTGCGCCGAATGTCCGCATACCTCTTCTGCCTATTTTGAGCAGTTTTCAAATGCTCCTTGATGATTTTGACCCTTTTTGCGGTCCGCTCGATCAATTCAGGACCAAGTACCTTCCTCTCACCAACTTCATCCCAGTATAGCGGTGATCGACAACTCCGGCCATATAGAGCTTCAAAAGGTGCCATTTGGATGCTTGCTAGTAACTGTTGTTGTAGGAAAACTCAACCAACGGCAAGTGTTCCTCCCAATTGCCCTGAAAGTCCAGCATACAAGCTCGAAGCATATCCTCCACAACCTGATTCACCCGTTCGGTCTGCCCATCAGTTTGAGGATGAAAAGCGATGTTGAAATCTAACCAAGAACCCATAGTGCTCTGAACAGTTTTCTAGAATCTGGAAGTGAACCTAGGGTCTCGATCAGAAACAATGGAAACTAGCACACCGTACAGACGAACCACCTCTTTAACATATAACACCACCAACTGACTCGGACTAAAAGTAGTCCGATACAGAATAAAGTGTGCAGACTTTGTCAATCTGTCTACAATCACCCAAATAGCATCTGAGCCCTTCGCCGTCTGTGACAAACCCATGATGAAATCCATTAAGATATTCTCCCATTTTCATCCCGGAATAGGGAGGGACTGTAAAAGACTTACCAGCCTCTGATGCTCGGCCTTCACCTGCTGGCACACCAAACATCGAGAAACATACTCGGCGACTTCTCTCTTTATGTTTCGCCACCAGTAGTGCCTCTTGAGATTCTAATACATCTTGGTACCTCCTGGATGTACCGTGTACTTGGATCGGTGAGCCTTGTCCAAGATCTCACCCCTCAACACTTTGTCGGCGGGAACACATAACTTGCCTTTGAATGTGATAGCACCATCACTATTCAAAGCAAACTCCTGACTTCCATTACTAACTGACTTGTCTTAATAAGCAAGCAACTCAGCATCCGAATTCTGCAACTCCTTAATCCGGCTCAAGATATGCGGCCTAACCGCAATGTTGGACATCACTGGCCCGTAGGTGACATGCCTAAAAGTAGTGTCTAAGCTACACATATCATTCAACAACTTCCACTCCTGTACTCTCAAACGAGCTATAACCCCATAAGGTTTCCTGCTAAGTGCACTGGCTACTACGTTCGCTTTACCTTGATGGTACTGAATAGAATAATCGTAGTCCTTCATGAACTCCATTCATTGACACTACCTCATATTCAGTTCTTTCTTCAAGAAGAGATACTTCAAGCTCATGTGGTCCATGAATACCACAAACTCTTCCCCATAGAGGTAGTGACGCCAAATTTTTAGTGCGAAAATGACTGCTACAAGCTCTAAGTCGTGTGTGGGGTAGTTTTGCTCATGCTCCTTCAACTGGCGGGAAGCATAGGCAACCACCTACTTATGCTGCATAAGAACACACCCAAGTTCGACTAGTGAAGCATCACTATAGACTTCGAAACCACCGCTCCCAGACGAAACTGTGAGAACTAGGGCTGTGGTAAGCCTCTTTTTTAACTCCAAGAAACTAGTCTCGAAGTTGTCACTCCAAGTGAACTTAGTGTTCTTTCGCGTGAGGTAGGTAAACGGTGCCGCTAGGCTGGAAAATCCTTCCATGAACCTCCTATAATATCTTGCTAGGCCGAGAAAACTACGAATCTTGGTAACACTCTTCAGCCTTTCCCAGTTCATTTCTACCTCGATCTTTACAGGATCAACTGAGATACCTTCAGCAGACACCACGTGTCCAAGAAAAGATACCTTGTTCAGCCAGAACTCGCACTTGCTCAACTTAGCATAAAGACTATGCTCTCGAAGTGTTTGCAATATAAGGCGGAGATCTCTCATGTGATCATCTCGTGACTGTGAGTACACAAGGATATCATCTACGAATACGATCACACACTGATCGAGAGATGTTCTGAACACCCGGTTCATCAGATCCATAAATGCTGCTGGCGCATTAGACAGCCTAAAAGATATGACCAAAAACTTGAAATGATCGTATTGAGTTCTGAATTTCGTCTTCGGAATGTCTTGCTTCTTGATCTTCAACTGATGATAACCAGATCGAAGGTCAATCTTTGAGAAAAATCTTGCACCCTTCAACTGATCAAACAAGTCTTCTATCCGAGGCAATGGATAACAGTTCTTGATAGTGACCTTGTTCAACTGCCTATAGTCAATGAACATCTGCATCGACCAATCTTTCTTCTTCATGAAGAGTACCGGAGCTCCCCAAGGTGAGACACTTGGCCGAATGAAACCAAGGCCTTGTAATTCTGCCAAATGGTCCTTCAACTCTTTAAGCTCAATAGGGGCCATCCTATACAGAGCCCTTGAAATCGGAGCCATGCCTGGAGCTAACTCAATCGCAAACTCAATTGCCCGATCCGGAGGCAATCCTGGTAAGGTCTCCAAAAAAACATCCATATACTCACTCACAACCGGAATGGATGTGGAGTCTCGTACTTCTACATTCTCGAGACTGAGAGCTGCAAAGCGAGCAATGTCTCTCTTCAGAACTCTCCTGAAATGAAACGGCTTCAACCCAACGGGTTTAAAGTTCGCCACCTTCTCGAAACACGCCACATGTCCGTGGTGAGCTGAGAGCCAATTTATACCTAGGATAACGTCAAAATCCCAATCCTAAAATCGCAGAATGATCAGGTCGACTGGCAACTCGTGCTGCATGACTTGCACAACACTCCCCAGATACACTTTATCTGTCTCAATAGACTTGCCCAATGGAGTCAAAATGGACAACTCCCAAAGTAGCTTACTCGGCTCGGACGTAAAGCCTTTGGCAAAGCTAGGTGAGACGAATGAATGAGTGGATCCTATGTCGATCAACACCTGTGCCAAACATTCATTTACTAGCAATGAACATGAGGATTATAACTACCCAAGTTATATCATACTACACACCTAATACATATAGATACATGTATAGCAAAACATCACATAGCATATATACGCACTACATTATGGCAACCTTAGAACTTTGACAATATCAAACTTGCGCGTACCTTGCACAACATATAGCAATTCAATAACATGAAATGCTATTACCGCACATATTATACATCGAAGTATAAATATAATTATGTAATTATAACTTAGAGTTTTCTAGCGTAGTCAAGATCATTGTATTAGGCATCTAACTTTTCCTTTGAAATAAGACTAAGGACATGGCCTAACTAGAACCTAGAATAGGATCTTAGACTAACCTAAGAATTCTACTTGACACCGATTATGTCGTGGTAACAAGCCTAACACAACAACTCCATCTGAGTTCTAAGTTCAACTCAGAGAACTGACTTCCACTTATCCCCAAGGGACACTAATCCCTATGTCGCGACCCAAAATACCCCCTGGGAGTTAGGAATACTTTGGCTCATGATGTGCCATATCCGATACCAAACCATCCTGTAATAACATCCAAGTCATGACAACCATAATCATGAATAAGGCGGAAGCTTAAACCAATGTGCGGAAGCGTAATCCAAAAATTTCTTTTCTATACATGCTGTGTATTCCAAGTTTGTACATACATCACAAAAGTAAAGGTGGACATGCCCACCTATCAAAATACAAAATGATAATACTCTCTCTCTCTCTCTATGTAATCACTCTAAAAGGGCCAGTGGTCTAAGTCATTTGCCTCCTCCTGAGGCTCTACATATGGCTCCTCCTCGCCACAATCCTCCTCTATCCAGGGCCCCTGATCACAGATGTCAAATGGAGTCCGTGTACCTACCGACATAACATGTACGGCTAAGCATGAAATACTCAGCGAGCAAAATCTACTAGCTAACAATGCTATTATAATCACAATATTTTATACAGTGCGTAAAAGAATACAAATCACCAAAATCCATGCTTAAAACCCGTCGGGAAAAACCTTTCATAAAAATTGTTCTTTTCATGGAAAAAAAACCCTCTCATGTATGCTTATGAGTTCTTATGAATGCTTGTGAGTCTCGTGTTTTCTTATGAGTTCTTGTGAGCTTAGAGTTCTTGTGAGCTTGTGAGTACTTGTGAGCTTATGAGCTTCTTGTGAGCTTATGATCCTTGTGAGCTTGTTCTCCTTGGAGACATATGCAAGATCTTAGACTTGTGAGTTTCTTATGAGTTCTTGAAAAGCCTTGCGAGACTTCTGATCCGTGGAGTTCATGCAAGATCTAGACTTGATCCTTGTGAGCGTGGAGTAACCGATCTTAGAATGCCAACCCAAAGTTTGGCTTAGTCTATGCTTATGCATGTATGCTTCTTACTTATGAATGCCTTTGAAAATCCACTTATGTTTTCTTGAAAATTCATGCTTATCAGAAAAACCACGGTCGTGCAACACTTATCATGCGTAGAGTGCTTGTGAGCATTATAACATCTATGTGGAAAGCTTTAACTAATTAAACATGTTCATGCAAGGCATAATGATCATTATAGTATACTTGAAGACCTTAAGTAACTCATATGGTTCATACAAGGTATATTAGCATCATAACATACTTAAACAATTCTAGAATGTAGAACATTTCATTCATTGCGTCACATCATAACAATCATGGCTTCTAAGCCTAATTCATCATATCACACTTAAAATCATGGTTCCTAGGAGGATATTAACACTTACTTGCACTTATAGTCATATTCACCCTTTTATTGGAAAACCCCCAAAATCTTAAATCCTTATTTGCTTATTTGAACATAATCAAGTTCACCCAAAATCCCTTGTTTGTCATTGCATCATAGTATACTTAAAATCATGGTTCATTTAAAGGTATTACAATTTTCTTACAAGTTTAGCCATATTCATCCTTGTTATTGAAAAACCCCCAATTTGTAAAACCCTATTCGATTGTTTATTCATGATGTAGTTCACCCAAATTTCCACACTTCCTATGTAGAACCCCGGATCTTGATGGCCATGTACGACGAATGATATCATATACTAAAGCATGTAAGAATGTATTTATGGTGTATGGGTGTTTTGAATGAAATAGGCAAGAGTATAGAATACTCTTGAGTATTGACAAGGGTTATGCCTTGGCATACCCTCGACTCTAAATAGCCCTAGCGTTCACACCGCTTGTCAGAATCAAGCGATTCTTAGATTTTTGGAAATTTAATTGAACCCTCTTCGGGGTTCATGTTGATCACTTGTCTTGGTTTTGAGTTGGTATTAGGTCAAAAGACCGATATCTGAAGTCGGGTCGGTTTAAAATCTGGATTGACGAAACCCAATTTCGGATCAGTCAGGTTTAGGGGCAAAATGGTCTAAGAAAAAGAAGAATTGGAAGTTGTGAAAAACATAAAAGTTGTTTTTATTCGAAATACGAATCCAACGCAAGTTGAATCGTCAAAATCGGATAAGTGAGTCAAAAGTTATGGCCGAGATACGAAAATGCAAAAATGCTGAAGCTTTCTGCAAAAGTTGCTATCGCTCGTAGGGACCCTACGAACGATCGTAGCGGAGCTACGAACGATCGTAGAGTTGCTACGATCGATCGTAAAGCCCCAGAAATGCTGGAAACTCTCGGGTGAAACTACGATTGATCGTAAGAAGCTACGATCGATCGTAGAAGTCTACGATCGATCGTAAATCGCTACGAACGATCGTAGATATGCGATTTTACATTCTTGGATGCGATTTTTTTGGGGTTTTTCACCCCTTACACTATAAATAGAAGACTTTAGGAGGGTTTTTGGGTTACCCTAAACCAAGGAGAGTTCCTAGAAAGAGAAGGAAAGGATCTTGAGCATTCCAAAGAGGGTTTTGCTTGAAACCAAGTAAAGCTTGAATCAAGGGTTTTAGAACCCTAGAACCATTCTAAAAGGCTTGGATTCTCCAAATCCAACCTCAAGCTCGTGTGGAGTACCTCTTCCAAGCTAGGGCAGCATTTCTACATCATCCTCAAGGATTTTTCTTTCCCTTTTCAAGGTTAGTACACTCGTCCTAGTTACTTTGGTAGAGTTCCGCATTTTATGTTTAGCTTCCGCGCTCTGATTATCATTGTATTAGTATTATATTTTGCCTTGTTCATTTCAGGATGGTTTGGCAGGTTTGTATAGTCCACCTAAAGTATCCCTAAACTCCTAGGAGGTATTTTGGGGCGTGACAGAGGTGGTATCAGAGCCTAGGCGTTAGAGTCCTTAGGGTCACTAGAACTGATACTATGATTGAACAAGGTCTTAGGGCACTAAGAGGAGTCGTATTCCAAGTATAGACTAATAACTTAGTCTTAGTCCATAACCGGTTGGAAAGCCAAACCGCACTTAGTAACCTACGCTAGAACACGAACGTATGCTTGTTGTTGCTGTGTATACCTTGAATGAATTGTCATATGCTCAATAAATGAGAGGGATGCTAAAATTGTTATTAAATATTGTGCAATTATTGAATTGTTGCTAAACACGTATCCAAGTTAGACTCATGTGGTACTGTCGTTCTCAGGATCACATCATGAGACGCGGTGCTCGGGGTCGCGAATACAATACGAGGGGAAATGGAAGTGATGCCCCTTCCGGTGACGAGCAACCCGATTTTGCCCAAGCTTTTGCATCTATAACAGAGACTTTGGCTATGTTAGCAGCAAGGCCGGTTGCTGTTACTCCTTCTACACCTCCGCCACCTCCGGCACACCATGCTTCAGGATTGGAGGCATTTAGGAGATTACGTCCTCCTACCTTTTTTGGTACTACTGACCCCATGGTCGCCGAGGCATGGGTGATGCAATTGGAAAAGATTTTTAGAGCGCTCCACTGCACGGATGAACAGAGAGTGGACTGGGCCACCTTTGTGATGGAAGGTGCGGCCGAGCATTGGTGGAGAGCCGCACAGAGACAGAGGGAGTCCACCAGGGAGGGGGAGCCGTGGACATGGCCGGAATTTTTGGATGTCTTCTATAAGCAGTATTTTCCAGCAGCTGTCAAAGAACAGAAGGAGATTGAATTCATGACTCTTGAACAAGGAGAGTTGAGTGTGGCCGATTATGAGGCTACCTTCGTGGAGTTATCGAGATTCGTACCTCACCTAATTGCATCAGAGCATATGCGAGTCAGGAAATTTGAGCAGGAATTGAAACCCTCCATTAGAGACAGGGTCTCGATGTTCCAGGTGGCTACCTGGGGAGAGGTTGTGAGCAAGGCGAAGCTTGCCGAGAAGAATTCGGAAGAATTCTTCAAGAGAAGGGATATGACTTGAGGCTAGTCGAGTAGTTCGGGGTCGGCAGAGAAGAGGGTTAGTACAGCCCCATATCAGGCATCCAGGTTGATACGGTCACCAAGGCCTCTCTTGACATCATAGGTATCTCGGCCTACCACTACACCGGTACCTCGTCCCACACTTTCACAGGCCACCCGATATGTTCCACCTTCATCCTCATCAGCATTTGAGGAGTGCTCCTATTGTGGTCGGAGTCACCGGATTGGTGAATGTTAGAGGATTTCGGGTGGGTGCTTTCACTGTGGAGATGTGAATCACATGGTCAGGGATTGCCCACGCAGGCAGCTGCAGCCTATCCAACCCCAGGGGAGTAGGCCCCCAGTTCGACAGGATTCCCAGTCGGGATCCTCACAGGCTTCTGCGTCTAGGCCTTCACGACCCACGTTATCCACTCCATCGCCTCGTAGGGCAAACCAGGGTCAGGTTTTTGCCTTATCGGAACGGGATGCACGTGCATCTGACGATGTCGTGCAAGGCACGCTATCATGCTAAAGTTTCAAGTTGTAATTGGCTGTTATTATGTAATGTGATTGCTTATATGTATGACATGCTACCTGTACTTATGTGTTATTGCGTGAAATCTATTAACGTGAATTTAATTAATCACACAGGCGCGTTATTAGTGAATGAATGCCTAGCCCGAGTGTTGATCGACACAGGATCCACTCATTCCTTTGTATCGCCTAACTTTGTGAAAGGATTTCCAACCAAGTCCAGTCAGTTGAAGCATGAATTAACCATCTCCACACCGCTCGGCTAGTCAGTGGACACGGACCGTATATACAGGGACTGTGTAGTCCAAGTGGGACAGAATGAGTTGTTAGCCGACCTCATCATCCTAGACTTCCAAGACTTAGATTTCGATGTCATACTTAGTATGGATTGGCTATCGGCTCACCACGGACATGTGGCATGTTTCGAGAAGATGGTGAACTTTGAGCCGATGGGAGTTAAGCCATTTCACTTTCGAGGGTTGAGGGAAAGAGACATTGCTCGCCTCACAGCTTTGAGCTTAGCAAACCCAGAAGCACAAAACTCCTCAGTCATTCCGGTCGTGAGTGAGTTCTTAGATGTGTTTCCGGAGGAACTTCCCGAATTGCCTCTGGATCGGGAGATTGAGTTCGCTATAGAGCTTACTCCAGGCACCGCTCCGATTTCAAGGGCACCATATAGAATGGCCCCAATAGAGCTTGAGGAATTAAAGAAGTAAATTGAGGAGTTACAACAACTTGATTTCATCCAACCAAGTGTGTCACCATGGGGAGCTCCGGTCCTCTTTGTGAAAAAGAAAGACGGGTCAATGAGAATGTGCATAGATTACCGGCAGTTGAACAAGATAACTATTAAGAATCGTTATCATTTACCTCGGATAGACGACTTGTTTGACCAATTGAAGGGAGCGAGATTTTTCTCCAAGATTGATCTTAGATCGGGGTATCATCAGTTAAAGATCAAGGCGGCAGATGTTCTGAAGTCGGCTTTCAGGACTCGGTATGGGCACTACGAGTTCCTTGTCATGCCTTTTGGGCTGACGAATGCACCGGCGGCATTCATGGATTTGATGAACCTGGTGTTCCGATCGTACTTGGATCGATGTGTGATTGTGTTCATAGATGACATTTTGGTGTATTCCCAGACACGGGAAGATCACGCACGAGACCTTCGTCTTGCTCTGAAGATATTGAGAGAGCATAGGCTATACGCTAAGTTAAGCAAGTGTGAATTTTGGTTGGAGAAGGTGGCGTTCCTAGGCCACGTAGTATCGGCCGAGGGTATTTCTGTCGACCCGGCAAAGATAGAGGCAGTTATGACATGGGAGAGACCCAAGAGCGTCACGGAGATACGTAGTTTTCTCGGGTTGGCAGGCTATTATCGGAGATTTGTGGAGGGATTCTCCAGTTTGGCTGCACCTCTCACTTACCTGACGAGAAAGAATGCTAAGTTTAGTTGGAGCGACAGATGCAAAGCGAGCTTCCAAGAGTTGAAGAAACGCCTCACCACGGCCCCCGTCCTTACTGTGCCATCCGGGAGTGGTGGTTTTGTGGTTTACAGTGACGCCTCGCATGTGGGTTGGGATGTGTACTTATGCAGCATGGCAAAGTCATTGCTTATGCCTCCAGGCAATTGAAAGAGCATGAGAAGAATTATCCCACTCACGATTTAGAGCTCGTCGCGGTTGTGTTTGCCTTGAAGATTCGGCAACATTATCTCTATGGGGAACAGTTCGACGTATTTACGGACCATAAAAGCTTGAAGTATCTGTTCTCCCAAAAGGAATTGAATTTAAGGCAGAGGAGATGGGTAGAGTTTTTGAAAGACTACGAATGTTCCGTTCAATATCATCCGGGCATGGCGAACGTCGTAGCCGATGCTCTTAGCCGGAAGCCCACAGGACTTTTGGCGCACATGATGCTGAAGGAATGGAGGTTGTTAGAAGATGCATCCAACCTCGACATCAGTTTTAGTCTCCCTACTTTTGGGCCAGTAATGGCTAATATCACAGTTAGGCCATATATCCTGAGCATGACGAGGGAGTTGCAGGGAATGGATGCCGAGCTACTGTCTTGCCGAGACCAGTCAGTTAAAAGTGGCAGTAAGGATTTTGCGGTGAGGGATGATGGAATTATCACTTTCAAGGAAAGAGTATGTGTCCCAGCCGATGAGAAGCTTAAACGAGAAATCTTGTACGAGGCTCACCAGTCCAAGTACACCGTTCACCCCGGGGGTACCAAGATGTATAGGGACTTGAAGAAGCACTTTTGGTGGCAGAACATTAAGCGAGAAATAGCAGAGTACGTGTCCCGATGCTTGGTGTGCCAACAAGTCAAGGCCGAGCATAGGAGACCGGCGGGTCTGTTGCAGTCTCTCCGTATTTTCGAGTGGAAATGGGAACATATCTCTATGGACTTCATTGTGGGGTTGCCAAAGACAGTTAGAAAGACTGATGCGATATGGGTTGTTGTTGACAGACTCACGAAGTCCGCCCATTTCTTACCGTACCGGACTACATTCAACTCAAATCAGTTAGCTGCCTTGTACATCAAAGAGATAGTCTGATTGCATGGAGTACCAGTGAGCATTGTCTCAGACCGGGATCCAAGATTCACATCCAGGTTTTGAAAAAGTTTTCAGGATGCCATGGGTTCCCGACTAGACTTTAGCACCGCCTTTCATCCTCAGACAGATGGACAGACCGAGAGGGTGAACCAGGTTATAGAGGACATGCTCCGAGCTTGCATGTTGGACTTCAAAGGCAGTTGGGAGGATCACTTGCCATTGGTGGAATTCGCCTACAATAACAGCTATCAGGCGAGAATCCAAATGGCTCCTTTTGAGGCCTTGTATGGTCGAAGTTGTAGATCTCCCCTATACAGGGATGAAGTTGGAGAGAGAAAGATATTGGGCCCAGAATTGATTGAACAAACCGCGAATAAAGTCAAGATCATCAGAGAGAGATTAAAGACGGCTCAGGACAGGCAAAAGAGCTATGCCGACACCCGTAGACGAGATCTTGAGTTCCGTATTGGCGATATGGTATTTGTGAAGGTTTCACCGACGAAGGGTGTTATGAGGTTTGGCAAAAGAGGAAAGCTCAGCCCGAGGTATGTTGGTCCATTTGAAATTATCACCCGAATTGGTGAAGTTACATACCGGGTTGCTCTACCCACTCACATGGCAACGGTTCACAACGTATTCCATGTATCTATGCTTCGAAAATATATTCCGGATCCTTCTCATGTGATCGACCTTGATACACTAGAAGTCCGAGAGGATCTCACTTTGGTGGAAGAGCCGGTTCAAATTTTGGACTATAGGGATCAAGTCTTGCGCAATAAGGTCATCCCCTTGGTTCTTGTTCGATGACAACACCATTCACGAGAAGAAGCTACATGGGAGCGCGAAGCGGAAGTGAGGGAAAAATACCCTAATTTGTTTGAGTGATGTTTATGTAATTTTGTTCTTTATAATCTCTATGTATCGTTCCAATTTCGAGGACGAAATTTCTGTAAGGAGGGGAGGATGTAGAACCCCGGATCTTGATGGCCATGTACGATGAATGATATCATATACTAAAGCATGTGAGAATATATTTATGGTGTATGGGTGTTTGGAATGAAATAGGCAAGAGTATAAAATACTCTTGAGTATTGACAAGGGTTATGCCTTGGCATACCCTCGACTCTAAATAGCCCTAGCGTTCACACCGCTTGTCGGAATCAAGCGATTCTTGGATTTTTGGAAAGGTAATTGAACCCTCTTCAGGGTTCATGTTGATCACTTGTCTTGGTTTTAAGTTGGTGTTAGGTCAAAAGACCGATTTCTGAAGTCGGGTCGGTTTAAAATCTGGATTGACGAAACCCAATTTCGGATCAGTCAGGTTTAGGGGCAAAATGGTCTAATAAAAAGGAAGAATTGGAAGTTGTGAAAAACATGAAAGTTCTTCTCCTTCAAAAGATGAATCCAACGCAAGTTGAATCATCAAAATCCGACAAGCGAGTCAAAAGTTATGGCCGAGATACGAAAATGCAAAAATGCTGAAGCTTTCTGCAAAAGTTGCGATCGGTCGTAGGGACCCTACGAACGGTCGTAGCGGAGCTACGAACGATCGTAGAGTTGCTACAATCGATCGTAAAGCCCCAGAAATGCTGGAAACTCTCAGGTGAAACTACGATTGATCGTAGGAAGCTACGATCGATCGTAGAAGTCTACGATCGATCGTAAATCGCTACGAACGATCGTAGATACCCAATTTTACTTTCTTGGATGCGATTTTTTTGGGGTTTTTCACCCCTTACACTATAAATAGAAGACTTTAGGAGGGTTTTTGGGTTACCCTAAACCAAGGAGAGTTCCTAGAAAGAGAAGGAAAGGATCTTGAGCATTCCAAAGAGGGTTTTGCTTGAAACCAAGTAGAGCTTGAATCAAGGGTTTTAGAACCCTAGAACCGTTCTAAAAGGCTTGGATTCTCCAAATCCAACTTCAAGCTCGTGTGGAGTACCTCTTCCAAGCTAGGGCAGCGTTTCTACATCATCCTCAAGGATTTTTCTTTCCCTTTTCAAGGTTAGTACACTCGTCCTAGTTACTTTGGTAATAACCTAGGATTTTTCTAAGTAAATATGTGTTGGATCTTCCCCATTGCTCCCTTGTGTTGGTATATGCTAAATCCCTAAAACATAAACAAGATAATACAAACAAATGGTGGATTGTATGAATGGATGAGGAGTGGAGGTGATTGGATGCCATGTTGTGATGTGTTGAATGAGGGGAAAAATGGTGGAAGGGCATATTACGCATAATGAACATACCCCAAGTGTTTGATGAAATGTTCGAATGAGAAAATATGAAATAACTAAAGGTAAAAAGGTTGAATACCACATGTTTGATAGAATGCATGAATAAACTAAGATTTGAAAGCATGAGTCACATAAATGTTCCCCATTTGGCAAGTTGTATGCATGTGTTTATTTCGCTTCTTAAATTCTCATGTGAGTTGGGAATTGTTAAAATGCTATATGTCATCATAATTTCACGATTGCTATGCATGAGCACATATGTAGATGGAGGATATTGTCAAGGAGGTTAGTAGCCCAGGATTATGCGGGTGCTAGCCTCTAGCTCATAAGAAACGTATTGCATTGTCAAGGGGGTTGGTAGCCCAGGGATCATGCGGGTACTAACCCCTGGCTCATAAGAAAGGACTCGGAAATGTTGCACTGTCAAGGAGGTTGGTAGCCCCGGTTAAGGGTGCTAACCTCTGGCTCATAAGAAAGGAAATGGTATTGTCAAGGAGGTTGGTAGCCGGTTGGTAGCCCCGGTTAAGGGTGCTAACCTCTGGCTCATAAGAAAGGAAATGGTATTGTCAAGGAGGTTAGTAGCCCAGGATTATGCGGGTGCTAACCTCTGGCTCATAAGAAAGGTATTGTACTGTCAAGGGGGTTGGTAGCCCAGGGATGTGCGGGTGCTAACCTCTGGCTCATAAGAAATGTATTGTACTGTCAAGGGGGTTGGTAGCCCAGGGATGTGCG
The DNA here is from genome assembly GCA_015143295.1 of Tetracentron sinense. Classification (NCBI taxonomy): domain Eukaryota; kingdom Viridiplantae; phylum Streptophyta; class Magnoliopsida; order Trochodendrales; family Trochodendraceae; genus Tetracentron; species Tetracentron sinense. The sequence goes on along the minus strand of CM026553.1, from coordinate 6,022,698 downwards.
GGTGCTAACCCCTGGTTCATAAGAAAGGTATTGTACTGTCAAGGAGGTTGGTAGCCCAGGGATATGCGGGTGCTAACCTCTGACTCATAAGAAATATTGAAAGGACAACTCAAAGAGGAATTGTATGATGCATAGACATGTTTTAGTTTCATAATAATTATGACTTGATAAAATGTTTATGTATGAGGTTGCTAGAAATGATTATGAACTATACTCCTCCCATTACTTGTATATGATGTTGTTCGTTATTACCATTGTTAGTTAGGGGCTTGTACTCGCTGAGTATTCCATGCTCAGCCGTACTTTCATGTCGGCAGGTACCCGAGTCCCTCTCGACATTTGTGATTCGGGTCCTTGGATAGAGGAGGACTATGGCGAGGAGAAACCTTATGAGGATCTAGTAGTCGAGCCTCAAGCGGAGGCGAGAGACTTAGACCATTGGCCCCACGGGGGTGACTATTGAGCGAGACAGAGTTGTATTTTTTCTTTTGTATTTTGTTAGGTGGGCCTGTCCACCTTAGGCTTAGACGTGTTGTACATATGTTAAACTTGGAATACTGTTTTGAACTTTAGAAGAAAAAAAAAAAGAGTTGGTTGCGCTTCCGCATTTTATGTTTAGCTTCCGCGCTCTGATTATCATTGTATTAGTATTATATTTTGCCTTGTTCATTACAGGATTGTTTGGCAGGTTTGTATAATCCACCTAAAGTATCCCTAAACTCCTAGGGGGTATTTTGGGGCGTGACATCCTATTTGTATCATAATAGAATTAAAATCACCTAATTGAATCATCTTTGTATGATAACAAGGCTAGATAGTAGTTTACTAACCTCTTTGGATCAATTTCTAGGTTGAAGAAACCCCTTGAGAAATCCTCACTTGATTTGAATGATCCAAGCTTGATTTGGGGAAGATCCAACCCTTGATTGAAGCTCTTCTTGGTTTCAAGCAAAACCCTCTTTGGAATGCTCAAGATCCTTTCCTTCTCTTTCTAAGAACTCTCCTTGGTTTAGGGTAACCCAAAAACCCTCCTAAAGTCTTTTATTTATAGCGTAAGGGGTGAAAAACCCCTAAAAAATCGCATCCAAGAAAGTAAAATCGCGTATCTACGATCGTTCGTAGCGATTTATGATCGATCGTAGCCTTTTACGATCGATCGTAGCTTCCTACAATCAATCGTAGTTTCACCCGAGGGTTTTCAGCATTTCTGGGGCTTTACGATCGATTGTAGTAACTCTACGATCGTTCGTAGCTCCGCTACGATCGTTCGTAGGGTCCCTACGAGCGATCGCAACTTTTGCAAAAAGCTTTAGCATTTTTGCATTTTCGTATCTCAGCTATAAATTTTTACTCGCTTGTCCAATTTTGACGATTCAACTTGCGTTGGATTCATGCTTCAAAGGAGAAGAACTTTAATTGTTTTCATGACTTCCAATTCTTCATTTTTCTTGGACCATTTTGCCCCTAAACCTGACTGATCAGAAATTGGGTTTCGTCAATCCAGATTTTAAACCGACCCGACTTCAGAAATCGGTCTTTTGACCTAACACCAACTCAAAACCAAGACAAGTGATCAACATAAACCCCGAAGAGGGTTCAATTACCTTTCCAAAAATCCAAGAATCGCTTGATTCTGACGAGCGGTGTGAACGGTAGGGCTATTTAGAGTCGAGGGTATGCCAAGGCATAACCCTTGTCAATACTCAAGAGTATTCTATACTCTTGCCTATTTCATTCCAAAAACCCATACACCATAAATACATTCTTACATGCTTTAGTATATGATATCATTCGTCGTACATGGCCATCAAGATCCGGGGTTCTACATCCTGCCCCCCTTACAGAAATTTCATCCTCCAATTTGGAACGATACATAGAGATTATAAAGAACAAAATTACATAAACATCACTCAAACAAATTAGGATATTTTTCCCTCACTTCCGCTTCGCGCTCCCATGTAGCTTCTTCTCGTGAATGGTGTTGCCATCGAACAAGAACCAAGGGGATGACCTTATTGCGCAAGACTTGATCCCTACGGTCCAAAATTTGAACCGGCTCTTCCACCAAAGTGAGATCCTCCCGGACTTCTAGCGTATCAAGGTCGATCACATGAGAAGGATCCGGAATATATTTACGAAGCATAGATACATGGAATACGTTGTGAACCACCGCCATGTGAGTGGGTAGAGCAACCCGGTATGCAACTTCACCAATTCGGGTGATAATTTCAAATGGACCAACATACCCCGGGCTGAGCTTTCCTCTTTTGCCAAACCTCATAACACCCTTTGTCGGTGAAACCTTCACAAATACCATATCGCCAATACGCAACTCAAGATCTCATCTACGGGTGTCGGCATAGCTCTTTTGCCTGTCTTGAGCCGTCTTTAATCTCTCTCTAATGATCTTGACTTTATTCGCGGTTTGTTCAATCAATTTCGGGCCCAATATCTTTCTCTCTCCAACTTCATCCCAGTATAGGGGAGATCTACAACTTTGACCATACAAGGCCTCAAAAGGAGCCATTTGGATGCTCGCCTGATAGCTGTTATTGTAGGCGAATTCCACCAATGGCAAGTGATCCTCCCAACTGCCTTTGAAGTCCAACATGCAAGCTCGGAGCATGTCCTCTATAACCTGGTTTACCCTCTCGGTCTGTCCATCTGTCTGAGGATGAAAGGCGGTGCTAAAGTCCAAACGGGAACCCATAGCGCTCTGAAAGCTTTTCCAGAACCTGGAAGTGAATCTTGGATCCCTGTCTGACACGATACTGACTGGCACCCCGTGCAACCGAACCACTTCTTTGAGGTACAATTCTTCAAGTTGGTTCGAGTTGAACGTAGTCCGATAAGGCAAGAAATGGGCGGATTTTGTCAAACGATCAACCACTACCCATATTGCATCCGATTTCTTTGTCGTTTTTGGCAACCCAGTGATGAAATCCATGGAGATGTTCTCCCATTTCCACTCGGGAATAGGGAGGGATTGTAAAAGCTCTGCTGGCCTCATATGCTCGGCCTTCACTTGTTGGCATACCAAGCATCTTGACACATACTCGGCAACTTTCCTCTTCATGTTCCGCCACCAAAAATGTCATTTGATGTTCCGATACATCTTTGTACCGCCAGGATGCACAGTGTACTTAGACCGGTGAGCTTCATCTAAGATTTCTAATTTGAGCTTCTCATCGGCTGGAATACATATCCTTCCCTTGAATGTGATTGTCCCATCACTTTGCACTGCAAAATCCTTACTGCCATCGCGAACCGACTTGTCTCTATAGGCCAGTAGTTCGGCATCCAACTCTTGTAATTTTCGAATCATGGCCCATATGTAAGGCCTAACTGTGACATTAGCCATCACTGGCCCAGAGGTAGGAAGGCTGAAACTAATATCAAGGTTAGAAACATCTTCCAACAACTTCCACTCTTGCACCATCATGTGTGCTACAAGCCCAGTGGACTTCCTGCTTAAAGCATCTGCCACTACATTAGCCTTGCCCGGATGGTACTGGATCGAACACTCATAGTCCTTCAAGAATTCCATCCATCGGCGCTGTCGCATATTTAACTCCTTTTGGGAAAATAGGTATTTTAAGCTTTTATGATCCGTGAAAATATCAAACTCTTCCCCATAAAGGTAATGCCGCCAAATCTTTAATGCGAAAACCACCACGGCCAACTCCAAATCGTGAGTAGGATAGTTCTTTCCATGCTCTTTTAATTGCCGGGAAGCGTAAGCGATGACATTCCCTGGCTGCATAAGAGCACATCCTAGCCCAACATTCGAGGCATCACTGTAAACCACGAAACCTCCACTCCCAGACGGCACTGTGAGAATGGGGGCAATAGTAAGCCTCTTCTTTAACTCCGTGAAGCTCGCTTCACACTTATCGCTCCAAGTGAACTTAGCATTTTTCCGTGTCAAATACGTGAGCGGTGCCGCTAAGCTGGAGAATCCCTCTACGAATCTCCTATAGTATCCTGCTAAACCGAGGAAGTTGCGTATCTCGGTAACACTTTTGGGTCTCTCCCATTTCATCACCGCTTCTATCTTTGCTGGGTCTACTGAAATACCCTCGACAGATACTACGTGGCCAAGGAACGCCACCTTCTCCAACCAAAATTCGCACTTACTCAACTTGGCGTATAGTTTATGCTCTCGAAGAGTCTCAAAGTGTAAGGCGAAGATCTCGATCATTGATCCTCCCTGGTCGGAGAATATACTAAGATGTCATCGACAAGACGATAACACATTTGTCGAGATAAGGCTTGAATACCCGGTTCATCAAATCCATGAACGCCGCCGGGTGCATTTGTTAGCCAAAAGGCATAACTAGGAACTCGTAGTGCCCGTACCGAGTCCTAAAGGCAGTCTTGGCACATCTTCGGCCTTGATCTTCAACTGATGATAGCCGGACCGCAAATCAATCTTGGAGAAGAACCTTGCTCCTTTCAATTGGTCGAACAAATCATCTATTCGTGGCAAGGGTATCGATTCTTGATGGTGACTTTATTCAACTGTCTATAGTTGATGCACATCCTCATCGACCCATCCTTCTTCTTCACAAAGAGTACGGTGCTCCCACGGTGACACACTTGGTTGGATGAAACCAAGCCGTTGCAACTCTTCTATTTGCTCCTTTAATTCCTTCAGTTCAATAGGGGCCATCCTGTACGGAGCCTTAGAAATTGGAGCCGTTCCAGGAGCAAGCTCTATTGCAAATTCTATCTCCCTATCTGGAGGTAACCCTAGTAATTCCTTGGGAAACACATCCAAATACTCACTCACAACCGGTATGGCTGAGGAGTCGCGTGCCTCCGGATTTGCAAGACTTAGCAGCTGCAGACGGGCTATATCTCTCCTTCGAAGTCCATGAAAGTGGAATGGCTTGACGCCTTCTGGCTTGAACTTCACCATCTTCTCAAAACAAGCTACATGCCCGTGGTGTGCAGACGAGCCATCCATCCCGAGAATAACATCGAAGTCCAAGTCCTGGAACTCAGGATGATTAGATCAATCGGTAATTCATACTGCCACGACTTGAACTTACAATTCCTGATTCCTTGGTCCCTGTGTCAACTGACTTGCCAAGCGGAGTCGAATGTTTACCGTGACTCGGCGACTCGCTTAGACTCAAAACCGTTGGCAAAGATTGGCGATACAGATGTGCGATCCCCATTTCGAACAACACACGAGCTAGACACGCGTATAACTAGCATACGCCTGTGCATTGTAATTACTATATCAGCGGGTTTCAGCAACATAACATACAGTATAGATAAGGCATGACATACAGTGATTTACTATACTTATAGCACCATCATTTCATACTTGAACACTTTAGAAATTGGCTCGCTCCCTTGCAACATCGTCTGATGACTGGGTTCCATTCTGTTAAGGAAAAGGGAC
>CM026553.1:5904465-6017185 GCA_015143295.1 Tetracentron sinense | reverse complement strand
GGCCTTCATTGTTGGCATCCAAGCATCTTGACACATACTCGGCAACTCCTCTTTCATGTTCTCCGCCAACCAAAATGTCCATTGATTCCGATACAGCTTTGTACCCGGCCAGGATCCACAGTGTCCTTGACCGGTGAGCTATCTAAGCTTTTCTAATTTGACTCTCATCGGCTGGAATACGTAATCCTGTCCCTTGAAAGTGATTGTCCCCCCCTCCTTTGCATGCAAACCTTACTTTGCCATCAAACGCGAACCGAGTGTCTCTATAAGCCATTAGATTCGCGTCATCCACTCTTGTATTTCGATCATGGCCCCTGATGTAAGGCCTAACATGTGAATTAGCCTCCTTCCCAGAGGTAGGAAAGGCGAAAATAATATCAAGGGTAAGAAACCTCTTCCAGGTGCAAACGAAAACAACTTCCACTCATTGCAACCCCATGTGTGCTACAAGCCCATGGACTTCCGCTTAAAGCATCCTGCCACTAGAACATTAGCCTTGCCCGGATGTCCTGATCGAACACTCATAGTCCCTTCAAGAATTCCATCCATCGGCGCTGTCGCATATTTAGAGCGCTCCTTTTTTGGAAATAGGTATTTACGCTTTTTATGATCCTGAAAATACAAACCCCAATCTTTAATGCGAAAACCACCGCGGCCAACTCCAAATCGTGAGCAGGATAGTTCTTTTCATGCTCTTTTAATTGCCGGGAAGCGTAAGCGATGACATTCCCTGGCTGCATAAGAGCACATCCTAGCCCCAACAGTCGAGGCATCACTGTAAACCACGAAACCTCCACTCCCAGACGGCACTGTGAGAATGGGGGCAATAGTAAGCCTCTTCTTTAACCTCCGTGAAGCTCGCTTCACACTTATCGCTCCAAGTGAACTTAGCATTTTTCCGTGTCAAATACGTGAGCGGTGCCCGCTAAGCTGGAGAATCCCTCTACGAATCTCCTATAGTATCCTGCTAAACCGAGGAAGTTGCGTATCTCGGTAACACTTTTGGGTCTCTCCCATTTCATCACCGCTTCTATCTTTGCTGGGTCTACTGAAATACCCTCGACAGATACTACGTGGCCAAGGAACGCCACCTTCTCCAACCAAAATTCGCACTTACTCAACTTGGCGTATAGTTTATGCTCTCGAAGAGTCTCAAGTGTAAGGCGAAGATCTCGATCATGATCCTCCCTGGTCGGAGAATATACTAAGATGTCATCGACAAAGACGATAACACATTTGTCGAGATAAGGCTTGAATACCCGGTTCATCAAATCCATGAACGCCGCCGGTGCATTTGTTAGACCAAAAGGCATAACTAGGAACTCGTAGTGCCCGTACCGAGTCCTAAAGGCAGTCTTTGGCACATCTTCGGCCTTGATCTTCAACTGATGATAGCCGGACCGCAAATCAATCTTGGAGAAGAACCTTGCTCCTTTCAATTGGTCGAACAAATCATCTATTCGTGGCAAGGGGTATCGATTCTTGATGGTGACTTTATTCAACTGTCTATAGTTGATGCACATCCTCATCGACCCATCCTTCTTCTTCACAAAGAGTACCGGTGCTCCCCACGGTGACACACTTGGTTGGATGAAACCAAGCCGTTGCAACTCTTCTATTTGCTCCTTTAATTCCTTCAGTTCAATAGGGGCCATCCTGTACGGAGCCTTAGAAATTGGAGCCGTTCCAGGAGCAAGCTCTATTGCAAATTCTATCTCCCTATCTGGAGGTAACCCTAGTAATTCCTTGGGAAACACATCCAAATACTCACTCACAACCGGTATGGCTGAGGAGTCTCGTGCCTCCGGATTTGCAAGACTTAGAGCTGCAAGACGGGCTATATCTCTCCTTCGAAGTCCATGAAAGTGGAATGGCTTGACGCCTTCTGGCTTGAACTTCACCATCTTCTCAAAACAAGCTACATGCCCGTGGTGTGCAGCTAGCCAATCCATCCCGAGAATAACATCGAAGTCCAAGTCCTGGAACTCAAGGATGATTAGATCAATCGGTAATTCATACTGCCCGACTTGAACTATACAATTCTGATATCCTTGGTCTGTGTCAACTGACTTGCCAAGCGGAGTCGAAATGGTTAACTCGTGACGTAGGCGACTCGGCTTAGACTCAAAACCTTTGGCAAAGCTTGGCGATACAAAAGAATGTGTCGATCCCATGTCGAACAACACACGAGCTAGACACTCGTTCACTAGCAATACGCCTGTGCATTGTAATTAACTATATCAGCGGGTTTCAGCAACATACATAGAGTATAGATAGCATGACATACAAGTGATTATACGTATACTTATAGCACTCATCATTTCATACTTGAACACTTTAGAAATTCTCGCGTACCTTGCACAACATCGTCTGATGCCTGTGCGTCCCATTCTGTTAAGGCAAAGACCCGACCTCTGTTTGCCTGGCGAGGCTGCTGTGTGGTTTGAGTGGGCCGTGCGGGTCTAGATGCCGAAGCTTGTGAAGACCCCTACTGAGAAGTCTGCCGAACTGGGGGCCTGCTCCCCTGAGGCTGAGCCCGTGACTGTCAGCGTGGGCAATCTTTAATTATGTGGCCCTACTCGGCACAATGGAAACATCCTCCCGATGCTCTCCGACACTCTCCAGCCGGGTGTCTCCGACCACAATAGTCACACTCCTCAAAGGATGAAGAGGGTGATGGCTGTACATATCTGGTGCGCTGAGAAAAAGCGGGGCGAGGTGCCTACGAAGTAGTCGGGCGAGGCACTGGTGATGCAAACGAAGACCTCTGTGTCTGTGTAGGCCTAGGAGGTGGCTACTGAGAAATCCTGGCCCTCTTCTCCAGTGGTGCTGAGCCACTAGACTGACCCTTCTACATGGCTCTCCCAAAGCCACCCTCTCTTCTCTTAAGAAACTCCTCTGAGTTCTTTTCGGCAATCCTTGCCTTCCCCACAATCTCTCTCCAAGACTCCACTTGAAGAATGGAGACTCGATCCTTGATGAAGGGCTTCAACCCACTCTCAAATTTCCTGACTCGCATCTCCTCCGTCGTGATCAAGTGTGGTGCGAATCGGGACAATTCAACGAATTTGGCCTCATACTCGGCCACACTCATATTCCCTTGCACTAGGGACATGAACTCCATCTCCTTCTGTTGCTTGACAATCTTGGGAAAGTACTGCCCATAGAAGGCATCAAGGAATTCACCCCAAGTCCACGGCTCTCCTGCCCTGGCGGTGTCTCTCTGTCTCAACACCGCTCTCCACCAATGGTCGGCTTCTCCTTCCATCATGAAGGCAGCCCAATCTACCCTTTACTCATCGGTGCAACGAAGAACACGGAATATTTTCTCCAGTTGCATAATCCACGCCTCTGCAACCATGGGGTTGGTGGTCCCATAAAAGGTAGGTGGATGTAGCCTTCGGAATGCCTCGAGTCCCGAGGTGTGATGTGAAGCAGGTGGGTGTGCCAAAGCAGTAGTAGCAGCGGGCTGTCGGGCTGCTAGCATGGTGATGGTCTCCACCATAGTATTTAACAACTGAGATATATCGGGTTGATCATCACCCGAGGGAGGGTCTCCTCCATTACTGTTGCCCCGAGTTTGGTAGCCGCGACCCCGTCCACTACCACGTCTCATGTTAATCCTGAGAACAGTAGCAGAACATGAGTCTAACTTGGAAACCAACTTCATCTCAATCACAATTTCAAGCTCATTTCAAATTCATAAGGTAATTGATAGTAATACATCAAGGTATACATTGTAGTAGATAATCATAGAATGTGTGGTTCTAGCGTAGGGTACTAAGTTCTGTCGGATTCCAACCGGTTATGGACTAAGACTAAAGATTAGTCAATACTTGGAATACGACTCTTTCCTCAATCCTAATGCCTTGTTTTGATCGTGGTATCGAGTACTAAGTGACCCTAGGGACTCTAATGCCTAAGCTTTGATACCACCTCTGTCGCGACCCAAAATACCCCCTGGGAGTTAGGGATACTTTGGCTCGTGATGTGCCATATCCGATACCAAACCATCCTGTAATAACATCCAAGTCATGACAACCATAATCATGAATAAGGCGGAAGCTTAAACCAATGTCCGGAAGCGTAATCCAAAAATTTCTTTTCTATACATGCTGTGTATTCCAAGTTTGTACATACATCACAAAAGTAAAGGTGGACATGCCCACCTATCAAAATACAAAATGATAATACTCTCTCTCTCTCTCTATGTAATCACCCTAAAAGGGCCAGTGATCTAAGTCATTTGCCTCCTCCTGAGGCTCTACATATGCCTCCTCCTCGCCATAATCCTCCTCTATCCAGGGCCCCTGATCACAGATGTCAAATGGAGTCCGTGTACCTACCGACATAACATGTACGGCTAAGCATGGAATACTCAGCGAGCAAAATCTACTAACTAACAATGCTATCATAATCACAACATTTTATACAGTGCGTAAAAGAATACAAATCACCAAAATCCATGCTTAAAACCCGTCGGGAAAAACCTTTCATAAAACTTGTTATTTTCATGGAAAACAAACCCTCTCATGTATGCTTATGAGTTCTTATGAATGCTTATGAGCCTCGTGTTTTCTTATGAGTTCTTGTGAGCTTAGAGTTCTTGTGAGCTTGTGAGTACTTGTGAGCTTATGAGCTTCTTGTGAGCTTATGATCCTTGTGAGCTTGTTCTCCTTGGAGACATATGCAAGATCTTAGACTTGTGAGTTTCTTATGAGTTCTTGAAAAGCCTTGCGAGACTTATGATCCGTGGAGTTCATGCAAGATCTAGACTTGATCCTTGTGAGCGTGGAGTAACCGATCTTAGAATGCCAACCCAAAGTTTGGCTTAGTCTATGCTTATGCATGTATGCTTCTTACTTATGAATGCCTTTGAAAATCCACTTATGTTTTCTTGAAAATTCATGCTTATGAGAAAAACCAAGGTCGTGCAATACTTATCATCCGTAGAGTGCTTGTGAGCATTATAACATCTATGTGGAAAGCTTTAACTAATTAAACATGTTCATGCAAGGCATAATGATCATTATAATATACTTGAAGACCTTAAGTAACTCATATGGTTCATACAAGGTATATTAGCATCATAACATACTTAAACAATTCTAGAATGTAGAACATTTCATTCATTGCGTCACATCATAACAATCATGGCTTCTAAGCCTAATTCATCATATCACACTTAAAATCATGGTTCCTTGGAGGATATTAACACTTACTTGCACTTATAGTCATATTCACCCTTTTATTGGAAAACCCCCAAAATCTTAAATCCTTATTTGCTTATTTGAACATAATCAAGTTCACCCAAAATCCCTTGTTTGTCATTGCATCATAGTATACTTAAAATCATGGTTCATTTAAAGGTATTACAATTTTCTTACAAGTTTAGCCATATTCATCCTTGTTATTGAAAAACCCCCAATTTGTAAAACCCTATTCGATTGTTTATTCATGATCTAGTTCACCCAAATTTCCACACTTCCTATTTGTATCATAATAGAATTAAAATCACCTATTTGAATCATCTTTGTATGATAACAAGGCTAGATAGTAGTTTACTAACCTCTTTGGATCAATTTCTAGGTTGAAGAAACCCCTTGAGAAATCCTCACTTGATTTAAATGATCCAAGCTTGATTTGGGGAAGATCCAACCCTTGATTGAAGCTCTTCTTGGTTTCAAGCAAAACCCTCTTTGGAATGCTCAAGATCCTTTCCTTCTCTTTCTAGGAACTCTCCTTGGTTTAGGGTAACCCAAAAACCCTCCTAAAGTCTTCTATTTATAGTGTAAGGGGTGAAAAACCCCTAAAAAATCGCATCCAAGAAAGTAAAATCGTGTATCTACGATCGTTCGTAGCGATTTACGATCGATCGTAGCCTTCTACGATCGATCGTAGCTTCCTATGATCAATCGTAGTTTCACCCGAGAGTTTCCAGCATTTCTAGGGCTTTACGATCGATCGTAGCAACTCTACGATCGTTCGTAGCTCCGCTACGATCGTTCGTAGGGTTCCTACGAGCGATCGCAACTTTTGCAGAAAGCTTCAGCATTTTTGTGTTTTCGTATCTCGGCCATAACTTTTGACTCGCTTGTCCAATTTTGACGATTCAACTAGCGTTGGATTCGTATTTCTAAGGAGAACAACTTTCATGTTTTTCATAACTTCCAATTCTTCATTTTTCTTGGACCATTTTGCCCCTAAACCTGATTGATCCGAAATTGGGTTTCGTCAATCCAGATTTTAAACCGACCCGACTTCAGAAATCGGTCTTTTGACCTAACACCAACTCAAAACCATGACAAGTGATCAACATGAACCCCAAAGAGGGTTCAATTACCTTTCCAAAAATCCAAAAATCGCTTGATTCTGATGAGCGGTGTGAACGCTACAGCTATTTAGAGTCGAGGGTATGCCAAGGCATAACCCTTGTCAATACTCAAGAGTATTCTATACTCTTGCCTATTTCATTCCAAACACCCATACACCATAAATACATTCTTACATGCTTTAGTATATGATATCATTCATCGTACATGGCCATCAAGATCCGGGGTTCTACACCCTAGAGTAGAATAACTCTAGTTCCAACTTTAAAAGACACTAGCCTACGTGACCTAATGCCATTGCTCTAATACCAAGTCTGTCGCGACCCAAAATACCCCCTAGGAGTTAGGGATACTTTGATTCGTCACCGCCGTATCATACATTCGTATGATACATAAGGCACCCATAGAGACCTGACAGAGTACATAGAGATACACAGCGAAAACAAAAGATATAATGCATAGCGGACGCCAAAATTACTAAACATAGCGGAAGCAAAGTAAATACTCCTATAACTTGGTCCAAACGTGAACCAACAAAATATACATGTATGTAAATATCCAAAAAGGGTGGAGTGGACAAGTTCCACTGTCACTTAACAAAACATAGTGTCAAATCTACGTAGATCAACAAAAGTCAAAGTCCCGACATCTATCTAACGGATCATTGTCCTGGTAGTGATCCATGGAAGGCTCCGGGTCGAAGTACTCTTCCTCTATCCAAGGTTCCATGCCACACAAATCAAAAGGGACCCGAGTACCTGCCAATGATAACAAATATTGGCTGAGCGAGCAATACGTAGCGTATACAAGCTACTAACAATAAAGCAATAGTAACATAGAGCATACGAATCATGGAGACTGAAATCCTTAAAGCATATCAAAGCGGAGAAACCATGTATAGCATATGTGATGAAATCCGAAATCCAAAACCAAAACCATAATCATGTGAGTCATGCGATAATCATAGCCTTGTGAGTTCCTAGAGTTCATAGAGTTCGTAGAGTTTCTTTGAGTCATTTCTAATCCACAGAGACATAGAGATACCATAGAGCATATTCATAGAGCCAATACCATAGAGTTCTTAGAGCATTTCATTTATGATCCTTCGAGCTTGTGAGACAATCTTAGAGATATTGTGGAGTTCTTGTGAGTGTGTATCATGATCCTTAGAGCTTGTGAACTGATCTTAGAGATATCATAGAGTTGCTTAGAATCATTCCTTATAAGTCATTTATTGAAAATCCTTTTTCGCAACTTGAGAAATCCATGGAAAACACCGGTTTATGCAAGACATGCGAGCAAATTAGCATAGGAGAATAATAACATGTTTAGAACACCCAAAAACCCTTAGAGGCATTTAATCAAACACCTAGAATACATAATAGTGATATTTTACATCCAAGTATAAAACAACATCCTTTCACACCATAACCAATCAAGATATATATATAGTATAGAATGAGAAGAACATCATGTAGTAACTAGTAAGATCACAAGATTGGTAGTAGAGTGTATCTACCTTGGTGAAATCAATGATTTTGATTCCAAAAGCTTGAGACAAGTGAGAACCTTGAGTTCTTTGTCAAGAAACACCAAAAGAATGGAAGGATCTTGATCTTCCTTCAAGCTTGTGCAACACCTAGCTCTCTCCTTCTTCTTCTGCTTCAAAAGCTCTCGAAATAGGGCACAAAGGGTTTCTGAAACCCTAAGGCACAAATCCATCCCTTATATAGGCAAAGGATAGTGGCTAATGTCTTAAACACCCTTAATGAAGAAAATCTGCGTATGACCGATCGATCGGTGGTACAGACCGAGCGATCGGTGAATGACCGGTCGATCGGTGGTTTCAACCGAGAGATTGGTTGAAAACAACCTCTCTGGAATTTTTTCCCATACAAAAAAATTAACCGATCGATAGCTACCGAGCGATCGATTTAAGACCGGTCGATCAGAGGTTATCACCGAGTGATCGGTGGTCCCCTGTTTTGCTCTAAAACCTCGTTTCCACTACTTTAAACCTTTCTAATCCCATTTCCAACACTTTTAGTTCTTTAAACACACTCCTTAAGGATATGTAGACCTATTAGAACATGCATGCCATAAATCCAAACACATATATTAACATAAGGCCCATTAGTGTACAAAACCACCCTTGGGCACTATTCACGCACTATTCACTACTTAGTGAAATACAGATTCGGGGTTCTACATTTTTAGTATCTTAAAACATTCGGACTTTGTTTTCGCAAGTGCTATTGCGTTGGCTATTTATTGGATGATCTCTTTGCTCATTCTAAGGAATTAGAGAGAGAGTTTAGAGACTACTCTGAAGATTTTAGGGTTCTTAAATCCCCACTTGGTGGATTCCCTTAGTTATCCTCTCTCATGCTCTAGTTGATGCAAGATCGAATTGTCCTATCTTGAATTGTATCGGTTGATCTCCATTGTTGTTAGATTATTAGACATGATGCCCAGAAAAGTCATTTAGATTGTTAGACTTTTATTAATTTGATTAATAAAGACTTCTTCTTAATCTATTGTGTATTCATTATGGGTAATTGACCATGATCATGAGATGATCTATACAATATGAGATATCTATAAAGGTCCATAGGATATATTTCTAGGAAAGTTATGTGATTAGATTATCACAGGCAGATATAACTTTCCAGTTCCTTATACCTTATATAGTCACAGCTGTGGGTGAAGCTGGGCACTTCACTTATATGGTTGTCAGAATGCTAAGATGTTCTCAATAGTTGAGATATAGTTCTATCTCAAACTATTGTAGTAGAGACTACACATCAGCATATGGGTGCTTAAATGTACACTGATTGATTGTATTCAATGAGAGACCTCTTGCATAAACATACTATCAGATAGTTGGTCTCTCATTCACATTGAATAGTTTCGGTGATCCTTAGATCTGATGAGTTCATCTATGACTGAACAGTGATCTGACTATTTTGATTCCACCAATGTGTTTTCTAACTTAGGGAATACAATACAGTGACAGTTGGATTGTCAGAAAGCTGTTCGAGTCATGATGGATTTCAAACAAGAAATCCATACTCATTAATTTGAGAGATTATCCAAGTTCCAGGTAAAACGGTTGATTAAGTTCAAATCCTACGTAGGTGATTTTGAAAACAAAATAAGTTTTGAAATATACTTTTATTAAAAGGTATTATACTTATAAAAGGATTTTCTCAAAATGTTTTTCATGAGAAATTGTTTCTCATGGCTTAATCATAAGTCTTGGAAACCCGGATGATTTGCAATGGGTTATGGGTTAGATAGTAAGTTAATCTCAAAGGCCCATTAGGGATAATGTATTTGGAAGGATAAATCGAATTTAAAAGTTCATGTGGTGGGATCCATAATGGTTAATGTTCATACACTGGGATTCAATTGCAACATGGATATCTCACGTCACTTGAAATTCCGATGTATTTCTTGTTTAGGGTCAATGGGATAACATTGGGTAAGCCAGGGTAAGAAAGTCCCAGAGCAATCTGTGGAGGTGCTCACATAAGAAATACAAGCTCAATAATTGATTAAAAGTTAATCAATTATTTAAGTGATTAAAAGTTAATCTATGGTTTAAATTAATTGTTAATTTAAATCTAGGGATTATTTTGATAATTATTTAATAAACATAATTAAAGGGGAAATGGGTTTGACCCATATCCATAAACCCATTTAATATGGACCTTTAATATGGGACAAAGCCCATGGGTTTAAACCCTAGGGTGGGGCGCCCACTTTGGTAATCCTAATTGGATTAGGATTTGTTTAATTGAATAATTGTTGAAATATAATTTCTATAATTATGGAATGAAAATCCAATTGTTGGATTGCAATAAGGATAAGGATAAGTTGTAATTGGATTACAACATGAAGTGTTTAACTCTCCAAAGTCCATGCCCCTTGAAGCTCACGCCCACCCTTGTGTAGGTTTCCTAGTTTAACTAGGTTTCCTTCTTTTTGTTGGATGTTGACTTATCCCTTTTAATTAAGGAATTCTCTTGCAATAAGGACTCTTTAATTAGTAGGATTACTATAACTAAAGTAGTTATAGATTAAGTAGGAGTTTAATTAATTAACAGTAAGAGTCATTATTAATTAATAAATCCTACTAGATAAGATCATGTTGGAGTAGGATTAGGATATGATCCTAGTCTATAAATACCCCTAACACCCTAGACCATTAAGCACTTTTTTCCAAAAATTTTTCTCTCCTCTCCTCTCCTCTCTCTCTCCAAACTGTGAGCCTTAGGGGGTAGCCCTAGGGATTTTCGTGAGCTTCATTGGTGGTGCAAGTTGGGTTTTGTCTATTCTAGGGTTTTAAACCTTAGTACTTTTGGTGATAGAAGGTGCACACCATTACTGCATCTTCTTCCTCTTGCTTCTATAATTCCAAAGGAGATTCTAAAGCTTCGTGGGGATAGCGAAGAACAAGGATCGAGCTTCTAGTATTGTTTCTGACGGTTCGAGTGGATTAAGCTTCACCGGTGAACATCATTCACCGAGATGATATGACTAAAACTCTTAGATAGTTTTTGATGCTTTCTATGTTATTAAGATCTAGGGCATCCAGTTGCTACATAATTTTTATCTGGATCCCCCTTTATCTCACTGGAGCTGTATTTTGTTCCTTCAAATTTAGTTTGAACTCTGTGTGAGTGTTGGTTGGCATTATCAAAGCCATCGAGGACGGAGATCGATCGTTGGATTGTGGATTGAAACTTTGAGAAAAGTTGGCCGGTGAGGAGCCAGAGCTGCTGTTGCAGAGATCAAACGAGGAGTTCGTGGTTGTTCTACAAGATGGAGAATATGTACCGAGGAATAGTGTTTGGTGTCCAGTTTGGTAAGATTTGGTCTTGTGTCTGACAACTTATTCTCATAGTGGATTTTGTGTTGAACAAGGTCCCGTGGTTTTTCCCAGAAGGGTTTTCCATAAAAATCTTGTGAGTGGTGGATTGCTTGTCTTCTTTACTTTTTGTACTTGTTTGCTTTGCTTGCAATAACTCTGATTATTAATCGATAAATTAAAAATTGGTAGACATTGCTAGGAAGACCTATTCACCTCCCCTCTAGATCAAAGGAATCATTGAACACAGATATTTCGATTGGTATCAGAGTGGGTTCACTCACATGGCTAAACCCTTAAGTGTGATCTTGTCTAAAAATCCTTGATCAATGACTACTCTAATAGAGGGTGATTAAGTATCTCATCCTCCTCTATTTGATAGAAATAACTATGCTTATTGGATTGCTCGAATGAGAGTCTTTCTAAAATCCATAGACAAGATAATTTGGATATTTATTGTTAATGAGTGGATTGCACCCACTAATATTGTTGGTGATATGAAAATCACCAAAGACTGATCCAGGGATGAGCTTGAGAATAGTGGTTGGAATACCAAAGGTATCAATGCGATCTTTACTACAGTTATAGCCGAGGAATTCAGACAAATTGTCTTCTGAAACTGCAAAGGAGGCTTGGGACATTCTTGAGATTACCTATGAGGGTACCACTGCTGTAAAGATCTTAAAGCTTCAAATGCTCACAACAAAATTTGAAAACCTAAAGATGGAAGACAATGACACGTTTGATAAATTCTATGCTAAATTGAGTGACATTATTAATTCTAGTTTTAATTTGGGTGAAAAGTTAAGTGCGTCTAAAATTATGAGAAAAAAAATTAGATCTCTACCTCAGAGATTCCAATCTAAGGTCACTGCCATAGAAGACAGTAAGAATGTTGACTCTCTCAAGATTGAGGAATTGGTGGGGTCCCTCCAAACCTTTGAGCTCGAGGCCATCCAAGAAAAATAAAACTCTAGCCTTGAAATCTGTCAAAGAAACCTTGGATGAAGATGATACTGACTCTGAGTTGGGAGAGAAGGAATTAGCTCTATTTGTTAAGAAATTTCAAAAAATTTTGAAAAAAAATAGGAGATTTAATCCTAGACAAGGAAGAAAAACTGGTGAAAAGTCAAAGTTAAAACCTTGAAAAAATAAGAAAACTTTTAAAGGTGAAGACAAAAAATCTCGTCGCATCCAATGCTATGGATGCAAAGGATATGGTCATATATCACTTGAATGCCCTAATAATCAGAAAAGCAAGGGTAAAGTGATGAATGCCACATGGGAAGATAGTGAAGCTGAAAGTGAACACACTCTGATGGTTCTTCCTCAAGTGGAGAATCTGCCAAGCACGTGGCCTTCACTGTTTCCCTATCTAAGATTGTTGAGTCTCTTCCCTTGGTTAATGAGAAGGAGAAACGTGATGATAACCATGAGACCGAGACTAGTGAGGATGTTGAAAGAGTCAAAGTGACTCTGAAACAGATGAGGATATGAATTCAGCTTATCAAAAGTTGTATTCCGAAAGCCTAAAGCTGAAGAAAGCAAAAATCTCTTTGAAAAAAAAACTGAAACTAATTCAATCTGAAAGAGATGATTACAAGTGTAGAACCCCGAATCCTCATTTCACTAAGTGTGAAGTATGTGAATAGTGCCCAAGTGTGGTTTTGTTCACTAATGGGCTTTATGTAAATATACGTGTTTGGATTTATGGCGTGCATGTTTTAATAGGTCCACATATTCTTAAGAAGTGTGTTTTAAGCATTTAAGGTGTTAGGAATGAGATTGGAGAAGATTCAAGTAGTGAAAACAAGATTTTGTAGAAAACAGGGGACCACCGATCGCTCGGTGATAACCTCCGATTGACCGGTCTTATACCGATCGCTCGGTAGCCATTGAGCGATTAACTTTTTTGTATGGGAAAAAATTCCAGAGAGGGTGTTTTCAACCGATCGACCGGTTGAAACCACCGATTGACCGGTAAGTCACCGATCGCTTGGTCTGTACCACCGATCAATCGGTATACGCAAATTTTCTTCATTGAGGGTGTTTAAGACTTTAGGCACTACCCTTTGCCTATATAAGGGCTGGGTTCATGCCTTCGGGTTTCAAAAACCCTTTGTACCATATTTTGAGATCTTTTGAAGAGGAAGAAGGAGTGAGCTAGGAGTTGCACAAGCTTGAAGGGAGATCAAGATCTTTCCATTCTTTTGGTATTTCTCAACAAAGAACTCAAGTTCTTCAAGTGTTCCAAGCTTTTGGAATCAAAACCATTGATTTCACCAAGGTAGATACACTCTACTACTAATCTTGCAATACTACTAGTTACCTTGGGTTGTTCTCCTTACTATCTACTATGTATGTACCTTGATTTGAGATTTGGTGAGAGGTTGCTTTATACTTGGATGTAAGTTATTATTATGATGCACTCTAAGTGTTTGATGTAATGTCTCTAAGAGTTTTTGGGTGTAAAAATATGCTAGTGTTCTTGTGTGCTCATATGCTCACATGTCTCGCATGAATCGATGTTTTCCATGGATTTCTTCAATGCCACAAAAGGGTTTTCGAACAAATGACGTATAAGGAATGATTCTAAGCAACTCCATGATTTGTCTAAGATCGGTTCACAAGCTCTAAGGATCATGATACACACTCCCAAGAACTCTATGATAAGCTCTAAGATCGTTTCACAAGCTTTAAGGATCATAAACGAAATGCTCTAAGATCTCTATGGTATTGGCTCTATGGTTTGCTCTATGCTCTATGTCTCTACGGATCATAAATGACTCTAAGTAACTCCATGAACTCTATGAACTCACAAGAATTCACAAGACTATGATTATCGCTTGACTCACACGGTATTGGCTTTGGTTTTGGTTTTGGATCTCATCTCGCATGCTATTTCAAGGTTTCTACGCTTTGATATGCTTTAAGGATTTTCAGTCTCCATGATTCATATGCTCTATGGTATATTGCTTTATTGTTATTAGCTTGTATATGCTGAGTATTCCATGCTCAGCCGATATTTGTTATCATCGGCAGGTGCTCAGGCTCCTTTTGATCTATGTGATACAGAACATTGGGTAAAGGAAGAGTACTTCGACCCAGAGCCTTCCATGGATCACTACCAGGATGATGGTTTGGTAGATAGGTGTCGTGACTTTGACTTTTGTTGGCAGACAGTAGTTAGAAAGACATAAGATACAGTATTTTGTTACGTGAGAGTGGGACTTGTCCACTCCACCCTTTTGGATATTCGCATACATGTATATTTTATTGGTTCATGTTTGGACCAAGTAATAGGAGTGTTTTGCTTCAGCTATACTTATTGTGTTTTAAATTCCGTTGTGCATTGTATACTGTTTCCGCTATGTTGTCTATGTACTCTGACAGGTTTCCATGTGTGTCTTATGTATCATATCGGAGGTATGATACGGCGGTCACGAATCAAAGTATCCCTAACTCCTAGGGGTATTTTGGGTCGCGACAGACTTGGTATCAGAGCTAAGGCATTAGGTCACATAGGCTAGTGTCTTGGTGTCAGTTCTCTAGGGATTAGTGTCCCTTGTGCTAAGCAGAAGTAAGTTCTCTAAGTTGAACTTAGAACTCAGATGGACTTGTTGAGTTAGGCTTGTTACCACGACATAACCGATATCAAGAGAATCCTTAGGCCTGTCTAGGATCCTACTCTAGGTTCTAGTTAGACTATGTCCTTAGTCTTATTACAAGGGAAAAGGGTAGATGCCCAACGCAAGTGTCTTAGCTACGCTAGAACACTCTAAGTTATAATTATATGATTATGTGTATACTTTGATGTATACTATTTGCGTAATAGCATTTAATGTAATTGAATTGCTATATATATATTGTGTGAGGATTGGTATCCAAGTTAGATTCATGTTTTGCCAATTAATCTCAGGATTTGACATCATGAGACGAGGCATTCGGGGTCGTGGTTACTATACTCGGAGATCCGAGGGTGAGGTTCCGAGAGAGGAAAAGCCACTTTACTTTACGAATGGAAGAGCCACTTTACTTTACGAATGCTATGGATTCTATAGCAGAGACTTTGGCTTTGTTGGCAGCCAGACCTACTCCTACCCCACCGGCTACTCCTGTGCCTACACTGGTGCATCACACCGCGGGACTTGAAGCTTTCCGGAGACTACGGCCTCCGACATTTTATGGCACTCTGGACCTAATGGTGGCAGAGTCCTGGATTATGCAGTTGGAGAAGACCTTTCGGGCTCTCCGATGTGCTGAGGAGCAACGGGTCAAATGGGCTTCCTTCGTGATGGAAGGTGAAGCCAAACATTGGTGGTGAGCTACCCAAAGGCAGAGAGATGTTGCGAAGGCAGGGGAACCCTGGACATGGGCGGAGTTCCTAGAAACCTTCCGTGAGTAGTACTTTCCCAGATTTATTCGAGAACAAAAGGCGAGGGAGTTCATGCTTTTGGAGCAAGGAATAATGAGCGTAGCCGAGTATGAGGCTAAGTTCACCGAATTGTCGAGGTTTGCCCCGCACTTGGTTGCTACTGAAGTCCTACAGGTCAGGGAGTTTGAGATGGGTTTGAAGGCTTTCATCCGAGATCGGGGTGTCCATTCTCCAAGTGGAATCTTGGAGAGAGATAATGGGAAAGGTGAAGATCGCCGAGAAGAGTGCGGAAGACTTTATGAGGAGGAGAGACAGTGGCTTCGGGAGAAGCATAACTCGGAGTCAATCTAGTGGGTCTTCACAGTCCACGAAGAGGACTAGGACTACACCCTATCAGTTCTCTTAGCCAATGTCGGCTCAGAGGCCTTCTTTTGTGCCTCGGGCACCGCGTCTTGTGGCATCACAGGCTACGAGGGTTATGCCTCTGGCTCCCTCCACATCGCAGAATTTTGAGGAATGCGCTATATGTGGTCGTCGGCACAAGACAGGGGATTGCCGTAGACTATCAGGTGGATGTTTCCATTGTGGCGAGGTTGGCCACGTGATATGAGATTGCCTCTGTAAGCAGTCACAAACTGGACCACAGGGAGTTCGGCCTCCAGGCAGGCAGACTTCACTTCAGGGGTCTTTATCTCAGGCCTCTTCATCCTTGCCACCCACCCAGTAGCCTCATCAGGCTAATCAGGGAAGGGTATTAGCTATGACGGACAAGGACACAGAGGCATTTGATAAGGTTGTGCAAGGTATGCGCAAATTTGATATTTTCAAAGTTCTAAGGTTGTCTTGATGTATTGTATATATGTATCCTATGTGATGTTTTGCTATGTGCAAGTCTACTTGTATTAAGTACATAGTTATGATATAACTTGGGTAGTTATCATTCTCATTCTCAGGATCGTTGCTAGTGAATGAGTGTCTAGCAACAGTGTTGATCGACACGGGATCCACTCATTTATTCATCTCACCTAGTTTTGCCGAAGGTTTTACATCTGAGCTGAGTAAGCTACATCGGGAGTTGTCCATTTTGACTCCATTGGGCAAGTCTATTGAGACAGATAAAGTGTATATAGGTAGTGTTGTGTAAGTTATGCAGCACGAGTTGCCAGTCGACTTGATCATTCTGGGATTTCAGGATTGGGATTTCGAAGTTATCCTAGGTATGGATTGGCTCTCAGCTCACCATGGGCAAGGTGGTGAACTTTAAACCCACTGGGTTAAAGCCATTTCATTTCAGGGGACTTCAGAGGAGAGACATTGCTCGTTTTGCAGCTCTCAATCTCGCTAATGTAGAGGTACGAGGCTCCACATCCATTCTGGTGGTATGTGAGTATATGGATGTTCTTCCGGAGACCTTACTGGGATTACCTCCTGATCGGGCAATCGAGTTTGCGATTGAGTTAGCTCTAGGCATGGCATCGATTTCGAGGGCTCCGTATAGGATAATCCCTATTGAGCTCAAAGAGTTAAAGGAGCAGTTAGAAGAATTGCAGGATCTTGGTTTCATCCAGCCTAGTGTCTCACCTTGGGGAGCTCCAGTGCTCTTCGTGAAGAAAAAGGATGGGTCGATGCGTATGTGTATCGACTATAGGCAACTGAACAAGGTCACTATCAAGAATCGTTATCCATTGCCTTGGATTGATGACTTTTTTGATCAGTTGAAGGGTGCAAGGTTCTTCTCAAAGATTGACCTTCGATCTGGTTATCATCAGTTGAAGATCAAGAAGGAAGACATTCCAAAGACGGCGTTCAGGACTCGATACGGCCATTACGAGTTTTTGGTGATGTCTTTTGGTCTGACTAACAAGCAGGCAGTATTTATGGATCTGATGAATCGGGTGTTCAGATCATCTCTCGATCAGTGTGTGATCGTATTTGTAGATGATATCCTTGTGTATTCACAGACACAGGATGATCACATGAGAGATCTCCGCCTTGTATTGTAGACTCTTCGAGAGCATAGACTTTATGCTAAGTTGAGTAAATGCGAGTTCTAGCTAGACAAGGTGTCTTTTCTTGGACATGTGGTGTCTGGTTAAGGTATCTCAATTGATCCTACAAAGATTGAGGCAGTGATGAATTGGGAAAATCCGAAGAGTGTTACCAAGATTCGTAGTTTTCTCGGCCTTGCAGGATACTACAGGAGGTTCGTGGAGGGATTTTCAAGTTTAGCAGCTCCGTTTACCTACCTCACGTGGAAGAACACTAAGTTCACTTGGGGTAAAAAATGTGAGGCGAGTTTCTTGGAGTTAAAGAAGAGGCTTACCACAGCCTCTGTTCTCACGGTTCCGTCTGAGAGTGGTGGTTTTGAAGTCTATAGTGATGCTTCACTTGTTGGACTTGGGTGTGTTCTTATGCAGCATAAGCAGGTGGTTGCCTATGCTTCACGTCAGTTGAAGGAGCATGAGGAGAACTACCCCACGCACGACTTAGAGCTTGCAGCAGTCGTCTTTGCGCTAAAAATTTGGCATCACTACCTCTATAGGGAAGAGTTCGTGGTGTTCACAGACCACAAGAGCTTGAAGTATCTCTTTCTCCAGAAAGAGTTGAATATGAGGCAGCGTCGATGGATGGAGTTTATGAAGGACTATAATTTTTCTATTCAGCACCATCCGAGTAAGGCTAATGTAGTAGCCGATGCTCTTAGTAGGAAGCCCTATGGGGTTATGGCTCACTTGAGAGTACATGAGTGGAAGTTGTTGCATGATATGTGTAATCTAGACACTAGTCTCAGGCATGTCACTTTCGGGCCGGTGATGTCCAACATCGCGGTTAGGCCGCATATTTTTAGCCGGATTAAGGAGTTGTAGAATTCGGATGTTGAGTTGCTTGCATACCGAGACAAGTCGGTTAGTAAGGGCAGTCAGGAGTTCGCTTTGAATGGTGATGGCGCTATCACATTCAAGGGCAGGTTGTGTTCCTGCCGACACAGTGTTGAGGAGTGAGATCTTGGACTAGGCTCACCGATCCAAGTACACTGTACATCCAGGAGGTTCCAAGATGTATCAGAATCTCAAGAGGCACTACTGGTGGCAAAACATGAAGAGAGAAGTCACCGAGCATATTTCTAGATGTTTTGTGTGCCAGTAGGTGAAGGCCGAGCATCAGAGGCCGACAGGTCTTTTACAGTCTCTTCCGATTCCAGAAAAGAAATGGGAGAATATCTCGATGGATTTCATCGTGGATTTACCGCGGACGATGAAGGGCTCCGATGCTATTTGGGTGATAGTAGACAGATTGACTAAGTCTGCACATTTTATTCCGTATCGGACTACTTTTAGTTTGAATCAGTTGGTGGCTTTGTATGTCAAGGAGGTGGTTCAATTGCACGATGTGCCAGTTTCCATCGTGTCTGATCGAGATCCTAGGTTCACTTCCAGATTCTGGAGAAATTTTCAGAGTGCTAAGGGTTATCAGTTAAATTTCAGCTCCGCCTTTCATCCTCAAACCGATGGACAGACTGAACGGGTGAATCAGGTTGTGGAGGACATGCCCCGAGCATGTATGCTAGACTTTTAGGGCAGTTGGGAGGAACAATTGCCATTGGTTGAGTTTACCTACAACAACAGTTACCAGGCAAGCATCCAAATGGCACCTTTTGAAGCACTGTATGGTTGGAGTTGTAGATCACCTATCTATTGGGATGAGGTTGGTGAGAGAAAGGTCTTTGGTCCTGAATTGATTGAGCAGACCGTAGAAATGGTCAAGGTAATAAGGGAGCGACTGAAAACTACTCAGGATAGGCAGAAGAGCTATGCGGACACTCGCTGCAAAGATTTGGAATTCCAAGGTGGGGATTGGGTTTTTGTAAAGATTTCGCTGAGTTGGGGAATCATGCGATTCGGGAAGAAAGGAAAGCTTAGCCCTAGGTACGTGGGGCCATTTGAGATTATCACAAAGGTTGGTGAGGTTGCTTACAGGGTAGCCCTACCGCCTCACATGGCAGCGGTTCATAATGTATTTCACGTCTCTATGCTTAGGAAATACATTCCCGATCCATCACACTTCATTGCTCTTAATCCTGTGGAAATTAGAGAGGATCTCACTTTGGTTGAGCAACCAGTCTAGATTTTGGATCGTCAAGATCAAGTCTGGCGCAGCAAGACTACCCTTTAGTCCTTGTGAAGTGGCAACATCATTCCAAGGAAGAAGCTACATGGGAGTGAGAAGCCGAAGTGAAGGAAAAGTACCCTCACTTATTCGAGTAGTTTTCTTCGTTGTATCATATGTATTTGTTTTGTTGTGCTTTTGGTGTCGTTCTAATTTCGAGGACGAAATTCTTGTAAGGGGGGAGGGATGTAGAACCCCGAATCTTCATTTCACTAAGTGTGAATAGTGCCCAAGTGTGGTTTTGTTAACTAATGGGCTTTATGTTAATATACATGTTTGGATTTATGGCGTGCATGTTTTAATAGGTCCACATATTCTTAAGAAGTGTGTTTTAATCATTTAAGGTGTTAGGAATGAGATTGGAGAAGATTCAAGTAGTGAAAACAGGGTTTTGCAGAAAACAGGGGACCACCGATCGCTCGATGATAACCTCCGATCGACAGGTCTTATACCGATCGCTCAGTCTGTCGCGACCCAAAATACCCCCTAGGAGTTAAGGATGCTTTGACTCGTGACCGCCGTATCATACCTCCAGTATGATACATAAGGCACACGTGGAAACCTGTCAGAGTACCTGAATATACATAGCGGAAACGAAATACAATGCACAGCGGAAAATAAAATACTAAACATAGCGGAAGCAAAATGAATACTCCTATAGCTTGGCTCAAGTAAGAACCAACAAGTATACATGTGTGAGAAACCCAAAAGTGGAGTGGACAACCCCACACTCACATAACAAAATGACACAGGTTCTAAGTCGGTCGATCAACAGAAGTCGAAGTCACGACTCCTATCTAAAGCACCATCGTCATGATAGTGATCCATGGAAGGCTCCGGGTCACGGTACTCTTCCTCGACCCAAGGTTCTTCGCCACACAAATCGAATGGAACCCGAGCACCTGCCGATCATAACAATATCGATTGAGCATGGAATACTCAGTGTATACAAACTAATAACAATAAAGCGGTTAGGCATAGAGCATACAAGACATGGAGAATGAAATCCGTAAAATCCTTAAAGCATGGAAACCGTGAAAGCATATGTGAGATAATATTCGAAACCAAAACCGTAACCGTGTGAGTCAATCGATAATCATAGCCTTATGAGTTCTTGTGAGTTCATGGAGTTACTTAGAGTCATTATGATCCGTAGAGACATAGAGCATAGAGCAATACCGTAGAGCATTTCCATAGAGCATAACCTTAGAGATCTTAGAGCATTTCATTGTGATCCGTGGAGCTTGTGAGACGATCTTAGAGCATTATCATAGAGTTTCCTTGTGAGCATGGTATGATCCTTAGAGCTTGTGAAACGATCTTAGAGAAATCATAGAGTTACTTAGAATCATTCATTATTCGTCTTTTCGTGAAAAACCTTTGTTTGTACTTGGAGAAATCCATGGAAACCATCGGTTTATGCGAGACATGCGAGCATATGCACTTAATAAGAGAAATCATCATATTTAAGCATAGAATCCCTTAGAGGTATTTTATCAAACACTTAGAGTGCATCATAATAGTAACCTTCATCCAAGTATATAATCACACCTTTTCATACATAGAATCAATACATATAGATAGGGCATATATAAGAAGAATCATATCTAGTAACTAGTAGGATTGCAAGATTGTAGTAGAGTGTATCTACCTTGGTGAAATCAAAGACTTTGATTCCCAAAGGCTTGAACAAGCAATAACCTTGTGTTCTTGGTTGAGAATCACCAAGGGAAGTGGAAGAACCTTGATCTTCCACAAGCTTGATCAACAAGTAGTTCCTCTCCTTCTTCTCTCTCTCAAAATCTCCTAAGATAGGGCACAGAGGGTTTCTGAAACCCTAAGGCACGAACTCAGCCTATTTATAGGCAAGGGGTTGTGTTTAAAGTCTTAAACACCCTTAATGAAGAAAAACTGCGTATGACCGATCGATCGGTGGTATGGACCGAGCGATCGGTGGCTTACCGATCGATCGGTGTTATGACCGAGAGATCGGTCAAAAACACACTCTCTGGAATTTTTCCCCATACAAAAAGGTTAACCGTGCGACAGCCATCGAGCGATCGGTAGTGGACCGATCGATCGCAGGTAATGACCGAGCGATCGGTGCTCTGTATGTCTGGACTGTTTTGACCATATCTTTTTACTCGCTCGTCGGATTTCGACGATTCAACTTGCGTTGGATCCGTCTTTTGAAAACGAACATTTCTGACGTTTCGGAATTTCCGATTTCTCCCTTATTTATTAATTAGACTACGAAAACTATGAAAACGGCCAATTAGCTATGAAGGTGCTATTCATTAAGGATGAAAAAGTCCGGGGTGCTACACGGTAGCTATTGAGCGGTTAAATTTTTTGTATGGGGAAAAATTCCAAAGAGGTGTTTTCAACCGATCGACCGGTTGAAACCACCGATCGACCGGTAAGTCATCGATTGCTCGGTCTGTACCACCGATCGATCAGTCATACACAGATTTTCTTCATTAAGGGTTTTAAGACTTTAGCCACTACCCTTTGCCTATATAAGGGCTGGGTTCATGCCTTAGGATTTCAGAAACCCTTTGTGCCCTATTTTGAGAGCTTTTGAAGAGGAAGTAGTAGGAGTGAGCTAGAAGTTGCACAAGCTTGAAGGGAGATCAAGATCTTTCCATTCGTTTGGTGTTTCTCAACAAAGAACTCAAGTTCTTCAAGTGTTCCAAGCTTTTGGAATCAAAACCATTGATTTCACCAAGGTAGCTACACTCTACTACCAATATTGCAATACTACTAGTTACCTCGGGTTGTTCTCCTTACTATCTACTATGTATGTACCTTGATTTGAGATGTGGTGAGAGGTTCCTTTATACTTGGATGTAAGTTATTATTATGATGCACTCTAAGTGTTTGATATAATGTCTCAGAGTTTTTGGGTGTAAAAATATGCTAGTGTTCTTGTATGCTCATATGCTCACATGTCTCGCATAAATCGATTTTTCCATGGATTTCTTCAATGCCACAAAAGGGTTTTCGAACAAATGAAATATAAGGAATGATTCTAAGCAACTCCATAATTTTTCTAAGATTGGTTCACAAGCTTTAAGGATCATGATACACACTCACAAGAACTCTATGATAAGCTCTAAGATTGTTTCACAAGCTCTAAGGATCATAAACGAAATGCTCTAAGATCTCTATGGTATTGGCTCTATGGTTTGCTCTATGCTCTATGTCTCTACGGATCATAAATGACTCTAAGTAACTCCATGAACTCTATGAACTCACAAGACTATGATTATTGCTTGACTCACACAGTATTGGGTTTGGTTTTGGTTTTGGATCTCATCTCACATGCTATTTCACTGTTTCTACGCTTTGATATGCTTTAAGGATTTTCAGTCTCCATGATTCGTATGCTCTATGCTATATTGCTTTATTGTTATTAGCTTGTATACGCTGAGTATTCCACACTCAACCGATATTTGCTATCATCGGTAGGTGCTCGGGCTCCTTTTGATCTATGTGGTACGGAACCTTGGGTAGAGGAAGAGTACTTCGACCGAGAGCCTTCCATGGATCACTACCAGGATGATGGTTCGGTAGATAGGTGTCGTGACTTCGACTTTTCTTGACAGACAGTAGTTAGAAAGACATAAGATACAGTATTTTGTTAAGTGAGAGTGGGACTTGTCCACTCCACCCTTTTGGATATTCGCATACATGTATATTTTGTTAGTTCATGTTTGGACCAAGTAATAGGAGTGTTTGCTTCCGCTATACTTAGTGCATTTTAAATTCTGCTGTGCATTGTATACTGTTTCCGCTATGTTGTCTATGTACTCTGACAGGTTTCCATGTGCGCCTTATGTATCATATCGGAGGTATGATACGGTGGTCACGAATCAAAGTATCCCTAACTCCTAGGGGTATTTTGGGTCGCGACAACAAGGTAGAAGCGGAAGGGAAGAGTGTTGTACCCTCTCAGCTTGAATGAGAAAAGATTGATTTTTTGGACAAAATAGAGTGTCATGAAGAAAAATTTTGCATTGACCGAGTGGGTCAAAGTTTTAGAAAAAGACACCTTTAGGAAGGAAATTGAAGAGTCCAAGACTCTTATTTCAGAATTGGAGACTGAGAAAGATAACCTCATTGAGAAGGTTAAGTTTTTGGAAATAGAATTTTTGAATACCCTTAAAGTGAAGGATGGGTTAGCTAAGAAAGTAACTGAATTTGAGAAATAAGCTAGATTGGTTAGCAATTCCCAAATCTTGGATGGATTGGCTAGGATGCAACGTTCAGCAGAAAACATGACCAGCATAAGACATTTTAATAGGCCACCAATTCACATGAATGTTGGTATCATGGCATCTGTTACTTTTGAGCCAATTCATGCTAATCCAAGCCATGATGATCCTTCTACCTCAACCCCCAGAGAGAGAATTTCATAAATGCATGTTCTACTAAATGTGAATTCATTTTGTCCTCAGTTATACCAACACTTTATTGCTGCTGGTTGTGGTAAAAATTCTGCTTCTGATGAAGTAAAGAGGACTCATGTTCATGCTCCTAATCGTAACTCTCCTCCTCCTAGATTCATTCCCACTTGCTTTCAGTGTGGAGTGAAAGGTCGCACAAGACCTTGATGTCCTGCTTTTAGGAGAAATCTTTGAAATGATTCATGCAATCAACATTCAATTCAAGAGAATCTACAAAGGCAAATTCAAGCCTTGGCTGAAAAGTCTAGAAGTTTGAGCGAAGAAGTGATGAAAATAACTCAACTGTCTAGACTCGGTATGGACACTTCCTATGCTTATCATGAGGAAGACAACATGATAGACCAAAAGGCTAGGGCTCCCTAAAAGAGAAGAAAGAATGGAAGAAGAAGAAGGTAACCTTCACATCTTCTCATGAAATGGATAAAGACCATCGGGTCAAAAGAAAGTCAAAATCCATCTATGTGAGAAAGGATGACCTTAGAAGCCTTACCTCCCACACCTCCTTGAAATTCCAAAATCCTATTAGGTGTGAGGGAGAGTGATTGTGTGTTGTTTGATAGACTAGATTTTTCTTCATGCTTATTATGTCCTAGTGTTATCCATGTGATGTATATTAGTAAGTTTTGCACTTTTTTATTTGTTTCACTCTTTGATTTTGTTTTTGATTGATTAAAAGAAAAACTCCAAAAATATTTTGTGGTTCTTTTAGATAGGATGTTTTTCCTTCATATATTG
Source organism: Tetracentron sinense (assembly GCA_015143295.1). Lineage (NCBI taxonomy): Eukaryota > Viridiplantae > Streptophyta > Magnoliopsida > Trochodendrales > Trochodendraceae > Tetracentron > Tetracentron sinense. The sequence continues at coordinate 5,992,234 of CM026553.1, read as the reverse complement.
AAAAATCCAAAACCACTGAAAAAAAAAAAAAAAAAACAATGTTGCTTGGGCTTACTCTCCTATCATATTGAGCATGTTTCAATTTCCTTGCATTCATAAATCTTATTTCATGTCATGGTAAAAAATATTGAATAGAATTGAGTTTATGAGGATATTATACATTTCAAAGTCTTTGGAAAAATTGAAAATAGACAAAGCTTCTAAATCACAGTTAGAGTTGGTTAAACAATGTTGCTAAAACTGTCATATCATGCACTTTGACTTACTCTATAAGATGGTCTAAATTCTTAAGTAAAGGTAATGCTATTATTCATAATGATCTTTTTGGTTGACCAAATCTGGATTGATCGATATGTTAAATATCCTATTTTCTTGTGCCCCTACTTTAAAAAAAGATTGAGACAATAGAAAGGGCTACCTTTGGGATAGTGTGAAAGTCACTATTGGATGCAAATAGTATGAAATGGCTACCTATGCGGACAATAGTTATCTATTTGGGTTGCTAGTGCTAGGGCTACCTACCCAATCAGTGTGAAAACCTCCATTATAAGAAAATTTTGAAAAAGCTAAGAAAAAAACTCCAAAATATGGCTATGTTTGAGTTCTAGTGTATAAGTCACCTTGAATCCCTAAAATGCAATAATGTCATAACCTTAACCATGGGTTAAAACCTCCAAAAGAGTCAAGTCAGAAACCTCATTACACACACTATGCTTCAAAGTGAAACTTTTCGCTAAATGTGTCTTGGTTGTTGTGTTTGTTATTGATCGCCCATGTGACTAGTATAGGTGGAGATATCTTCATTTAGTCAAAAATTAATGATATTAAATCTTGGGTTAACAATCTTTTGACTCCTTTGGAAATTGGTGCATACATATGTGATTGTAATGTGTCTAAATACATGCTTGTTTTCAGGGGAAGTTTCTTTTTTTGACTAATTTGGAATTTGTAGAACCCCGAAACTCATTCCCCTAGTTGGTGAATAATGTCAGTGAATAGTAATTTTTGATAAAAAATGATCTTCGATGTGTTATGGTGTATGCATTAATAATAAAAGGTGTTGGACACAAAAATATAATGGTGTATAGGTGGTAAAGCTAAGGTTAAAGAGTGGAAACACTCTAGGTAAGTCAATGGAAGAGTGAAAGCACTCTAAGTGGGAAAAAATATGAAGAACAGGAGGATTCACCAAGTTCTGGTGAATCCCGGTCGATCGCCCCTTAAGGCCGGTCGACCAACTGTCACGAAAAAGGCCAAAAAATGGTGAATAGAGAGTTGGCTATGCAAGGCTAGTCGACTGATTGTGGCATTTTTGCCCAAAATGGGCTAACAGTAAGGAATTTCATAGGGCCAGTCGACCGGGTACCCGTGGTTTTGCTTGATTTGGTTTGTTGGACCATTTCATTAAGGGTAGGTTGGTCTTTTGACCACCCCTTTGCCTATAAATCTACAAATTCGTGAGTAAGGGTTTCATAAACCCTCAAGGCAACCTAAGAGAGGTCTAAGGAGAGAAATTATAGAAGAAAGAAGGGGAGAAGCTAAGGTTTCTATTGGATGACCAAGGTGGAACTTGGAATCCTTCTTCAAGCTTGGATCTCATCTCCTCAAGCTTTTGTTAGACATGTATGCCCACAAAGCCATTCCGAAATTATATTTATCTATTTTTTAAATCAATAAATGCATATTTTACATTCACACATTGTCTTCTACATTGGGTAATATATATCGAAAGTATCTCATTGGATGAGATTACTTTGTCCCTTAGGTAACATTGTAGGAAAACCATCCAATTAGTTGATAACTAATTGCTAAGGAGATATGGTTTTTCCGGTTCCTTGTAGACCTAAAATTGTTCTAAGTTAATCAGGATATATTTGGACAATGTATTCCTAATAACTTACACATTGTTAGTTCCATATGATGGAGTGATGAATCTCAATCACTGAGAGAAGGGTCTCTTAACTAAGATGTGGATCTAAGTAAGAAGTACTTATATTGTAACTGGATCACTCAGTGGATACCCTTAGAAATATACTGTCTTTATATTTAGGGTAGTCCATTTGACAGATTGTCCTTAACCTGAGAGGTAGACATCTTCTCTAGTATTTGCCTATGTAGCTTTGATGTAGCCAATCGTCAATGTCCAACACAGCGGACTAAATATGAGCTCGTTGGGTTATGTACGCTGTACTGGAAGAAGTGTGTGTACACTCGATAAGGATTCCACTACTCTTATAGAGTAAATAATATTGAGTTGATACTTGTCAAAACCGGACTTGAAAAACTCAGCGCTGGTATTTATCGATGAAATGGTTTTATCGAGGAATTTATTTTCTGTATAAAAGAAATGTAATAATAATTATTATTTCTTTTAAAGAATTTTTAAAATGTTTTGCAAGTCCAAGTTTGACTAAAAGTATCAAAGAGAATGGGTTCTCAATATAAGCCAGGGTTTAAAGACAGTATTAGATATTGTCCCGTAAGCTTATTGGAAGTGGAGGGACTGATCTGTAAACAAATCTTGAGATAGAAATACTTGCAAGTAATTCTCTATTTTCTAGAGGTTAATCACATTGTGTTAATGGACATTAATTGTGATTGGTGGAAGTCCAGAGATACAGATAAAATTCTATAATCCTAATGGAGTGTAGGAAAGGTGTTTCCTAGTAACAATACTTTAACTAAAAGGTTGAGTACTTGGTCCCACAACCGGAAATAAGAGATCCCTTTAGATCCCACATACAAGGACTTTCTTAAAGTAGTTAATTTAATGATTTATTAAATTAATTAATTTCTCTAAGAAATCACTATATGGTAAAGTGAAGCTCTAAAAGGTGGAATCATATTAAATGTGAAAAACTAAATGGGTAGGACCCATTGGGGAATAGTTTAAAAGAATAATAAAGTGACCAAAATGGGTTTGCAACCCATAGGGACGTGTTGGATTGGGACCCACCTAGGGTGGGACGCCCACTCCATGGAGATTGCTTTATTGTTTGTCTTTTAATTTGTTTATAATTAATAAAGACCTTTTATTAGATAAGGTTTGTTAGTTAGTTACTAATTAAAGATTCCCTATTTGTTAGGGATTCTATTAATTTCTTGCTACTCAAGGAATCCTAATTGGATTAGGATAAGGATAGGATTAGTTGGACATTAATGGATAAGATTAGTTTCTATTTTGATTAATCCTAATTAATTATGGAGAAACCAAATAGGAAATTAATTGAGGGAATCATAATTGGATTATGATAAGGATAAGATCCATTATGGATCTATTTAAAGGGTGGACGTCCAACAAGGAACTACACTTCAAAAATTCCAGATTTTTGGAAACTTCCCTCTGCCCTCAATCTCACGCCCGCCCCTCTCCTTTCTAGGGTGTACGGTCAGCCCCCTTCCCCCTTTATTCTTGTTATCTTGTGTTCTTAATTTGAGTATCAAGAAGAGATCAAGAACCCATGTTAAAGGATAAAGATTGGATCTTTTATTAAAGATTTCTGGAGCTGGATTTTTGGAAGGGCCATTAGCTTCCATTAGAGAAAGCTTTAAAGAAAAAGAAGGTTTGTGTGGATTGCGAAAGAGACTTGACGCTTGTGAAGTTTTGTCGGTCTAGTATTCTATCGTGGAATTGACTTAACAATTTCAAAGTCGCAAAGGTGATTGTGATTGTTACTCTCATTGAATTAGAATCATTTAGAATTAGTCAGATCTTGGGATTCGATGTATGCCCCCCAAGAACTGTTTTTCTAAAATTAAAAAGAGGCATACTTTCAGTGGTATCAGAGCCTTGGCTATGTTTCTCTTTGATTTTAGGGCATAAACAATTTTTATTAGATCATATTACCCTGCCTATAAATTTCGGGCACCCCTAGTGATGAATCTTTATGATTCTTGATCACTTCTTGATTATAAGATAATCATTAGTAGGGCTAAGGGGTTCCCCTGTTATTATTGAGAGAATAAAAATTAAGCCCTACAAATTAGTATGATACTAATTTTTTGTTTTGGATGATTTCAAAACATCTCTCAATTAATTTAGGGATAGATAGATATAGATAAATAAATTTGGTTAAAGGCCTTAAGGATTTAGAGATCCTTTTTAGTAGTAAATTAAATTGTTTAATTTATTTTGAGAGCCTCGGGCTAGCATAAATAATATATAAAATATTTATCATAATAAATAAATATTATTTTATGTGTTGGATGGGTTCCATAAATCATACCTCCTTCTCTTTCCCCTCCCCTCCCCTTTTTCTTATTTTTAGAATAGGGTTGCTGATTTATGGTGGACTAAATCAACCGAAGGAGATGCCTAGAGAACCATTGCAAGATAGCAAATTGTAGTAGGGCTTTATTTAATTCCCCTGTTGTAATTAAGTAAGGTCGTATGATTTTTGTGAACCCATTGTGAGATTATAATATGATTATAATTATTATATTATTATTCATGTGATGATTAATAATTTTTCCTTTAGCCCGGAAGCTGTGATAATTGTGATTATCGCTTTTATGATAATTTAGGATAATTGGATTTTACTTTAATTAATGGATTGTGTTTAATTATAAATTATTTATATTTAGACACAATACATTACTAGTACTCTTTTAGACGTGGATTTTGTGACCCATGCGGAGATTTTTACGAAAAATCTTTGCATACGAGATTATTGGATAATCTTGTCTGAAAAGACAATAATCGTAGATGGATCACTAAACTGACATCCAATTACCCTCAGGTAATAGGGATGAGTAGGTTTTGATTATAAGGTGAAATTCCTAATGATCAAAACCCCCTGTGAGGGCTAGTGGGAGTTTATCACTCCTTGATAATCCTATTATCGAAAATTTTCATAATTCATATGATGAATATTTGGATAATGATATGATCATGCCTGTTTAATATTATTCGCTTCAAGAAAAATATTAAATGATAATAAATTGGATTATTAATCCTAAAGCCTTCCATTATCAATAAGACTAGGAATTAATTAGCCTGAGTCTTGTCTTGCCAAAAGGTATTGACATAATTCAGCCTAAATTAAACTCCTAGAGACTTATTTCTATTGTAGATAAGTTTGTGTATGGCCTGATAAGGAGTGTCAACTAAAATGGGGGCACAGCCTTACTTGATCATATGACGAACGAGAATAATGAGTTTCACTTAAACAAGGAAACATGGCGGCTGAAATAGTGACAGTCATGTTATCCTTGGAGGTCGCAAGAAAATTGGGAATCACTGATTTACATAAGGAGTTATGTATGAGATGCTCAGTGATGGATGGTTACTATCCACCTTGTAGTGCATGTGTGGTACTATCCTAAAATGGAAGATTACATGTGTAATATGAGGATCCCAATACTCATCTGAAATAAAAGGTTTATTCCCTAATTTCATATACTGAAGGGAATTATGAAATTTGAAGAAAGATGAGAGGATCATCAGATTTTAAAATCCCAAAAATCCGATGAATATATGTGTGAAAATAAATGTGATAATTTATACTTATTTTATTGTGTAGATATAAACCATGAATCCCATTTCCAAGATTCTAGAAGAGAATCGGTTGACTGGTCCAAATTTTGTGGACTGGAAAAGAAACCTTGATCTTGTGCTTATCTCTCAGAAGATAGCTTATGTCCTCACATCCGACCATCCGAAATTTGATGAGGCAATTCAAACCCCTGAGGTAGTTGAGAAAGCCTCAAAGTGGCATGATTCAAATAGTTTGGCTAAATGCTACATGCTTGCATCCATGTCAAATGTCCTTCAATAACAGCACGAGGGTTTTGCTACAGCTAAGGACATATTGACTAATCTCAGGGAGATGTTTGGGGAATGGAACAGAACTGCTAGGCAGTTGGCAATGAAAGGACTGATGGGGACCAAGATGTCTGATGGTAGCCCAGTCCGGGAACATGTTGTCAAGATGATGGGGTTCATTAATGAACTCTTGACCCTTAGAGTTGATCTTGATCAACAGAGTCAAACGGATGCGATCCTAAACTCTCTCCCAGGATCCTTTTCTGCTTTTGTGTTGAATTTTAGCATGAACAAATTAGAGACATCTCTGTCAGAGCTCCTAAACATGTTGCAAGGAGCTGAGGACCTTATGAAGGGTACTAAGCTCTATGCAAATGTGGCAAAAGGAGTTGGACCTTCAAGGCCCAGGCCTAAGGGCAAAGGCCAAACAAAGAAGAAGTCCAATTTCTCTAGGTTCCTCAAAGGTAAGAATAAGAATAAGAAATCTTCTGAGAAGAAAGATAAGGAAAAGAATCAGAATGTCTGTTTCTATTGCAAGAAACCAGGTCACTAGAAGAGGAATTGCAAGGTTTACTTAGCATCCCTCAAGGACAAGCCTTTGGAAGGTATATCAGATTCTTTCATCATTGAATCCAATTTTATTATTGGTTCCTTAAACTCTTGGTGTGTAGATAGTGGATCTACCTCACATATTTTTAATATATTACAGGGGTTTCAGGAGAGCAGAAAGCTCAGTGATGGGGAAGTCAAAATAAGGATGGGAACAGAAGCAAGTGCTGCGATTGCCATCGGGACTTATATTTTAGAATTTGCATTTAATAGGATTTTGGTTTTAAAAGACTGCTTAAATGTGCCAGATATGCACAGAAATTTGATTTATGTTTCTAGTTTAATCGTTAATGGTTATTCAGTGCATTTTGATACTAATGTAGTTATCAAATACAATAATAGTTTTATTGTTTCTGGCACATTGTCTAATGGTCTTTATTATCTTGATCCTATAATAAATTTTGTAAATAACATTGAGGATAAAGAGTCTACAAATGTGACACCTCAGAAAAGAGGTAGAGAATCTGTGAATCCAACATACTTATGGCATCTCAGATTAGGCCATATCAATTTGGATAGGCTCAATAGATTGGTAAAGGATGGTCTTTTAAACCATTTACATGTTGAACCTTATCCAACTTGTGAACCTTGTTTGCAAGGTAAAATGACCAAAAGGTCATTTACAGGCAAACCTATGAGAGCCACAAGTATATTGGAATTAATTCACACTAATGTATGTGCCCCCATGAATCATTCAGCCAAAGGTGGCTTTGTCTATTTCATTACATTCTTTCAAGATATGGTTACATATATCTAATGAAACACAAGTCGAAATCTTTTGAAAAGTTCAAAGAATTCCGGAATGAAGTAGAAAAGCAATCAGGTAAATGTATTAAAACTCTCAGATCTGACAGAGGAGGAGAGTACCTCTCGAATGAGTTCATGGATTATCTTAGAGATAATGGAATTTTATCCCAATGGACTCCCCAGGAACACCCCAACTTAATGGTGTTTCAGAAAGAAGAAATCGAACCCTATTGGATATGGTTCGTTCAATGATGAATAATACTGATGTGCCAATATCTTTTTGGGGATATGCATTAGAGACTGTAATCTATCTATTGAATAGTGTACCTTCTAAGTCTGTTTCCAAAACTCCAATTGAGCTATGGATGGGGTGAAAGCCTAGTTTAAAGCATGTCAGAGTATGGGGTTGTCCTGTTCATGTACGAAAGCAGAATTTCGACAAGTTGGAAAGTAGGACTAAGAAGTGTCTATTCATAGGATACCCAAAATAAACTCATGGATATTATTTCTATAATCCTAGCTAACAAAAGGTGTTTGTGAGCAGGAATGCCATTTTTCTAGAAGAGGATACGATCCTTAATAGAAAAGATGGATTTAGAATTGATCTTGAGGAGAAAATTCAAGATAAAGTGACAATGGTTAATCCCATCTTAACTGAACCTTTAAATACACAACAGCCTAGGTGAAGTACAAGGATCAGTCGACCTCCAGATAGATTGTCTTATCAGCATGAGGTATAATCTATGGAATCGGATTCCGTAGACGATGATCCTTACACTTATCAAGAAGCAATATGCGATATTGATTCTGATAATTGGAAAAGGGCCATGGAATCTGAAATGGACTCCATGTACTCGAATGGTGTCTAGACCCTGGTTGAAAAGCCTGAGGGAATTAGACCTATTGGGTGCAAATGGATTTATAAGAGGAAACGTGGATTCGATGGAAAGGTAGAGACCTTTAAAGCAAGACTTATGCCGAAAGGGTATAGTCAAAGAGCTGGTATCGACTATGAGGAAACCTTTTCACCAGTAGCAATGCTAAAGTCCATCAGAATTCTGTTATCAATTGCAGCCTTTTATGATTATAAGATATGGCAGATGGATGTCAAAACCGCATTCTTGAATGGAAACCTTCAAGAGGATATTTATATGGACCAGCCCGAAGGTTTTGAACTCCATGGCCAAAATAATAAAGTCTACAAATTGATAAAATCTATTTATAGCCTTAAGCAAGCTTCTCGGAGTTGGAATATCCGTTTTGATGAATCAATCAAATCGTTTGGTTTTCAACAAAACATAGATGAGGCATGTGTGTACAAGAAGGTCAGTGGGAGTGCAATAACTTTCCTAGTTCTTTATGTAGATGATATTCTACTCATTGGGAATGATGTAGGAATGTTATCAATGTTTAAAATTTGGTTGTCATGTAACTTTCCAATGAAAGACCTCGGTGAAGCTTCCTATATTCTTGGTCTTAAATTGTTTTGAGATCGAAAGAAAAGGATGCTGGGATTGTCCCAAGTCAATTACATTGACAAGATCTTGCGTAAATATAGCATGAAAAATTCCAAGAAAGGGTTTTTACCCTGTAGACATGGAATTAGCCTCTCCAAATCGAAGTCTCCAAAAAATGATGATGAAAGAGAGCAGATGAGTCATATCCCATATGCATCTGCAGTGGGAAGTCTCATGTATGCTATGTTGTGCACAAGACCTGATATTTGTCACGCAGTGAGTATCGTGAGTAGATATCAATCAAATCCGGGTCTTGAGCATTGGACAACAGTTAAGCACATTTTCAAGTATTTGAGGAGGACAATGCACCACTGTTTAGTTTATAGTGGAGAAGATTTGATTGTTGTAGGATACACAGATTCAGATTTTCAGGTAGATGTTGATGATAGAAAGTCTACCTCAGGATTTGTCTTTACTCTTGGGAAATGACCATTTAGTTGGAGGAGTTGCAAGCAATCAACAACTGCTGACAGAACAACTGAAGCTGAATATGTTGTTGCATGTGATGCTACAAAGGAAGCAGTGTGAATAAAGAAGCTCATTCATGAACTTGGTGTTGTCTCCTCGATTGAATCTCCTTTCACACTTTATTGCGATAATAGTGGTGCTGTAAGTCAAGCCATAGAGCCTAGAGCAGATCAGAAGACTAAGCACATTGAAAGGAGATTCCATTTGATTCGAGACATTGTCAAGAGTGGAGACATTGTGTTATCCAAGATTGCGTCAGCGGATAGCATTGCGGACCCATTTACTAAAGCACTACCTCAGAAGGTGTTTGAGAAACATCTAGAGTTGATGGGTGTTAGATACATAGGAGATTGGCTTTGAGTGCAAGTGGGAGATTGTTAGACATGTATGCCGACAAAGCCATTCCAAAATTATATTTATCTATTTTTAAATCAATAAATGCATATTTTACCTTCACACATTGTCCTCTACATTGGGTAATATATATCGAAAGTATCTCATTGGATGACACTACTTTGTCCCTTAGGTAACATTATAGGAAAACCATCCAATTAGTTGATAACTAATTGCTAAGGAGATATGGTTTTTCCGGTTCCTTGTAGACTTAAAATTGTTCTCAGTTTCAGGATACATTTGGACAATGTATTCCTAATAACTTACACATTGTTAGTTCCATATGATGGAGTGATGAATCTTAATAACTGAGAGAAGGGTCTCTTGACTAAGATGTGGATATAAGTAAGAAGTACTTATATTGTAACTGGATCGCTCAGTGGATACCCTTAGAAATATACTGTCTTTATATTTAGGGTAGTCCATTTGACAGATTGTCCTTAACTTGAGAAGTCGATATCTTCTCTAGTATTTGCCTATGTAGCTTTGATGTAGCCAATCGTCAATGTCCAACACACCGGACTAAATACGGGCTCGTTGGGTTATGTACGCTGTACTGGAAGAAGTGTGTGTACGCTCGATAAGGATTCCACTACTCTTATAGAGTAAATAATATTGAGTTGATACTTGTCAAAACCGGACTTGAAAAACCCAGCGCTGGTATTTATCGATGAAATGGTTTTATCGAGGAATTTATTTTCTGTATAAAAGAAAGGTAATAATAATTATTATTTCTTTTAAAGAATTTTTAAAATGTTTTGCAAGTCCAAGTTTGACTAAAAGTATCAAAGAGAATGGGTTCTCAATATAAGCCAAGGATTAAAGACAGTATTAGATATTATCCCGTAAGCTTATAACAATATTGGAAGTGGAGGGACTGATCTGTAAACAAATCTTGAGATAGAAATACTTGCAAGTAATTCTCTATTTTCTAGAGGTTAATCACATTGTGTTAATGGACATTAATTGTGATTGGTGGAAGTCCAGGGATATAGATAAAATTCTATAATCCTAATGGAGTGTAGGAAATGTGTTTCCTAGTAACAATACTTTAACTAAAAGGTTGAGTACTTGGTCCCACAGCCGGAAATAAGAGATCCCTTTAGATCCCACACACAAGGACTTTCTTAAAGTATTTAATTTAATGATTTATTAAATTAATTAATTTCTCTAAGAAATCACTATATGGTATAGTGAAACTCTAAAAGATGGAATCACATTAAATGTGAAAAACGAAATGGATAGGACCCATTGGGGAATAGTTTAAAAGAATAATAAAGTGACCAAAATGGGTTTGGAACCCATGGGGACGTGTGGGAGTGGGACCCACCTAGGGTGGGACCCCCACTCCATGGAGATTGCTTTATTGTTTGTCTTTTAATTAGTTTCTAATTAATAAACACCTTATTAGATAAGGTTTGTTAGTTAGTTAGTTAGTTACTAATTAAAGATTCCCTATTTGTTAGGGATTCTATTAATTTCTTGCTAATCAAGGAATCCTAATGGGATTAAGATAAGGATAGGATTAGTTGGACATTAATGGATAAGATTAGTTTCTATTTTGATTAATCCTAATTAATTATGGAGAAACCAAATAGGAAACTAATTGAGGGAATCATAATTGGATTATGATAAGGATAAGATCCATTATGGATCTATTTAAAGGGTGGACGTCCAACATGAAACTACACTTCAAAAATTCCAGATTTTTGGAAACTTCCCTCTCCCCTCAATCTCACGCCCTCCCCTCTCCTTTCTAGGGTGTGCGGTCAGCCCTCTTCCCCCTTTATTCTTATTATCTTGTGTTCTTGCTTTGAGTATCAAGAAGAGATCAAGAACCCATGTTGAAGGATAAAGATTGGATCTTTATTAAAGATTTCTAGAGCTGGATTTTTGGAAGGTCCATTAGCTTCCATTAGAGAAAGCTTTAAAGAAAAAGAAGGTCTGTGTGGATTGCAAAGGAGACTTTACGCTTGTGATGTTTTGCCGGTCTAGCATTCTATCGTGGAATTGACTTAACAATTTCAAAGTCGCAAAGGTGATTGTGATTTTTACTCTCATTGAATTAAAATCAATTAGAATCTTAGTCAGATTTTGGGATTCGATGTATGCCCCCCAAGAACTGTTTTTCTAAAATTAAAAAGTGGCATACTTTCAGCTTTCTCATGCTTTTCTCCAATTTAAGAGATAAGTACACCTTACTAACTAGCTTTGTTATGATACAATGAATAAAAAGAGAATTGAATGTATAGTTTTGATTATGATTCGCAATTACACTCTAATAGATGATTTGCTATGATTCAACCTAGAAATAAAGGTTCTAAATTCGGGGATTTTCTCAAGGTCAATGATAAATCTATTTTAGGGTTATTATCTATAAAAGAATTGTAATGTGGGTATGATGTGATGGAATATGCTTAAAAGCCAAGATTATTGTGATGTAATGTCATGAATGGAGATGTTCCATGTTTTTAGAAATTTTACATGTCGCGACCCAAAATACCCCCTAGGAGTTAGGGATACTTTAGCTCGTGACCGCTATATCATACCCATATGATACATAAGGCACACGTAACAACAAGTCAGAGTACACAAGATATACATAGCGGAAACGATTTGTGAAACATAGTGGAAGCAACTTACAATAATTACTCTTATCGATTAGTTCAAGTTTGAACCGATAGAATACATATGTATATATATCCAAAATGTGGAGTGGACAAGTCCCACTCTCAATAAAATATCATATCTTTCTAACTATCGTAGTCAACAGAATTTAAAGTCGTGATGCCTATCTAACAATCCATCATCCTGGTAGTGGTCCATAGAAGGCTCTGGGTCATAGTATTCTTCCTCTACCCAAGGCTCCGAACCACACAAGTCGAAAGGAACCCGAGCACTTGTCGACAATCAAAATGTACGGTTGAGCCTGGAATACTTAGCATATACATACTACTAACAATAAAGCAATAATATCATAAAAGCATGCGAGACATGAAGACTGAAATCCTTAAAACCCATCAAAGCATAGAAACCGTGAAATAGTACGTATGATGAAATCTGAAAACCAAAACCGTGTGACTCATGTGATAATCATAGCCTTGTGAGTTCTTTGAGTTGTGTTAAGTTCGTAGAGTTCCTTAGAGTCATTTATGATCGATAGAGATCTTAGAGTAATTACATTTGTGATCCTTAGAGCTTGTACCTCGTTCTTACACATTATCATAGTGTTCTAGTGAGTTTAATATGATCCTTGGATCTTGTGAACCGATCTTAGACAATATCATGGAGTTTCTTAAAAATCATCGTGTGAGTCCCTTACTTAAAAACCCTTTCTAGAACTTTGAGAAATCCATGAAAAAAAAACCCCGGTTCATGTGAGATATGCGAACATATGAGAGTAATAGCATATTTAAACACAAAAGCCCTTAGAGGCATTAAACAAAACACATAGAGCGCATAATAGTGGTAGTTTACATCCAAATATTAGAAACAACATTACACACCATATCAAATCAAGATCTATAGTACAGGATGAGAAGAACATCATGTGGTAACTAATATTATCACAAGATTTGTAGTAGAATGTATTTACACTAGTGAAATCGACGGATTCGATTCCAAATGCTTGGAACAAGTGAGAACTTCGAGTTCCTTGTTGAAAAACATCAAAGAAGGGAAGATTTGATCTTCTTCACCAAACTTTGAGCAAACCTTAGCTTTCTCCTTCCTCCTTCCTCTCAAAATTTCTCAAACATTTGCCTCAAGGGTTTCTGAAACCCTAAGGCACGAGCTGAACCTTTTATAGGCAAAGGGGTGATGGTTAAAGACTCAAACACCCTTAATGAAGAAAATCTGCTTGTAACCGATCGATCGGTGGTCAGGACCGAGCAATCGGTGGCTTACTGAGCAATCGGTGGTTTCGACCGAGAGATCGGTTAAAAACACCCTCTCTGAAATTTCTCCCCATAAAAAATCTTTGACCAGTCGACAGCTACCAAGCGATCGGTAGCTGACCGATCGATCGGTGTTATTACCAAGCAATTGGTGCTCCCTTGTTTTGCTGCAAAACCTTTTTTGCACTACTTGGACCGTCTCCAATCCAATTCCAATACCTTATACACTCAAAACACACTCCTTTAGGCTATGTATACCCATCAACACATGTACACCATATATCCAAACATTTTCATTAGCATAAACCCGTTAGTGTACAAGACTACACTTGAACACTATTTACTACTTAGTGAAATGAAGATTCGGGGTTCTACATCCTGCCCCCTTACAAGAATTTCATCCTCAAAATTGGAATGACACCAAAAGAACAAAAAGGAACAATTACGTAATCAGAACATCAAGAAAACAAATGAGGGTACTTTTCCCTCACTTCAGCTTCATGCTCCCAAGTAGCCTCTTTTGCAGAATGGTGCTGCCATTTCACAAGGACTAACGGGATAGTCTTGGTGCGCAAGACTTGATCTCAATGATCCAAGATCTTAGCTGGTTGCTTAACCAAAGTGAGATCCTCTTGAATCTCTATGGGATCAAGAGCAATGACGTGGGACGGATCCAGAATGTATTTCCTGAGCATGGAAATGTGGAATACATTATGGACTGTTACCATGTGAGACGGTAGGGCTACCCTGTAAGCAACCTCACCAACCCTAGTGATGATATAAAATGGCCCCACGCACCTAGGGTTGAGCTTTTCTTTCTTCCCAAACCTCATGATTCCCGGCTCGGCAAATCTTCACAAAGACCCGATCCCTAACTTGGAATTCCAAATCTCTGCGGCGAGTGTCTGCATAGTTCTTCTGCCTATCCTGAGCAGTTTTCAATCATTGCTGATGATTTTGACCCTTTCTGCAGTCCGCTCGATCAATTCAGGACCCAGTACCTTCCTCTCACCAACTTCATCCCAGTATAGAGGAGATCTACAACTGTGACCATATAAAGCTTCAAAAGATGCCATTTGAATGCTCGCCTGGTAACTGTTGTTGTAGATGAACTCAACCAATAGCAAGTGTACCTCCCAACTGCCCTAAAAGTCCAAAATACAAGCTCGTAGCATATCCTCTACAATCTAATTCACCCGTTTAGTCTGCCCATCGACTTGAGGATGAAAGACGGTGCTGAAATCTAATCGAGAACCCATAGCATTCTGAAAAGTTTTCCAGAACCTGGAACTAAATCTAGCATCTCGATCAGAGATGATGGAAACCGACACCACATGCAAACGGACTACCTCCTTAACATACAAGGTTACCAACTGATTCGAACTAAAAGTAGTCCGGTACGGAAGAAAGTGCGCAAACTTTGTCAATCGATCAACTATGACCCAGATAGCGTCGGAGCCCCTTACCGTCCTTGGCAACCCAACTATAAAGTCCATCGAGATATTCTGCTATTTCCATTCTGGAATAGGGAGGGATGGTAAAAGACCTGCTGGCCTCTGATGCTAGGCCTTCACCTGCTGGCACACAAAACATCTAGAAACATATTCTGCAACTTTCCTTTTCATATTTTGCCACCAGTAGTGCCTTTTGAGATTCTGGTACATCTTAGTACCTCCCGAATGTACCATGTACTTGGATCGATGAGCCTCATCCAAGATCTCACCCCTTATCACTGCGTCGGTGGGAACACATAACCTGCCTTTGAATATGATAGCACCATCACCATTTAAAGCAAACTCCAACGGCCACTACTAACAGACTTATCTCAGTAAGCAAGCAACTCAACATCCGAATTCTGCAACTCCTTGATCCAGTCCAAGAGCGTGTAGAAAATCTGGGGTGCTACATCCTGCCCCCTTATAGGAATTTCATCCTCGAAATTTGGACAATACAAAATCAAGTGGAAACAACTTTCCCGCCCTTAACCCTAAACTTAGTCACCTATTTACACTAGGATACATATTAATTCATCAACAATCAACACATGACTAGGCACTTCCTTGTTGGTATGGTACTTAGGTTTTTCATATCACTAAACACCCATGAAACATAAGAAAACTTACATAGCATAATATAATAAGTTTATACATGAAGGCAACATACTGAACACAACATTTCATCATCCTTTTTCTAAAATTTATCATCCGAGCCCTTAACATCTAGCCTCGGCATGGCAACTTCTGCTCTAATTCGCCTAGAGAGGCAACTATGAGAGCTACTACGGCTTGCTTCCTTGAGGTTGAGCCGGAAGCGGACGATGAGGACAACCTTTGATCAAGTGGCCTTGATCATTGTAAGTCCAAAATATCTTGGCTAATTATGTATCAAAACGTAAGTCTAAGTGGAGTCATTTTTAAGTCAACTTGTCATACTTGGTAAAGCTTCAAAAAGCCGAAGAAGAGAGAAGAAATCTACATCAAGTATCACCTCCAGATCTAGGAAGGTAAGTGACTTAGTGACCCATTACCTAGGTTGGTTTTTGACTTAGAACACCTTTTTATCAACCTAGGAGGTTAATATAATTCCATAAACAAGGTTATTGTATTCAAGCCTTTCAAAACACTCGAAATTGGCTAAGTATGGAATGAAGGATCTATCCTCCACCATGTTGGATAGATCGGTGGTGTAAGAAAATGTATGAGGATTTTTTCCAGAGAGTTAGATTTTGAAGTTCGGGTACTAGTTAAACAAGACAAGCAAGAATAACAAGAACCTAGTGCTATGAAGTTTGTGTATACTAGTATTTTTTCTTTTTACTAGTTTGTGCAACTTCTGCTCTATTTTTCTGTTTTATTTATTTTGAAAAATCTCAAAAACATTGAAAAACTATAAAATCCAAAAAGATTTTTGTCATGTTGCCCTTGTAAGACTTGCATGATTTGCATTCCTTGTGTGATCTTTATTTCTATACTTGTCCAAGGTTAAACATGAGTTTGTTGCTGATTGAGGATATATCACCTTCATAGTCTCTTGGTTAGGCTAAAAATTAGACTAGTTTTATCTTGCACGGTTAGAGACTTATCCATGTGTGTATGCTTTGCACTATCACATGCACTCTGACTGATTCTGTTGAGATGTCTATTTCTTAATCTGTAGGTGTATGACTTATCCATAAAGTGTGACCTAGGATGACCTATCTAGATTGACCATATAGTTAGTCATCCCCATTTTGTGTATCCTCCATGAGAAAAAAAAAAATTTTGCAATAAAAAGGGCTACCTACTAGGCTAGTGTGAAAGCTACTATTGGGTGCAAACAGTAGTAATGACTACCTATGTCAACAAGTTAGATATCTTTCTGAGTTGCAAGAGTAAAAGCCCCTACTGCCAATAGAGAAGAGCTACCTACTTGGATAGTGTGAAAGCCAATATTGCATGAAAAGATATGTTCAGAAAAAGAACATCAAAATAGTGAGGATGCTTTTGACCAAAGTAAAATAAAATATTAGGTCAAATCAAAATGGATAAAGGTGCACTAAAATGTAAAAAAAAAAAAAAAATTTAAATTAAAAAAAAATCAGCATAACTGGATCTAACTAGGTTTGACTTCTTAGATTTGAGTCTCTAGGAGTCCCCTTAGTGGTTAATGTCATATCCTTAGAAAGGGAAAAAAAACCTTGATTTAGTATCTAGTCAGACCACCACTACACACAAAGCTTCACTTTTAAACTGTTCACTAATTGTGACTAAGTGAATTAGTTATGCTTTAGCATTCCGCGAGATTTAGTTAGATGTTTACCCTCAGTTGGTCTAACTAATCATGTTTTTTCCTTGGCCTAGTAATTTTAAATTACTATTGCTTGGAATGCTTATAATGCATGTTTGTGTGACACATGATATTTTTTAGTTTATTATTTTGTGTTTTTTCTTTTTTGTTGGCATGGGCCTTTCTAGTATGAGTTGCTCTGTCCTTTAGGTGGTGTCCTTGATCTTAGGGGGAGAAGATCAAGTTGTGGTGTTGAGGGAGAGTTTTTGCTTTATATTACTATATCTTGTTCTCCGCTCTAAAGTCCCCTCATTGTCTACAGTTGCTTGTTTATATCTATTGCTTTGATATTACATATGTGATTAATTGGTATATCTATTGTGATATTGGCTTCCTATCTACCTTTGGCATTTTGTGCCCAAAAGGGGGAGAAGTTTTGAGCATACTTAAGTCTGCCTATGGCCTATGGATTATTATGTTTTATATCTATTTCTCCATGCTTCACAGGTATTCTTTGTTTTTAGCATGTGTAGATAACAGGTTGCAGACTTCGACATTGAATTGCATGACAAGTTTGATGAGTCATTTGTAAATGGTTACGTCATGTAATTTTATTTTTTGAGTCATGTAAAGTTCATCTTTCATTTTATGAATCAGTTTTTGGAAGTCCGTCCTTTATATGTTTGTCTAGGAGTTTTGACACAGAATTGCCAAAGGGTGAGATTGTAAGTCCAAAATATCTTGGCTAATTATGTATCAAAAGGTAAGTCTAAGTAGAGTCATTTTTAAGTCAACTTGTCATACTTGGTAAAGCTTCAAAAAGCCGAAGAAAAGAGAAGAAATCTACATCAAGTATCACCTCCGGATCTAGGAAGGTAAGTGACTTAGTGACCCATTACCTAGGTTGGTTTTTGACTTAGAACACCTTTTTATCAACCTAGGAGGTTAATATAATTCCATAAATAAGGTTATTGTATTCAAGCCTTTCAAAACACTCGAAATTGGCTAAGAATGGAATGAAGGATCTATCCTCCTCCATGTTGGATAGATCGGTGGTGTAAGAAAATGTATGAGGATTTTTTCCAGAGAGTTAGATTTTGAAGGATCTATCCTTGGTAATGAAAGATAGATCGATCAACATAGGAATTGATCTATCAGTGCTTTGATGGATAGATCGGTGCTTTGTTGGATAGATCGATGCTTTGATGGATAGATCGGTGCTTTGTTGGATAGATCGGTGCTTTGCATGGATAAATCGGTGCTCACCTTAGAAAGATCCTTCAGTGCAAAAAATCGAGTCCTATTCAAATACAAACTCTTTGGAATCTATAAATACGAATTCTATTGACCTAATTCAAAGAGATCTGATTAGTTTGTGAGAGTAGAGGCTGGAGAACTCTCTCCTAGGGTTTCTTTTATTCTTCATTGATTATAGTTGATCCCTCCTCTCACAACCTCTCTAGAGAATGCAAGAATAACGTTTCTATTCTTAACTCTTGCATTGTGTGATCTTCATGGTTTTAAGATCCCTCTAGAGATTGTTAGAAAATTAATTTGACAATTCCGACACGTGTGTGTCTTTGGCCGGTGTTTGTGATCCGGAGCCTTCGTAGAAGGAGATCGATCTGAGAAGGATTGTGGTTGTTGTGGAGATCTAAGAGAAGTACGAGCGACTGCGGTTGATTACGGGACTTACAGGTACGTGATGACTTTTCGAGGCGTGGAGGACTAAGAACTGAAGGATCGTAGTGTCGAGTCCGAAGGAGTCAAGTTCGAGTCTTGTAAGTTCTTGTTGACTTTGTCTTAGTGATATCTCTTTGCTGGACTAGGTCCCGTGGTTTTTCCCGGAAGGGTTTCCACGTAAAAAACCTTGTGTTGTGGTTTGCTTGTTTTCTTTTTCCGCACTTGATCATTATTTTTCCTTAGTTAAAATTTAATTATTAAATCTTAGAAAGGGTAGATAGAATTATAGGGAAAGCTAGCCATCCCCCCTTGGTTTTGTGAGTTCTCAACTCGAATATTTTATTTGGGGTTCACCGAGTGATTTTTCAATCACCACAATGGAAACATCTACCTCTGAGCTTCCGACACTCTCTGGCATGCTTTCTTCCACAATGTGCACAGGCCCCAAACGTGGGTGAAAAAGATTGCACTTAACGAGTGACTTGCGTAGTCGTGGGGCAAGGAGCCTGGAGTGTAATAGGAGGGCTCTGCAGCTGTGTATGTCTAGATGACTGGTATAGAGTCATTCTAACCCTCCTCTCCGGCTGCGTTGAGCCACTGCATTGGCCTCTCCACAATTCTCTCCTCTTGTAGAACTCCACAACATTCGTTTCCGCCAACTGGGCCTTATCCATAACTTTGGCGTTGGTCTCGTGCCTGAACATGGAGACCCGGTCTTTAATGTAGGCCTGCAATCCCCTCTCGAATTTCCTAACCTTCATTGCCTCTATGGCTATCAGATATGGGGTGAACCTTGACAATTCAAAGAACTTAGCTTCGTATTCTGCCACTGTCATGTTCCCCTGTTCTAAGGTAATAAACTCAAATTCTTTCTTTTCTCTAACTCCTATTGGAAAGTATTTCTTATAGAAAACATCTAGGAACTCTTCCTAAGTCCAATCCTGACCCGCTCGAGTCAAGTCCCTTGTTCTGATGGCGGATCTCCACCAGTGATCGGCCTCACCCTCCATCATGAAGGCAGCCCAGGTGACTTTCTTTGCCTCAGTAAGCAGTAATACTGAATACAGCTTCTCTAGCTGCCTGATCCATGCTTCAGCAACTAATGGATCAATGCCACCATAAAATGTCGGGGGCCTCATCCTCCAAATGCCTCTATCCCCGTGGCATGATGTACAGGAGTAGGTACAAGTACCGCAGTAGGAGTGTGGGTAGAGGGCTACCTAGCTGCAAGCACTGCTAGTGTCTCTGCTATGGATCCCAAGACTTGAGTGAGATCAGGCTGCTCATCGCCTGATGGAGGAGGAGACGCTCCACCTCTCCTAGTGTGGTATCCATGACCCCGATTACCACGTCTCATGATCGAATCCTAAGAACAATAGCAAAGCATGAGCCTAGTTTGAAACCCAACTCATCTCGTCCCCAATTTCAACGATCATTTCTGTCGCACCCCAAAATACCCCCTAGGAGTTAAGGGATACTTTAGGTGTAACTATACGTACCTGTCAAACCATCCTGAAATAAACGTGCCTAACACAATACAATAAGGATAATAATTAGAGCGCGGAAGCTAAACATATATGCGGAAGTGTAAACTAACTTTTTATTTTCTTCTAAAATTTCGAAATAGTATTCCAAGTGAAACATATACACAATACATATCCAATTCTAAGGTGGACAGACCCACCTATCAAAATGTCAAAATACACCAAAGGACCCTCTCGTACTCTCCCCTCAACAGTAGATAAGGTACGGCCACACGTCGAGGTCCCTATCTGCCTAAGACTGTAATGGGATAAAAGGGTCTCTCTCCTCTACGTACTCTTCCTCGACCCAAGGCTCAGGGTCGAGGGCTTCCTCAGTACCTACCGACATGAAAGTACAACTGAGCATGGAATTCTCAGCGAGTACAAACTACTAGCAAATCATAGCAATAATAGAAGCATAACAAGAATGAACAAAATATAAGGTATCGATTTAAAGCAATAGTTGCATCATATGATAAATGGTATTGAACAAGAACAATATCATTATCATGACATGCATGCATGAATGCGAAAACGTAGATAAAGCTCATGCTTGAAAACTCATTTCATGTCTCGGTCTTGCTTGTGAAAATCATGCATGCGTGTCCTTTCGTCATCTTGTATACTTGTGAGCCAGAGGCTAGCACCCGAACATCCTTGGGCTGCCAACCTCCTTGACATGTAATATTTTCCTTTACCTGTGAGCCAGAGGCTAGCATCCGAACCTCCCTGGGCTGCCAACCTCCTTAACATATGGTTTTCTTATGAGCCAAAGGCTAGTACCCAAATATCCCTGGGCTACCAACCTCCTTGACATATAGTAGTTTTTAGTTTTCTTGTGAGCCAGAGGCTAGTACCCGAATACCCCTGGGCTACCAATCTCCTAGACAGGTAGTATTTTCAGTTTTCTTGTGAGCCAGAGGCTAGTACCCGAATAACCCTGGGCTACCAACCTCCTTGACATGCAATGTTTTCTTGTTGATTTATTAATGCATATGCTCTTGAAAACTTGGTTCATGCATGCATACGTGCTCGCGTGCGTGCCAATAGGGACAATCATGGGAACACGTGTAACAAGAGGAATATCACATCACATTTCAGTTCATAGTATAACATGTAAGCATTTAGGTGATCAACATAGCATTTGGTCAAGTCATCATTTAAATAACAATTACATAGGGCTTGTATCCATTTCCTTTATTAAATTCATTTATTCTTGGTTTAGGCATATTATCAAACATCCGGTGTGCAACATTTTTAGTAGTTTTTCTTTACCCTTTTTAGGGCATAATTTCCATCAATCATCATGGTATGTTCATTATTTATAGAATGCCCATCCTCCGTTTTCCATTTCACACATCACATCCACATCCAACGGCATCCAATCGCCACAATCCACATCTCATCCACACATTCGAACCTTTTTCTTATCTTGTTTATATTTAGTGAAGGTGATACGTTTTATAAGGAAAGGAAGTATAATATCAAGAGTGAAAACCTAGGTTATTGCTAGGGAAGTTAGTAGAGTGTACTAACCTTGAATTAAGGCTTGATCCTGGGTGTAAACCTTGATTGAAGCTCCAACTTGGAAGAAGAGAACCCTTGCTTGAACTATGCTTGATTGAGGAAAAAACCACCTTGAGGAACACCTTGTAGAATGCTACCCTAGCTTGAGAGAGACTCCCTCCATGAGCTTAACCCTTGGATTTGAAGAATCCAAGCCTTGGAATAAATCTTGGGTAGCCCAAACTCTTGATTTCTTCTCAAGAGGAAAACCTAGGTTAGGAATCCCCTTCTCCTCTCTCTCTATCTCTCAAAACCCTCTAAGTATGGTGAATGAAGCCCTAAAGGCTCGAGCAAGCCTTTATGGGTAAGGGTTTAACGCCCAAAAGATGAAAAAGCCCTTACTGAAATTTTTGCAAAATGCGATAGATCAAGCGATCGGTGGTTATGACTGATCGATCAGTTGCCTACCAAGCGATCGGTGTTCTTGATCGAGCGATCGGTCAAAAACATACTCTCTAGAAAATTTCCCCATACAAAAAAGTTAACCAGTCGATAGCCTTCGATCGATCGATTTTGGACCGATCGATCGCTGATAATAACCGAGCGATCGGTTGTGAACCGATCAATCGCTACATTGGACCAATCGATCGGAGCTCTGCAGGTCTCAGCTGTTTTGGCCATATCTTTTGACTCGTTCGTTGGATTTTGACGATTCAACTTGCATTGGATTCGTCTTTCGAAAATGAACATTTCTGACATTTCAGAATTTCCAATTTCTCCCTTATTTATTAATTAAGCTACGTGGAAGGTCAATCAGCTATGAAAGTGCTATTCATTAAGTATAGAAAAGTCTGAGGTACTACAATTTCATGTTTATACATACATAATAATATATCAAAGCATACCATAAAAGAATATTAACATACAAGAAATGTTTCCTAGAGTAGAACACCAAGCTCGGTTGGAATTCCAACTGGTTTGGAATAAGACTAATTTGTTAGTCTACACTTGAGAACAATAACATGGCCTAAGAACAACTTGAACTCAAGCTCCTAACAATTTAATGAGCATATATTGACTAATAAGTGTATTGTATACGCTCAAGTACACACATACTAGTAAAACCATACCATCGATTTTCCCTAGCAAAGCTAAGTTCTTTTGCTCTTTTTTCAGGTATTAAATTAATGAGTAGTTTATCCAATTGAGTTATTTACGTAGCTTCCTCTTAATCTTGGGGACATGTATGATGCTTCTAAGATCTACATGATGCATGTAGGATACGTATGATGATTATGAAATGTATGACGTGCATACGATGTATGATGCTTATGCGATGCACGATGCTTATGCCATGGATGAAATGCATGCTATGTATGAATGCTCATGATATGCATGAAAGTGCATGATGCTCATGCTATGCGTGATGCTCATGTTCTGTATGAAATTGCATGATATGCATGATTATCCTTGGAGTTATAATTTCTTTATCATTTTGGATTGGGCATCATTTCTAGAACGTGCTGCAAAATGAACGCGCATCTCTATCTAGAAACGTGCATCAGACATCCGAGTGTGTAGAGCCCCGGACCTTTTCACATTTAATGCATGACACTTTCGTTGTCATTTTGCCTTTAAAGAGGTATAATTAATAAATAAGGAAGAAATTGGAAATTCCGAAACGTTAGAAATGTTCCTTTTTGAAGTACGAACCCAACGCAAGTTGAATCGTCAAAATCGGACGAACGAGTCAAAAGATATGGCCAAAACAGTCTGGACCTGCAGGCAATCGTAGCTCAGAAGGCACTAAGGACGTAGCTCGGAAGGCGCATAGACAACGTGCTCTGATAACGTATACGTTGTGCATCCGTTGTGCAACAGACAATGGGTGCGTTGTGCAACAGACAACGGGTGCGTCATGCAGCAGACAACGTGTACGTTGTACAGCTCACGACGGGCACGTTGTACATAAGACAACGGACAACGAGCTCAGCACTATGCACAACACAACGGACAACGAGCTCAGCACTATGCACAACACAACGGACAACGAGCTCAGCACTACGCACAACACAACGGACAACATACTCGGCACTATTCACAGCACAACGTGTTTGGTACTATTCACAGCACAACGTGTTCGGTACTATTCACAGCACAACGTGTTCGGCACTATTCACAGCACAACGTGTTTAGTACTATTCACAGCACAACGTGTTTGGCACTATTCACAGCTCAACGTGTTCGGCACTCGCGTTTTTGCAGAAATTTCAGTAAAGGTATTATGGTCTTTTGGTCGGTTCACTCTTACCTTAAGAGTTTAACCCGAGCCTTTAGGGCTCATTCTCAACACTTAGAGGATTTGGGGGATTAGAAGAGAGGAGAAAGGGTTTCCTAAACTAGGGTTTTGCTTTTGGAGAAGAATCAAAGGGGTTTTGAGACCGTAGATCACTTCAAGTCCGGTTTTTCTCCAAGATCACGGCTCAAGCACTCGTGGAGAGCGTTCTCCAAGCTAGGGCAGTAGCTACACGGTCATTTTGGAAAGGGGTTTCTTCCTCATTTCTTCAAGGTCGGTACTTCTTACTACCCTCCTAGTTATAGTTCCTCTTTTCCCTTTATTTCTTTTGATTTTCTTTCATTTACACATGTGCTATGAGATGGATGGTTGTGAATGGTGAATGGAGATGGAATGGGCGATTGGATGCCAAGGGTTGTGTTGTGATCATTAAAATGGGAAGGGCATTGTATCCATAATAAACACACCTTTATGATGTGAGTAAACTCACCTAGAAAAGCATGATTTAGGTTTAAATGAATAATGAATAATGAACACACCATGTTTGATGAAATGCCAAGGTGAATAAAATGAGTTGTAAATTAGGAAATGCATGCCTAATAAATTATGAATATTGCTAGGGCCTATGATAGTGTGTTTCTTGCTTTCCCTAAATGATATGAATATTACATTGCTCAATCATTGATGTTATATGTGTTGTGAAATTACCCAAATGTCATATTTAAATTTAAATGCAAGTATGTACACGGTTCCCACGAGCACGGCATGCATGACATGATTTATCGAGGTTTTCAAGAACATGGTTAGAGGTGGGACACATCCTACGATATGTTTTACCTCGCTTTTCACAAGAAAACAAGAACCAACATTCCACGAGGGGTCTCCCCTCACTCACAAGTGCATATCATGAAGAAGGGCCTCCCTTCCCTCGCAAGTACATACATATCATGAAGAAGGGTCTCCGTTCCCTCTCAAGGCATCTCTCAAGCGCATCTCCCAAGGATATCTCACAAGTGTATCTCACAAGTTACATGATCACAAGCAAGCACACATGACACGCTAGACAAGATCAAGCAAGACAACCATGACAAGCTTTCAAGTACGAAAAGGTTATTTCAAGCCAAGTCAAGTGCACGATGTTTTCAAGAGGTTTTATCGGCTTTCTACGAAATACAAGCATGATTATAAATTGCTTTACTTCCTTGTATGATATAAATTGTTCCTGTTCTATATATGCAATTTGTTTCCTACTTGATGTATGCTATCTGTATACTATGACTGTTGGTTAGTATTTAGTACCCGCTGAGTATTCCATGCTCAGCCGTACTTCTTATGTCGGCAGGTTCTGAGGGAGCTGCTGCTCCATTTGATGTTTGTGCTCCTGGTCCATGGGTGGAAGAGGAGTACGTCGAGGAGCCTTTGGAGGAACCTCCCGGTAGAGGGTTATCAGTAGGTGGTGTTAGATTATGAGTGGATTAGCTGTGGGTGAGATGAGAGATATACATCCATGTATTTTGGCGGGTCTGTCCGTACTTTCTTTTGGGTTCCTTTTGTGTAAACTTGGATTCGTATATACATAGAGGTTTGTTTAGACTTCAGCTGTGCTATGTTAGAGTATGTTTCCGCTGTTTATATCCTCTATTGTATATGCTCTGTGGGTTTTCGCAGGTTGGTTTGTCAAGCAAGTCATGTAAGCCATGATTAGTTGTCCAAAGTTCACTCTAACTCCTAGGGTGGGTTTTGGGTCGCGACAGTGTGCGTGTTCAAAATTTTATCTGTTCTTGGAGTTTATAATATATTTGTCATTTGGGAGTGAGCACTAGGTCTAGAACGTGCCTTAAACTTCCCAGGTTGGTTAAAAATATATTGATATTTGTATATATCCCTACTAGTCGTGGGGTTACTTGAACTCACATGGGCTTATCATCATATCATGATGTACAAGTTATGTTTATTTGTGGTGCAAAACACATTAAGTACAGTTCAACCAATCAATTTACACTAGATACACATAATAGTATATATATCAATACCCATGTCCCTATTGTCGCAACGACTCTAAATACTCTAGACTTGTAAGACCTAGGAGCATCCTATAACCTCTCTTGGGAAAAATTCCCTATAGAAACCTAATAACACAATATATGATGAGGGACCTACCATCCCCTTGTTAACTAACACCTAGGCTAACCTCTAGCCTGAATATCACATCACTCATGGATCTAATTGGGAAACCTGTTCATCAAGCATTGGTTTTCACTTAGCATATAACATATAATATGCACACCATATATATCATATAATACCACATAACAATTCAACACATGATCGTATAAGTATATCAAAATTTTCGAGTTTCTAGCGTAAATGGAGACTAACTGCGGTTGAAATCAACCTGTTCTGGACAAGGACTAAGGGATTAGTCCACACTTGGATTACGACTCTTTCCTTGGACCTAATGCCCATGGTATCGAACTCTAAACGACCCTAGAGACCTAATGCCTAAGCTCTGATACCACTTCTGAAACGCCCAAAAATACCCCCTAGAAGTTAGGATACTTTGGCGACGTGACTTAACCTTAATCAATCCTGCAAAGAGTATACAAGGTATACCAAACAGTGATCCAAAAAATTTTCTTTAACATAAATGTAATTCCAAGTGTCAACATAAAACAATGACTAGATAAAATACAATAATCACAAGGGTGCAAATGCTTGAGTTACCCACTCAAGCTCACATGAAAAATCCCCAAAAGGAAATCCTAAAATACATTTCTCTCTCTCTCTCATCCTAACCTATGGCCACAGGCCAACCCTAACATCTGGTTAACCATCCGAATAACCTCCTGCTCTCCCTGAGCTGCCTCAGTCCAAGGAACCAGAGTCCATATGTTGTATAGTGTACCTACCGACATAAAAGTACGACTGAGCATGGAATACTCAGCGAGTACAAGCTACTAACTAACAACAGTAATAACATTAATATGTAATACAAGATACAGTTCATCCAAAAGATATATAATCAGAGTGCGGAAGCTACAACGACATAACAACGTAAAGTAAATCATGAACATCATATTTTAACTTACGCATTGTAAATTCGTATTCAAAAGTAATGACTTGTTCTTGAAAATACTTTTTGTAGTTTCCAAAACTTGCTTGCCATATTTACAACTTATTCTTGTCTTATTCTTGTATTGTGGGAATCACACATGCCTTGTTTTGTTCCTGTTTAGCTAGTACCCGAACTATGAAATGGACGGACATACTAGGTTCTTGTTATTCTTACTTGTCTTGTTTAACTCGTACCCGAATTATGAAATATACGGACATACTAGGTTCTTGTTATTCTTGCTTGTCTTGTTTAACTAGTACCCGAACTATGAAATGGACGGACGTACTAGGTTCTTGTCATGCTTGACTAATGCCCGGACTATAATGGAATAGAACACATTAGCCTCGTGTCTTGACTTGACTAGTGCCCAGACTATGGTGGAACGGAACACACTAGTTATTTTTGCTTGACTAATGCCCGGACTATAATGGAATGAAACACATTAGTCTCCTTGCCTTGCCTTAACTAGTGCCCGGACTATGGTGGAATGGAACACACTAATTACTCTTGCTTTCTAATGCCCGGACTATGATTGAACGGAACACATTAGTATCTTGCTTGACTAATGCCCAGACTATAATGGAACGGAACACATTAGCCTCCTTGCTTGACTTAACTAGCGCCCAGACTATGGTAGAACGGAACACACTAGTTATTCTTGCTTGCTTGTCTTGCTTAACTTGTGAGCCAGGTATAACATATCGTAAGATATGCCCTACCCTTGACATTCATGCTTGTTTGACTTGTGAGCCAGGTATGATATATCCTAGGGATATACCCTACCCTTGACATTTATGCTTGTTTATTCACATTTCTTATTCGTGTCATTTTCTTATATACATATACTTGAAAAGCCAATTCATCCATGCATGTGTACTTGTGGGTGTAGTTTGTAAACATAATAATAATAGCATGGAAAAATTGAGGATAATAGATAGCATTTGAACAATTATAGGCACACGAGAGATTTAAGGAATTCATAAAGCATATCATCATTTTTATAACTCTTGGGGAAATATCCCTATCTCATATCTCATAGATTAGGTTTTACATTTTACACAAGCATTTAATCAAACATCTTACATGCCACGTTTTGATTTCCTCTTTTTATGGTTGTAATTTCATCAACATTCAAGTGTGTTCATTATGTATACAATACCCTTCCACCATTTCCATCACATAACACCCATCATATCCATATGGCATCCATCGTCTTAACCACACATTCCCACATCCATCATTCCTTCTTTTTCATGATTAAATTTAGGGATTTAATAAAACAAGCCAAGAAAAGAATGAACTAAGTAAATCTACAAGTATGCTTTTAAAATAAACCTAGGTTATTACTAAAGCAGTTAGTAGGGTGTACTAACCTTGAATAGGAGAAGAAACCCTTGAAAATGTCGAGGAAGAACGCTGCCAAGCTTGGAGAATGTGCTCCTCACGTGCTTGAGCCGTGGATTGAGAAATCTAAGCTTTTAGGATGCTCTAGGGTTTCTAAACCCTTGATCTTTCTCCACTTGATGCCCTAGGAGAAAACCCATTTTTTCCCCTCTTACTCTCTCTCAAAATATTGCTAAGGGTGTTTGTGAATACCCTTGGCTTGAGCCAGCCCTTAAAAATAAGGGTGGAGTGGCCAAAAGTCCAAAAAACCCCTAATAAAATTTCTGTAAAACGTGTAGGACTGATAGATGACCGATCTACCGGTAGTGGACCGATTGATCGGTGCTTATGACCGATCTACCAGTAGTGGACCGATCGATCGGTAGTGACCAGTGCTCTGCAAAAATATGCTTCGGTATTTTGGCCATGACTTTTGACTCGCTCTTCCGATTTTGATGATTCAACTTGCGTTGGATTCATCTTTCAAAGGGAAAAAACTTTCATGTTTTGTATAACTCCAAATTTTGTGTTCTTAATTTTCTAAATGGAATCTAAAGTCAACTGGTCCGAAAATGGGTTTCGACAGCCCAGATTTTTAACAGTCCCGACTTTGGAAATTGGGCTTTTGACTCAACCCCGGCTCAAAATCAGGGAAAGTGATCAACATGAACCTTGAAGAGGCTTCTAGTACCTTTCCAAAACTTCAATAATCACTCGAGTCCGAACAACCATGACTAAACTAGAGCCCTTTAAAGTTAAGGCAAATGCCGAGACATACCTTTTCAACACCTAGAACACCTCAAGTGTTTTCACACTCTTTTCCCTTGTGTCCAACTCCTACTCAGACCTCATAAATCATTCTCCATAGGTTTTTAACCCACCTCAATGATCATTAAATTCACACCGATATGCGTGAGAGGCCCTAGCCTCTTTATGCCTCGTGCAATAGCACTATTCACCTCACTTTTCAATTACAACCTAACTTATAATAATGGCCTTTGGCCCTTCCAACATTAGTGCCCTCAGCACTATTCACTGACATGAACAGTACTTGCACATGAGCAGTGCTTGTAGAAAATCCGGGGCGCTACATATACTTTAGAAAACCGGTTCATGTATGCATGCGTGTGTGGGTGTGGCATTGTAGTGATCTTGATGATATGCACAACTAAAAGGAATCGTGTGTGTAACACTCGTGGTGACATGATAGCATGTGCAATAAGAGGGATTATGCATAGCATTTTCATTCTTAATATAATCATGCGAGAATTTATACAACATAACAAGCATTTGATCAATTTATCATTTTTGGGGAAAATTACATAAGCCTACTTTCATTTTCTTTATTAAATCCATTTAATTCTCGTTTAAGCATTTTATCAAACACATGGCGTGCAACATTTCATAGTCATTTCATTTCCTCTTTTTAGTGCATACATTTCATCAAACCACATAGGGTGTATTCATTATGCTTGAAATGCCCTTCCATCATTTTCCATTACACACATCACACCATATCCACACGGCATCCAATCGCCTCAACCACCATCCAATCCATATATCCCACATCTCTTATTTATCTTGTTTGTATTTAGGGAAATTAGCATATTGTAAGGAAAGTAAGAATACGAGATCAAAATTACCATTTTCAAGGAAGGAATCTTGGTTATTGCTAAGTGAGTTAGTAGGGTGTACTAACCTTGAAGATTTCTCCCAATGTTGTAGAAAACCCCTGATTTGAAACCTTCATACTCGATAGACAAGGGTCTTTGCTTAAAGGGGATCAAAGCTTGAACTCCCCTTACTCCAAATCCAAAACCCTAGTTCTTCATTTCTTCTTTCTCCCAAAATCCCATTTACCTTTAATGAAATCTGTAAAAACGCGAAAAACCGATCGATTGGTGCTTATGACCGAGCAATCGATGGCCTACCGAGCGATCGGTGTTTTTGACTGAGCGATCGATTGAAAACACCCTCTCTAGAATTTTTCCCCATATAAATTTTTGGACCAGTCGATAGATACCGATCGATTGGTTTTGGACCGAACGATCGCTACTGAGACCGAGCGATCGGTGCTCTGTAATTTTGACACTGAGTCCATTTTTCACTCATTTCCACCACTTGGACTTATCCCACTTCTATTCTAACCCTTTTTCCTCTTTTTTTTCACCCTCATAATTTAGGGAAAACATCCCTAAGGGATTTACTACTCTAATACATCATCTTAATCATTAATTACGGCTACACAAGATTTCAAATTTGTCATTTCATAGAAAAAGAAAGATTACAAAGGCTTAAAGCCTTGGTACTAGTTCCAATATATGGAGAAACGTTTTGGGGCTCTACAGGCGGTAATAACATTACTGTCATTTCCATTTTTAGCAAAATGAACAGTGCTCCTACCCAATCGTGTGAGGGTTTAGCCTATTTTAGCATTTTAGCATAAATCTGGTAATGGCGGTAATAACATTACCACCATTCCTATATTGCACTAGAACAGGAATGGCAGTAATGATATTACCGCCATTACCAGTTTTCTGTTCAAACACAGCTACAACCCCCTGCACCACCTCAGCTCCTCTCTAGTGTGTCTAGCACGCCTATAGGAATGCTCAGAATACCCCAAGGCTTGCCCTTACCCTACAAATACCCCACCAATCCTTAGTTCAAACTCATTCCAAAATTTCTATGCCAAACCCCTGTGGGATTTCGACCAGCTTAAATCCAAGCCCCTCAACCTCTTGTCTTCCATCTTGAAGATAGTTCAGACCCTCCAGGGAGTTCCTCAAACCACCCCAGCTATCCACAACCGTTGTACACCACGCCACCACCAAAATACCTCCGTGAGCAGTCAACAATAGGGTAGGGATACCCCTACCCATCTCTTTGGTTTCTGTAAACTTCATTGTAAGACCCCTAGTCCTAATCCAGGGGTCCTTTATTCCATATTGCTTTTGTTTTGTTTCATCTCACCCAAGGACAGGGCCGCCCTTTGCCTCTTCATAGGCATAGGGGACCCTTAGAGGGTTTAACAACCATGGGTACAAGACTCCCACTTTCTCAGACATTTCCTTTAGTCTTTTGGGGGTCCCACAAGCCATGAGGGATCCCTTGGAACATTTTGGTGCAGCCCCCAAAGGGACGAAATTCATTTCTGAAAAATTCCAAGAATGGCGGTAGGAATGTTATACACGGTTAAAATCTTGTTGTCCCTCAAGCTAGTTTTCGTTTGGTTTTCAATAAAACATGGATGAGGCATGTGTGTACAAGAAGGTCAGTGAGAGTGCAATAACTTTCCTAGTTCTTTATGTAGATGATATTCTACTCATTGGAAATGATGTAAGAATGTTATCAACGATTAAAATCCAGTTGTCATGTAACTTTGCAATGAAACACCTCAGTGTGGCATCCTATATTCTTGGTCTTAAATTGTTTGGAGATCGAAAGAAAAGGATGTTGGGATTGTCCCAAGTCAATTATATTGACAAGAACTTGCGCCAATATAGCATGGAAAATTACAAGAAAGGGTTTTTACCCTGTAGGCATAGAATTAGTCTCTCCAAATCAAAGTCTCCAAACACTGATGATGAAAGAGAGCAGATGAGTCATATCCCATATGCATCTACAATGGGAAGTCTCATGTATGCTATATTCTGCACAAGACCTGATATTTGTCACGTAGTGAGTATCGTGAGTAGATATCAATCAAATCCAGGTCCTGAGCATTGGACAACAGTTAAGAACATTTTCAAGTATTTGAGGAGGATAATGCACCACTGTTTGATTTACAGTGGAGATGATCTGACTGTTGTAGGGTACACAGATTTAAATTTTCAGGCAAATATTGATGATAGAAAGTCGACCTCAAGATTTGTCTTTACTCTTAGGAAAGGAGCATTTAGTTAGAGGAGTTGCAAGCAATCAACAACTGCTGACTCAACAACTGAAGCTAAATATGTTACTGCATGTGATGCTGCAAAGGAAGCAATATGGATAAAGAAGTTCATTCTTGAACTTGGTGTTGTCTCCTCAATTGAATCTCTTATCACACTTTATTGTGATAATAGTGGTGTTGTAGCTCAATCCATAGAGCCTAGAGCACATCAGAAGATAAAGCACATTGAAAGGAGATTCCATCTGATTCGAGACATTATCAAAAGAGGAGACATTGAGTTATCCAAGATTACGTCAACAGATAACATGGCAGACCCATTTACTAAAGCACTACCTCAGAAGGTGTTTGAGAAACATCTAGAGTCGATGGGTATTAGATACATAAGAGATTGGCTTTGAGTGCAAGTGGGAGATTGCTAGACATATATGGCCACAAAAGCCATTACGGAATTGTGTTTATCTATTTAAGCAATAAACGCATATATTACATTCACACATTGTCTTCTACATTAGGTAATATATCAAAAGTATCTCATTGGATGAGATTACTTTGTCCCTTAGATAACATTGTAGGAAAACCGTTGATAACTGATTGCTAAGGAGATATGGTTTTTCCGGTTCCCTGTAGAGCTAAAATTCTAAGTTAATCAGGATACATCTGGACAATGTATTCCTAATAAGTTACACATTATTAGTTCCATATGATGGAGTGATGAATCTCAATCACTGAGAGAAGGGTCTCTTGACTAAGATGTGGATATAAGGAAGAAGTACTTATATTGCAACTGGATCACTCAGTGGATACCCTTACAAATATATTGTCTTTATATTTAGGGTAGTCCATTTGACAGATTATCCTTACCTGAGAGGTCGACATCTTCTCTAGTATTTGCCTATATAGCTTTTATGTAGCCAATCGTCAATGTCCAACACACAGGACTAAATACAGGCTCGTTGGGTTACGTACGCTATATTAGAAGAAGTGTGTGTACGCTTAACAAGGATTCCACTACTCTTAACAGAGTAAATTAATATTGAGTTGATACTTGTCAAAGCTGGACTTGAAAAACCTAGCGCTTGTATTTATCGATGAAATGGTTTTATCGAGAAGTTTACTTTTCGTATAAAAGACATATCATAATTATTATTATTTGTTTTAAAGAATTTCAAAAATGTTTTGAAAGTCCAATTTTGACTAAAAGTATCAAACAGAATGAGTTCTCATTATAAGCCAGGGATTAAAGATTAGATATTATCCCGTAAGCTTATGACAATATTGGAAGTGGAGGGACGCATCTGTAAATAAATCTTGAGATAGAAATACCTGCAAGTAATTCTCTATTTTCTGGAGGTTCATCGCATTGTGTTAATGGACATTAATTGTGATTGATGGAAGTCCAGGGATATAGATAAAATTCTATAATCCTGATGGAGTGTAGGAAAGGTGTTTCCTAATAACAATGCTTTAACCAAAAGGTTGACTACTTGGTTCCACAACCGAAAATAGGAGATCCCTTTAGATCCCACACACAAGGACTTTCTTACAGTATTTAATTTAATTTATAATTAAATTGATTAATTTCTCTAAGTAATCACTATATGGTATAGTGAAGCTCTAAAAGGTGGAATCACATTAGATGTGAAAAATCAAATGGGTAGGACCTATTGGGAATTATTATAAAAGAATAATTAAAGAGACCTAAAAGGGTTAGGAACCCTTAGGGGCGTGTGGAGTGGGGCCCACCTAGGGTGGGATGCCCACTTCTTGGAAGCTTTTACCTTAATTAATTTCTAATTAGTAATAACACCTTATTGGATAAGGTTAGTTAGTTAGTTACTAATTAAAGATTCCCTAATTGTTAGGGATTCTATTAGTTTCTTGCTAATGAAGGAATCCTAATTGGATTAAGATAAGGATATGGTTAGTTAGTTACTAATGGATAAGGTTTGTTTCTATTTTGATTAATCCTAATTAATTAAGGGAAAATAAAAAAGGAAACAATTGAGGAATCCTTATTGGATAAGGATTAAGAGACTTGGGTTGCAAACAACCAAACAAATCTCTATAAATAAGGGGTGTACGGTCACTAAGTTTGACACACAATAATTATTTCCCAGATTTTTGGATCTCTTTCCCTCTCCTCAAACCTCACGCCGAATCCTCTCTCTCTCTAGAGTTGTACGGTCACCCCTCTCCCCTTTCTTCTCTTGTGTGTTTCAAGTTGTGAATATAAAGAAGAAGGAAATCAAGGTTCTTGAAGATCAAGATTGGATCTTTATTTCAAGATCCTAGAGCTGGAAATTTGGAAGGGCCATTAGCTTCCATTAGAGAAAGCTTTAAAGAAAAAGAAGGTCAGTTTGGTCTGCAAAGGAGACTTGACACTTGTGAAGTTTTGACGGTCTAGCATTCTATCGTGGATTTGACTGAACAATTTCAAATTCGCAAAGGAAATTTTGATTTTAACTCTCATTGAATAAAGTCAATTAGAATCTTAGTCAAATCTTGGGATTCGATGTATGCCCCCAAGCACTGTTTTTCTAAAATTAAAAAGAGGCATACTTTCAGTGGTATCAGAGCCTTGGCTATACTTCTCTTTGATTTTAGGACATAACCAATTTTTATTAGATCATATTACCCTCCCTATGAATTTCGGCCACCCCTATTAATGAATCTTTTTTATTCTTAATTATGAGATAATCACTAATAGGGATAAGGGATAGTTATTGGGAAAATAATTTAGCCCTAAGAAATTAGTATGATACTAATTTCAAGTTTGGATGATTCCAAAACCTCTCAAAATTTTAATAGGGATAGATATATATAGATAAATAAATTTGGTTAAAGGCCTTAAGGATTTAGAGATCCTTTAGTATTAAATTAAATTGTTTAATTTATTCTGAGAGCCCTAGGCTAGCATAAATAATATGTATAATATTTATCATGATAAATAAATATTATTTTATGTGTTGGATGGGTTTCACAAATCATACTTCCTTCTCTTTCCCCTCCCCCTCCCTTTTTCTTAATTTTTAGAATAGGGTTGCTGATTTATGGTGGACTAAATCAACCGAAAGAGATGCCTGAAGAACCATTGCAAGATAGCAAATTGTAGTAAGGCTTTTTTTAATTCCCCTGTTGTAATTAAATAAGGTCGTATGATTTTTTTGAACCCATTGTGAGATTATAATATGATTATAATTATTATATTATTATTCATGTGATGATTAATAGTATTTCCTTTAGCCCGGAAGCTGTGATAATTGTGATTATCGCTTTTATGATAATTTAGGATAATTGGATTATACCCTGAATAATGCATTGTGTTTAATTATAAATTGTTTATATTTTGACACAATACATTACTAGTACTCTTTTGGACGTGAAGTTTGTGACCCATGCAGAGATTTTTACGTAAAACCTTTGTATACGAGATTATTGGATAATCGTGTTTGAAAAGACATTAATCGTAAATGGCTCACTAAACTGACATCCAAATACCCTAAATTTATAGGGATGAGTAGGTTTTGATTATAAGGTGAAAACCCTAATGATCAAAACCCCCTGTGAGGGCTAGTGGGAGTTTATCACTCCTTGATAATCCTATTATTGAAAATTTTCATAATTCATATGATGAATATTTGAATAATGATATGATCATGCCTGTTTATATTGTTCCCTTCAAGAAAATATTAAGTGATAATAAATGGGATTATTAATCCTAAGACCTTCCATTATCAATAAGACTAGGAATTAATTAGCCTGAGTCTTGTCTTACCAAAAGGTATTGACATAATTCAGTCTGAATTAAACTCCTAGAGACTTATTTTTATTGTAAATAAGTTTGTGTATGGCCTAATAAGGAGTGTCAACTAAATTGGGGCACAACCTTACTTGATCATATGACGAACAAGAATAATGGGTTTCACTTAAACAAGGAAACATGGCGGCTGAAACAGTGACAGTCATGTTGTTCTTGGAGGTCGCAAGAAAATAAGGAATCACTGATTTACTTAAAGAGTTATGCATGAGATGCTCAGTGATGGATGGTTACTATCCACATTGTAGTGCATGTGTGGTATTATCCTAAAATGGAAGATTATATGTGTATTATGAGGATCCCAATATTCATCTGGAATAAAATGTTTATTCCCTAATTTCATATACTAAAGGGAATGATAAAATTTGAAGAAAAATGAGAGGATCATCAGATTTTAAAATCTCAAAAATCTGATGAATATATGTGTGAAAATAAATGTAATAATTTATTCTTATTTTATTGTGTAGATAAGTCATGAATCACCTTTCCAAGATTCTAGAAGAGAAGTTGTTGACTAGTCCAAATTTTGTGGACTGGAAAAGAAATCTTGACATTGTGCTTATCTCTCAGAAGATAGCTTATGTCCTCACTTCCGACTATCCGAAATTTGATGAGGCAGTTCAGACCCCTGAGGCGGTTGAGAAAGCCTCAAAGTAGCATGAGTCAAATAGTTTGGTCAAATGCTACATGCTTGCATCCATGTCAAATGTCCTACAGCAACAGCACAAGGGTTTTGCTACAACTAAGGACATATTGACTAATCTCAGGGAGATGTTTGGAGAACAATACAGAACTGCTAGGCAGTTAGCAATGAAAGGACTGATGGGGACCTGATGGTAACCCAGTCCGGGAGCATGTTGTCAAGATGATGGGGTTCATTAATGAACTCTTGACCCTTGGAGTAAATCTTGATCAACAGAGTCAAGTGGATGCGTTCCTGAACTCTCTCCTGGAATCCTTTTGTGTTGAATTTCAAGATTAACAAATTGGAGACTTCTCTGCCAGAGCTCCAAAACATGTTGCAAGGAGCTGAGGACCTTATGAAGTGTACTAAGCTCTATGCAAATGTGGCAGAGGGAGTTGGACCTTCAAGGCCCAAGCCTAAGGGCAAAGGGCAGAAAAAGAAGAAGTCCAATTTCTTCAGGTTCCTTAAAGGCAAGAAGGATAAGAACAAGAACAAGAAAGCTTTTGAGGAAAAGGACAAGGGAAAGTATCATAATGTCTTCTTTTATTGCAAGAAACCAGGTCACTGGAAGAGGAATTGCAAAGTTTACTTAGCATCCCTCAAGGACAAGCCTTTGAAAGGTATGTCAGAAACTTTCATAATTGAATCCAATTTCATTATTGGTTCCTCAAACTCTTGGTGTGTAGATAGTGGATCTACCTCACATATTTGTAATATGTTACAGGGGTTTCAGGAGAGCAGAAAGCTTAGTGATGGGGAAGTCAAGATAAGGATGGGAACAGAAGCAAGTGTTGCTGCGATCGTCATCGGAACTTATGTTTCAGAATTCTCTTTAGATAGGATTTTGGTTTTAAAAGACTGCTTATATATGCCAGACATGCGCAGAAGTTTAATCTTTAATGGTTATTCAGTGAATTTTGATACTAATGTAGTTATCAAATACAATAATAGTTTTATTGTTTCCGGCACATTGTTTAATGGTCTCTATTATCTTGATCCTATAAGAAATTTTGTAAATAACATTGAGGATAAAGAGTACACCAGTGTAACACCTCAGAAAAGAGGTAGAGAGTTTGTGAATCCAACATTCTTATGGCATCTCAAATTAGGCTATATCAATTTGGATAGGCTCAACAGATTGGTAAAGGATGGTCCTTTAAACCATTTACATGTTGAACCTTATCCAACTTGTGAACCTTGTTTGTAAGGTAAAATGACCAAAAGGCCATTTACAGGTAAACCCATGAGAGCCACAAGTATATTAGAATTAATTCACACTGATGTATGTGGGCCCATGAATCATTCAGCCATAGGTGGCTTCGTCTACTTCATTATATATCTAATGAAACACAAGTCAGAATCTTTTGAAAAGTTCAAAGAATTCCATAATGAAGTAGAAATCCAATCAGGTAAATGTATTAAAACTCTCAGATTCGATTGGGGAGGAGAGTACCTCTCGAATGAGTTCATGGATTATCTTAGAGATAATGGAATTTTATCCAAATGGACTCCCTTAGGAACACCTCAGCTTAATGGTGTTTCAGAAAGAAAAATTGAACCCTATTGGATATGGTTCGTTCAATGATGAATAATATTGATTTTCCAATATCTTTTTGGGGATATGCATTAGAGACTGCAATCTATCTATTGAATACGGTACCTTCTAAGTCTGTTTCCAAAACTCTAATTGAGCCATTTATGGGGCGAAAGCCTAGTCTAAAGCATGTTAGAGTATGGGATTGTCCAGTTCATGTGCGAAAGTAGAAATTTGACAAATTAGAAAGTAGGATTGAGAAGTGTCTATGCAGAGGATACCCAAAAGAAACTCATGGATATTATTTCTATAATCCTAGCGAACAAAAGGTGTTTGTAAGCAGGAATGCCATTTTTCTAGAAGTGGATATGATCCTCAATAGAAAAGATGGATTTAGAATTGATCTTGAGGAGCAAAGTCAGGATAAAGTGACCATGGTTAATCTCATCTTAACTGAACCTTTAAATACACAACAGCCTAGGAGAAGTGCACAGATCAGTCGACCTCCAGATAAATTGTCTTATCAGCATGAGGTATATTCTATGGAATCGGATTCCTTAGATGATGATCCTTACACTTATCAAGAAGCAATATGTGATATTGATTCTAATAATTGGAATAAGGCCATGAAATCTGAAATTGACTCTATGTACTCGAATGGTGTCTGGACCCTGGTTGAAAATCCTGAGGTAATTAGACCTATTAGGTGCAAATGGTTCTACAAGAGGAAACGTGGATCTGATGGAAAGGTAGAGACCTTTAAAGCAAGGCTTGTGGCGAAAGGGTATAGTCAAAGAGCTGGTATCGACTATGAGGAAACTTTTTCACCAGTAGCAATGCTAAAGTCTATCAGAATTATGTTATTAATTACAGCTTTCTTTGATTATGAAATATGGCAGATGAATGTCAAAACCGCTTTCTTGAATGGAAACATTCAAGAGGATATTGATATGGACCAACCCGAAGGTTTTGAACTCCATGGCCAAAATAATAAAATCTGTAAATTGATAAAATCCATTTATTGCCTTAAGCAAGCTTCTCGGAGTTGGAATATCTGTTTTGATGAATCAATCAAATCATTTAGTTTTCAATAAAACATGGATGAGGCATGTGTGTACAAAAAGGTCAATGGGAGAGCAATAACTTTCCTAATTCCTTATATAGATCATAGTCTACTCATTGGGAATGATGTAGGAATGTTATCAACAGTTGAAATTTGGTTGTCATGTAACTTTGCAATGAAAGACCTCAGTGAGGCATCCTATATTCTTGGTCTTAAATTGTTTAGGGATTGAAAGAAAAGGATGCTGGTATTGTCCCAAGTCAATTATATCGGCAAGATCTTGTGCAAATATAGCATGGAAAATTCCAAGAAATAGTTTTTACCCTGTAGGCATGGAATTGGTCTCTCTATATCAAAGTCTCCAAAGACTGATAATGAAAGAGAGAAAATGTGTCATATCCCATATGCATCTGCAGTGGGAAGTCTCATGTATGCTATGTTGTGTACAAGACCTGATATTTGTCACACAATCAATATCGTGAGTAGATATCATTCAAATCCGAGTCCTGAGCATTGGACAGCAGTTAAGCACATTTTCAAGTATTTGAGGAGGAAAATACACCACTGTTTGGTTTACAGTGGAGAAGATATGACTGTTGTAGGGTATATAGATTCATATTTTCAAGCAAAAGTTGATGATAGAAAGTCCACCTCAGGATTTGTCTTTACTCTTGGGAAATGAGCATTTAGTTGGAGGAGTTGTAACCAATCAACAACTGCTGACTCAATAACTGAAGCTGAATATGTTGCTGCATGTGATGCTGCAAAGGAAGCAGTATGGATAAAGAAGTTCATTCTTGAACTTGGTATTGTCTCCTCAATTGAATCTCCTATCACACTTTATTGTGATAATAGTGGTGTTATAGCTCAAGCCATATAGCCTAAAGCACATCAGAAGACAAAGCACATTGAAAGGAGATTCCATCTGATTCGAGACATTGTCAAGAGAGGAGACATTGAGTTATCCAAGATTGCGTCAGCGGATAACGTGGCGGATCCATTTACTAAAGCACTACCTCAGAAGGTGTTTGATAAACATCTAGAGTCGATGGGTATTAGATACATAGGAGATTGGCTTTGAGTGCAAGTTGGATATTATTAGACATATATGCCCACAAAAACCATTCCGAAATTGTGTTTATCTATTTAATTAATAAATGCATATTTTACATTCACACATTGTCTTCTACATTAGGTAATATATCAAAAGTATCTAATTGGATGAGATTACTTTGTCCCTTAGGAAACATTGTAGGAAAACCATCCAATTAGTTGATAACTGATTGCTAAGGAGATATGGTTTTTCCGGTTCCTTGTAGACCTAAAATTGTTATAAGTTAATCAGGATACATCTGGACAATGTCTTCCTAATAACTTACACATTGTTCATTCCATATGATGGAGTGATGAATCTTAATCACTGAGAGAAGGGTCTCTTCACTAAGATGTGAATATAAGTAAGAAGTACTTATATTGCAACTGGATCACTCAGTGGATACCCTTAGAAATATACTGTCTTTATATTTAGGGTAATCCATTTGACAAATTGTCCTTAACCTGAGAGGTCAACATCTTCTCTAGTATTTATCTATATAGCTTTGATGTAGCCAATCGTCAATGTCCAACACACCGGACTAAATATGGGCTCGTTGGGTTATGTACGTTATATTAGAGGAAGTGTGTGTACGCTTAACAAGGATTCCAGTACTGTTTACAAAGTAAATTAATATTGAGTTGATACTTGTCAAAACCAGACTTGAAAAACCCAACGCTGGTATTTATCGATGAAATGGTTTTATCGAGGAGTTTATTTTTTGTATAAAAGAAATATAAATATTACTATTATTTCTTTTAAAGAATTTCTAAAATATTTTGAAAGTCCAAGTTTGAGTAAAAGTATCAAAGAGAATGGGTTCTCAATATAAACCAGGGATTAAAGACATTATTAGATATTATCCCATAAGCTTATAACAATATTGGAAGTGGAGGGACGCATCTGTAAGTAAATCTTGAAACAGAAATACCTACAAGTAATTCTCTATGTTCTGGAGGTTAATCACATTGTGTTAATGGACATTAATTGTCATTGGTGGAAGTACAGGGATATAGATAAAATTCTATAATCCTAATGGAGTGTAGGAAAGGTGTTTCCTAATAACAATGCTTTAACCAAAAGGTTAACTACTTGATCTCACAACCGAAAATAGGAGTGCAGGGGATCCGGATAAAAATTTATGTGGAAACTGGATCCCCTAGATCTTAACACCATAGAAAGCATCAAAATTATCTAAGATTTTTAGTCATATCACCTCAATGAACATTTTTCACCGGTGAAGCTTAAATCCACTCTAATCGTCAAAACTCTTTGTATAGATTTCTCCGAAAAAAATACTAGAAGCTCGATCCTTGTTCTTCGCTATCACCACAAAGCTTTAGAATCTCCTTTGGAATTATATAAGCAAGAGGAGGAAGATGGAGTAATGGTGTAGACCTTCTATCACCAAAAGTACTAGAGTTCAAAACCCTAAATTTGCAAAACCCAACTTTGGCCCACCTAGTAGCTCACGAAAATCCCTAGGGGTATCTCCTAGGGCTCACGGTTTGGAGAGAGAGAGGAGAGGAGAGAAAAAATTCTGGAGAAAAGTGCTTTAAGGTCTAGGGTGTTAGGGTACTTATAGACTAGGATCCTATCCTAATCCTACTCCAACTTGATCTTATCTAGTAGGATTTATTAATTAACAATAACTCTTATTATTAATTAAATAAACTCCTACTTAATCTATAAATATTTTAGTTATAGTAATCCTACTAATTAAAGAGTCCCTATTATAAGAGGATTCTTTAATTAAAAGGGATGTCAACATCCTAACTCAAAGAAGGAAACCTAGTCAAACTAGGAGACCAACACCCAGGGGGGGCGTGAGCTTCTATGGGGCATGGACTTTGGAGAGTTAAAACTCCCTTTTGTAATCTAATTACAATTCCATCTTAATCCTTAATGCAATCCAACCATTGGATTTAAATTCCATAATTAAAGGAATTATATTTCAACAATTATTCAATTAAACAAATCCTAATCCAATTAGGATTTCTCAAGTAGGCGTCCCACCCTAGGGTTTAAACCAATGGGCTTTGGCCCATATTAAAGGTTCATTTTAATGGATTTATGGATATGAGTCAAACCTATTTCCCCTTTAATTGCTAAAATAATCCATATATTTAAATTAACAATTAATTTAAACAATAGTTTAACTTTTAATCTACTTAATTAAATGATTGCATTTTAATCACTTAAATTAATTGATTAACTTTTAATCAATTATTGAGCTTGTATTTCTGATGTGAGCAACTCTACAAATTGCTCTGGGACATTCGTACCCTGGCTCATCCAATGTTATCCCATTGACCCTAAACTGGAATTACATCGGAACTGCAAGTGACGTAAGATATCCATGTTGTAATTGAATCCCAGTGTATGAAGATTAACCATTACGGATCCCACCACATGAACTTTTAAATTTGATTTATCCTTCCAAATACGTTATCCCTAATGGGCCTTCGAGATTGACATACTATCTAACCCATAACCCATTGCAAATCATCCGGGTTTCCAAGACTTATGATTAAGCCATGAGAAACAATTTCTCATGAAAAACATTTTGAGAAAATCATTTTATAAGTATAATACTTTTTAATAAAAGTATATTTCAAAACTTATTTTGTTTTCAAAATCACCTGCGCAGAATTTGAACTTAATCAACTGTCTTACCCGGAACTTGGATAATCTCTCAAATTAATGAGCATGGATTTCTTGTTTGAAATTCATCATAACTCGAACAACTTTCTGACTATCCAACTGTCACTGTATTGTATTCCCTAAGTTAGAAAATATGTCGGTGGAATCAAAATAGTCAGATCACTGCTCAGTCATAGATGAACTCATCAGATCTAAGGATCATCAAAACCGTTTAATGTGAATGAGAGACCAACTATCTGATAGTATGTTTATGCAAGAGGTCTCTCATTGAATACAATCAGTCAGTGTACATTTAAGCACCCATATGTTGATGTGTAGTCTCAACTACAATAGTTCGAGATAGAACTACATCTCAACTATTGAGAACATCTTAGCATTCTAGCAGCCATATAAGTGAAGTGTCCAGCTTCACCCATAGCTGTGACTATATAAGGTATAAGGAACCGGAAAGTTATATTTGCCTGTGATAATCTAATCATATAACTTTCCTACAATATATCCTATGGACCTTTCTCTATATCTCATATCGTATAGATCATCTCATGATCATGGTCAATTACCCATAATTAATACACAATAGAATAAGAAGAAGCATTTATTAATCAAATTAATAAGGTTCTAACAATCTGAATGACTTTTCTAGGCATCATGTCTAACAAT
The DNA here is from genome assembly GCA_015143295.1 of Tetracentron sinense. Lineage (NCBI taxonomy): Eukaryota > Viridiplantae > Streptophyta > Magnoliopsida > Trochodendrales > Trochodendraceae > Tetracentron > Tetracentron sinense. The sequence continues at coordinate 5,948,158 of CM026553.1, read as the reverse complement.
CTCCCACTTGCCCTAAAAGTCACTGTGCCATAGATTTCAATCTCATACTATCTAAGTGTGTTACAAATACTTTATCTGATAAAGCCTTGGTCATTGGGTCTGCAACATTAAGTTGAGACCTAATCTTTACAACAACTACATCTTGCCTATCAATGATCTCACGAATGAGATGATACTTCCGCTCCACATGTTTCATCTTCTTGTGGTTCCTAGGTTCTTTGCTATGGGCTACTACACCATTACTATCACAGAAGAGAGTAATAGGTTTGAGTGCTGAAGGAAAATTTCCTAGCTCTTGCAAAAACCTTTTGAACTAGACTAGTTCTTTTGCTGCTTCTGAAGCTGCAATATATTCTACTTCTGTGGTGGAGTCAGCAATACTCTTCTGCTTTATGCTGCACCAACTGACAGCAGCACCACCCAGTGTGAACACATACCCAGATGTGGAAGCTCTATTGTCCAGATCAGATTGGAAATCGGAATCAGTATAACCCAGTCTATCTAAATCTTCTGATTGAAAGGTAAGCACATAATCCCTAGTCCTTTTCAGGTACTTCATAATGTGTTTCACTGCAGTCCAATGATTAACACCTGGATTGCTTTGGAACCGACTAACAACTCTCACTGCATGACAGATATCCAGTCTAGTACATAACATGGCATACATGAGGCTCCTAACTACCGAAGCATAAGGGCACCTCTTCATCTGCTCGATCTCAGCAGCTGATGTAGGGGCCATCTTTTTAGACAAAGTGACACCATGTCTAAAAGGAATGAGTGTTGTCTTACAATCACTCATACTGTACCTAGACAATATCTTGTCTATGTAGGAAATTTGGCTTAATCCCAACATTTGGCATTTCCTATCTCTTAGAATCTTTATTCCAAGAGTATAGGATGCCTCTCCTAAGTCTTTCATTGAGAAATGCTGAGAAAGCCATATCTTGACTGATGACAACATCCCTACATCATTCCCAATGAGTAGGATGTCATCTACTTAAAGAATTAGGTATACTACCGCTCTCCTACTGTCCTTCTTATATATACAAGATTCTTCCAAATTCTTTTGGAATCCAAATTCTTTGATCGAAAGATCAAATCTTTGGTTCCAGCTTCTTGAAGCTTGTTTCAAACCATATATTGACTTGTTGAGCTTGCATACCATGTTCTCCTGGTTAGGAGCAATGAAGCCCTCTGGTTGCTTCATATAGATGTCTTCATTTAACATTCTATTAAGGAAAGCAGTTTTGACATCCATTTGTCATATCTCATAGTCATGGTGTGCAGCAATAGATAGCAATATCCTGATGGATTTAAGCATAGCTACTGGAGAAAAGGTATCCTCATAATCAACTCCTTGAATTTGAGTATAACCTTTTGCAACAAGTCTAGTGTGGGCGTGAGAATTCACTCCCTGATTTGGTCTCACAGGTTTTTGAGAGTCGCCACCTATTCATTCAGAAGGGATAAGTCCCCCGAAGTTTTGAATAAGGTCTTGGTCTACGAGAGAGATCAATGTAAGGGATTCGGTTAAGTCCGAGGAAGGTGTTAGGCACCCCAAGCCTTCCGTTTACAACGGTTTCGTAATCTTCGGGTTTAAGCCAAATAAAGTTAATCTTGTTTAGAATGCCAGAATGTTTAAGTGAACACTAACCCAAGAAAGGAAAAGTTAACTGGGGTCAGGTCCGTGTTGGACTGCCTACGTACTCATAGGGTGAGATCAGATCGAGCGTAGTTCTGGCACGTGAGCCTGTCCCAAGGCTAGGGGCGTGTGTGTGTACACCAAGGGTGGCTAACATGGACTAGTCTCGTAGACTAGGGTGTGGTTGACTGAGGGGGGGTCAAGTGCAAGGTATATAAGCCCGGTAGGCTTAGGGAGTAGTCTGGTAGACTACGGCGAGTCCGGCCCAGGTTAAGGTTTCTAACCGGGATTTAGCCGAAAGAACTACAGTTAGGGTTGCTAACCACAGTAAAGGGTGACTGAGCTGTAGCCCAGAAGGCTAAGGCGGGGCTCGATAGGCCGAGATAAGTCCGGTAGACTTGGTTCTTAGGCCCGGTAGGCCGTAAACCAAAGTTAATTACGGTTAGGGTTGCTAACCGTGGTTAAGGTATCTAACTGTGGTTAGGGTTGCTAACCAGGGTTAGGGAGAGGGCCAAAGTCAAGATTATGGTCCAATTACATTTTAAGGAATCTCTGTTTAAATTCCCAAAAGTTTATGGGGTTAAGGGGTGCTTAACTGCGATTAAATGTTAACCGAAAGTGGATTTAACCACGGTTAAGGGTCTGGTATAGTCCAAGGTGGGTCCAGGGGGCTAGGCAGGGCCTAAAGTGCCCTCCTACCAGGTCTGGGCCCCTGCAAAAGCCCAGAATAAAATCACAACTAATGTCGGTAATTGGATTACCGACATTTATAACAATCTTTTTGAACTGTGGTTTTGCCACTGTTAACTAGGGTTAAACTGTAACCCGAGGTGAACCAAGTGTATGGGAGTGTAGAGGGGACTCTTGGGGATGTTATGAGTCTGGTGTGGGACCGAGGGGATGCCTGGAGTGGGCCCCACAAGGCTGCAAAGTCCCTGCACCTGAAACAGTGTATTGTCGATAGATGTATTACCGACATTCTGGAAATAAGTCCAAAACAAGATGTCGGCAAAGGGATCCACGAAAAAATGGCAAACAGGCTTTTTTAGGAATGGCGGTACTAAAAGTACCGCCCTTCCTCGATTTCTGTAAAAACGAAGTCTATGGCTACTGGGGTTGTACACCAATGCTACTAGGGGTTCCCTCATGATCTGAGGGACCCCCAGAAGGTTCTGGTGATGACTGTGAGAGCCTCGAGGAGGTGCTATACCTGTGGGGGTTCACCACACCTATGGTTTAGGTGGGTGAACACCCTGTGTGGGTGTAACGACCTGAATATTTTTATAAATAAAAATATTATATATATTTAGTATATGACTGAATATTTGATAATTCCTAGTATTACCTAAGTATATAAGTCATTATATCACTTAATTAGGTGATAATGGAGTATATTAAGATTAATACATAAAGCTTAGTGTTAATATAGGTATTTAATACTAAAGTAATTTAATTAGGTGATAATGGAATATATATTAAGCTTAATGTATAAAGCTTAGTGTTAATATAGGTATTTAATACTAAAGTAATTTAATTAGGTGATAATGGAATATATACTAAGCTTAATGTATAAAGCTTAGTGTTAAAATATGTGTTTAACATTAAAGTAAATTGGATCATGACAAGTGGCAATATCATAGGGTGGATGCCCAATTATTTAATGAAAGAGTTGATCATGAGCTAAAAGGAGGACACGTGCCACATGTCAACACCACAAAAAGGGACGTCCAAGATTAACTGTGGTTACAGTTAATTAACTAAGATGAGTTAATCATAGAGTAAAAACATCATGATGATGACATATGGCATAATATCCATATATCTTCATCTATTAAATGGATGGACAAGATTTAATCTTGAGGTATCTAATGCCACATGGCACCTTTATTAAATAGGTTCATGGAACAAAAGAAGCAAACATGAGATAAGGGAGAAGAACCTAAAAATCTCCCACCATGGATGATGTCCACGCCCACCCCTTGGGTATCTTGGGAGTTAACCACTTGCGTTTGGTTAAACTAACCATGAATCAAGTTAAAAGATTCATGAATATTAGTCTATGTACATAATTAATGGATTCATGAATTAATATTCCATGAATCTAAGTTGGAAAATCATGAATTTAGTCTATGTATATATTAATATATTCATAAATTAATGTGGTCCATTGAATCTAAATTGGTGATTCATGAATTTAGTTTATGTACATAATTAATGTATTCATGAATTAATAGTATCCATGAATCTAACCCATGTACATAATTAATGAATACATGAATTAGGATAGGATTAATTAAAGTGAATCTTCTAATTCATGAACCATAATTAGTATGCATCTAATTATTGTGATGTACCTAATTAATATGAGGATGAATCTCCTACCCTATATATACCCCATGCCCACCCTTGTGTCTCACTCCAAGCTAACGTCTAAACCAAGAGGGAATAGTGAGAGAGCAAGGGAGAAAAAGAAGAAAGAAAGAAAGGGAGAGAAAAAGAAGAAGAAAGAAAGAAAGGAAAGAAGAAAGGTATCGTGCCAAGCCGTACTTGGGTTTCGGTAAAAAGGGTAAGTTATATTCGAGGACCTCATTTTAAATAACATTTTAGAATTAAGGTTAGTAAAAGCAAGTATTTTTATATAAGGTGAAATAAGTAAGTGATATTCTATGATATCATTCCAAATAGTAATTTAGAATGAATGTTATGATTAGATGATAATTATTCTACTATATCTATGGAAATAAATAGTATGATATTACTATATTAAAATGCTGTAAAAATAGTATAATAATACTATGATAGTATTACCTTACTATGTTTAATTGTTTGATAATAGTGTTACCTTACTATGTTTAATTGTTGGAAAATAGTATAAGAAATACTAGAAACTAGTATAATGATACTGTGAATGATTTGATAAGGATATATTGAAATTCTGGAAAAAGATAGTATAATAATACTATAGGCAAATCATAAGATGATGTTATGTAACGTGTTAACAATATAGAGTGATGATACTAGTACGTTACATGTTATTCATATATTACATTCTATGATATGGAGATAGATGTAATTGAAAATGAGGATTCTAAATTATGTAGTTATAGTTATGAGAAAAACTATAATTAAAATACTTAAAATGGAAATCATAATGTTATGATGTATAATGTCTTAATGAGAAGGCAAGGAAAACACTTATCTTATAAAGGGTTTCAAGACAGATGGGCGAGCCCCAAAAGGGAAGACCGTTCTGCAATCGTCTTGAGGGGTTAAGGAAAATCCCAAGACAGGTGGGTGAGCCCCAAAAGGGAATACCATTCGGCGATCATCTTGAGAGACAGGATTAAGATAAGTCAGAAATAAAAGAAAAAGATAAAAGAAAATGAATATTTATCTTAGGTCTCAAGACAGATGGGTGAGCCCCAAAAGGGAATACCGTTCGGCAATCATCTTGAGGGGTTATGAAAAATCCCAAGATAGATGGGTGAGCCCCAAAAGGGAATACCGTTCGGCGATCATCTTGAGAGACAGGAGTAAGATAAGTCTGAAAAATAAATGAAAAGATAAAGGAAAAGATAAAGAATGTTTATCTTAAAAATGTCTCAAGATAGTGGCGAGGTAAAGGAAGGCCGTTCGACAATACTTCATGAGGAGTAATGATGGCTCCGAGATGGAATGAAATACTTCATGAGGGGTCAAACTCCAAGACGGAATGAGTCTAAAGAGGTGTACCTTTCAGGGATCATCTTGAGAGGCAAAGTTAAGATAAACTGGATCCGAGTAAAAGATATTTAAAAGAAATGTTGAAAATAATATTAAAAGTTTTAATATTATATATATTGTTATGCTTATTCTATCTTGTTATTTAGCATGATATCCTGGAATATTCTTATTGGGCTTCATAGCTCACTGATCTTTTATGTCTCCAGATGAACAGTAAAAGAACAACTTGTAAGCGACGTTTGAAGAAGGGCAGAGTTGCTTTTGATCTTGATGTTATATTTTGTTATATGTTCATTTGGGTGTAATTAAACTGGTTATGTAAACCTTAACTTTAATTATGGACATGGTTATGATGGCTATTGCATATGGAAAGAAAAGAAGGGTTTAAAAATTTTAATTCCCTTGATATTTTACACTTCCGCATTATAAGAGAAAAGGATCTCACGGACGGATTACTCTTACATTTCATGAGTGAAATGTTAAGTTTGAGTCGGGTCGTGACAGTTGGTATTAGAGCGAGGCAATTCCCATCATAACATGTCCCTAGGTATAAAACTTAGTTTTATACATAGATATATACAAACGAAAACCTAGTTATATACATAGATACATAGTATAGAATAGGGTAAACGTGCACTGATTAGATGATATAACTAGTTGAGATGATTATGAAAACTAGAACATAGAATGACTGGTCGAGATGACTATACAAACTAGATCATAGAACGATTGGATTATATTAATGGTTATTTTAATGATAGATGCAAACTACAAAGAAGAAATTATGAGTAATCCTAATAATGGTGAAGTTGAATTTGAGGAAATTTTTGTGGATAATTTTGATATGATCATTTAGAGTTGGGCAGAAATAGTTATATCTTTAAAAGTATACATCATTTTTAGGATTTATTGATCATTTAGTGATTGAAAAGTGAATTTAAATTAGTACTTCTCGGAAGATGAGGTAACAAGTAAGCCTCCAGGAGATGAAGATTAATAAGAAGAGAGTTTGGGAGATAACTCTAAGGAGTTTAGTTTGGGATCTAAGAAAACCATTTAGAGCCTTATATATATAGGTTATAAATGAATGATATAAGTTTGAAGTTTATTTGATGCAATGTTCCTAATTATGTATTATGATTTTTGGCTGAATTGTTTGCTTGATTGTTTGTATATTCAAGTTATTATACTATTGTTTTAAATAGGAAAACATGCCGCCTAGGAGAGCCCCCAACAACACCTTAGCTGGAGCCTTTGAAGCCATAACAGCCCTAGCAAACCTGATACAACAACAGCAGAACCTGAATATCGCTCATATTGCACCACCCTTGAACCAAAGAAATAGAAACCGGTTAGAGCAATTCAAGAAATTGAGGCCACCAACATTTTCTGGTGCTACCGATCCCTTAGTAGCAGAAAAATGGATTCGAAGTATTGAGAAGATCTTTAGAGCAATGGCCTGTGTTGAGGAAAACAAAACCGAGTTAGCTGTGTTTATGTTAGAAGGAGAGGCTGAACACTAGTGGATAACAGTTGAAAGAACTATCCCAGAGAACCTTAGGCCTATTCCTTGGGTAAGATTTACTGAATTATTTTATGAAAAGTATTTTTCATCTGCTATGAAGAAAAGAAAAGAGATCGAATTTCTTCAACTCACACAAGGGAGTTTGACGGTTAGTGAGTATGAACAAAAGTTCAATGAATTATCGAGGTTTGCACCACGATTGGTGGAAGATGAACAATGGAGAATAAATAAATTTGAGGAAGGATTGAAGACTGCAATCCGACTGAAGTTAGCAGTTCAACGATTTACATCATTTATAGATATTCTAGATCGGGCTTTGAAAATTGAAAGAGTCCATGAGGAATTCCAAAAGCCTAGTGATGGCAAAGGGAAGAAAATAGTCGAGAGGACTTGGGATAAGAAACCAGTTTGGAAGACTTGGGATAGTAAATCATCGGGAGATTGGAACAAGAAAAGAAAGTTTGAAGAGAACAAGCAAGGAAATGATACTGAGAAGATGGTACCAACTTGTGGTCATTATGGTAAAAAGGGCCACAATTCTGAAAGATGTCGAGCGATTTCTGGAGCATGTTATCAGTGTGGCAAGATGGGACATGTCAAGAGGGATTGTCCAGAGTTACTAAAGAAATTGACGGCTGGAAGCAAAGGTCGTGTCTTTGCTATTACTCAGGAAGAAGCCAAGGAATATGAGGACGTTATTGAAGGTAAGATTCTTATCTTTCAAATTGCTACTATAGCATTAATAGACATTGACTCTAAACATTCATTTGTGTCTTCATATGTTGCTAAGAATATTAGAATTAAGACTGACACATTAGAGCACATGATGTCGATTACCACACCATCTGGAAAGATTTTGTGCACCAAAACCTTCTACGATCAGTGTCCTACACAAATTGACAGTGTGCAAATGACTGTTTATCTCATAGTGTTAGATATAAAAGATTTTAATCTCGTACTAGGGATGGATTGGATTTCAGAACACTGTGTTGTAAGTTGATTATAAGGCTAGGACATTAACCTTTAGGATTCCAGGCATCTTTGAGTATGTCATGCGAGGAATTGAAAAGGAAAAAGATTTGTGATCTATAACACCTCAGTAGTCAAGGAATTTTTGAGATATATTTCTTGAGGAATTACCAAGACTTACTCCAGTTCGGGAGATTGATTTTTCGATAGACATTATTCTTGGAACATGCTCGATATAGAAAACATCTTAAGATTATACTCTAGACCTGGAAGGAAAAATCAATTATTCACTAAATTCTTGAAGTGAGAATTTTGGCTGGAAAATGTATCTTTCTTAGGTCACATAGTATCTAGTGATGGAATTTCAGTGGATCCATCCAAATTAAGACAATATCGGAGTGAGAAAGGCCAACTAATGATCCAAAGTTTTCTAAGACTAGCCGATTATTACAGGAGATTTGTTGATGGATTCTCTAGGTTAGTTGCCCCAGTAACTGAATTAAGAAGGAAAAATGTCAAATTTGAGTGGTCACCATTAGAGAAAAAGATTTTCAAGAATTGAAGAGTCAATTTACCACAACTCAATTTTAACAATCCCCTCGGGAAAGGGAGGTCATGCAATCTATTATGATGTGTCTCATAAATGATTGAGTTGTGAATTGATGCAAAATGGAAAAGTGATTACTTATGCATCTAGGAAGTTGAAGACTCACGAAAACAACTACCCCACTCATGATCTTGAGTTGCTGGCAATTTGGAGACATTAATTATTGGGGGAAAATTTGGTAGTATTCACCGACCACAAAAGTTGGAGGTATTTATTTTTTCAAAAAAGAACTCAATTTGCGACAATGAAGATAGATGGAGTTCTTGAAAGACTACTACTATATAATCTAATATCTATTGTTAAAGAAAATATCATTGCTGATGCACTGAGGTGGAAAACAGTTGGAACTTTGGCAAGTATTAAAATGAGGATGTGAAAAGTGATTAAAGAATTTTATATTTGGGATTTGAATGTTGAGGAAAAAGATCAAAGTCAGTGTTGGTTAATATTCAAGTTCAGCTTGAATTAATATGGAAAATTAAGGAAACACAGGCTCAAGATACTGAATTAATGACACTTGAGGATAAAATCCAAGAAGGTCAATCTGATGATTTCAATGTTTCAGCTGATGGGATTCTAAAATTTTGAAATCGAATATATGTACGGAGTTGAAAATGAGTTATTAGACGAAGCTCATAAGTCTCGATATGATGTACATCTAAGGAACACAAAGATGTACTATTAATTAAAGTCAAATTGTTGGTGGAATGCTTAGAAGAGAGGCTCATTAAAGTTCTTGATCATAAGAAGCATGTATTGTGGAACAAGACAGATTAATTATTACAAAGTTTTGTAGCAGTATCACGCTCAAGAAGAGACGACTTGGGAGTGCAAGACCGAAATTAAAGAGAAGTATCCCCGATTGTTCGAATAATCAGGTATGATTTTAAATTTTGAGGACAAAATTCCAATAAAAAGGGGAGAATGTAACGACCCGAATATTTTTATAAATAAAAATATTATATATATTCAGTATATGACTGAATATTTGATCATTCCTAGTATTACCTAAGTATATAAGTCATTATATCACTTAATTAGGTGATAATGGAGTATATTAAGATTAATATATAAAGCTTAGTGTTAATATAGGTATTTAATACTAAAGTAATTTAATTAGGTGATAATGGAATATATATTAAGCTTAGTGTTAATATAGGTATTTAATACTAAAGTAATTTAATTAGGTGATAATGGAATATATAATAAGCTTAATGTATAAAGCTTAGTGTTAAAATATGTGTTTAACATTAAAGTAAATTGGATCATGACAAGTGGCAATATCATAGGGTGGATGCCCAATTATTTAATGAAAGAGTTGATCATGAGCTAAAAGGAGGACACGTGCCACATGTCAACACCACAAAAAGGGACATCCAAGATTAACTGTGGTTACAGTTAATTAACTAAGATGAGTTAATCATAGAGTAAAAACATCATGATGATGACATATGGCATAATATCCATATATCTTCATCTATTAAATGGATGGACAAGATTTAATCTTGAGGTATCTAATGCCACATGGCACCTTTATTAAATAGGTTCATGGAACAAAGAAGCAAACATGAGATAAGGGAGAAGAACCTAAAAATCTCGCACCATGGATGATGTCCATGCCCACCCCTTGGGTATCTTGGGAGTTAACCACTTGGGTTGGTTAAACTAACCATGAATCAAGTTAAAAGATTCATGAATATTAGTCTATGTACATAATTAATGGATTCATGAATTAATATTCCATGAATCTAAGTTGGAAAATCATGAATTTAGTCTATGTATATATTAATATATTCATAAATTAATGTGGTCCATTGAATCTAAATTGATGATTCATGAATTTAGTTTATGTACATAATTAATGTATTCATGAATTAATAGTATCCATGAATCTAACCCATATACATAATTAATGAATACATGAATTAGGATAGGATTAATTAAAGTGAATCTTCTAATTCATGAACCATAATTAGTATGCATCTAATTATTGTGATGTACCTAATTAATATGAGGATAAATCTCCTACCCTATATATACCCCATGCCCACCCTTGTGTCTCACTCCAAGCTAACGTCTAAACCATGAGGGAATAGTGAGAGAGCAAGGGAGAAAAAGAAGAAAGAAAGAAAGGGAGAGAAAAAGAAGAAGAAAGAAAGAAAGGAAAGAAGAAAGGTATCGTGCCAAGCCGTACTTGGGTTTCGGTAAAAAGGGTAAGTTATATTCGAGGACCTCATTTTAAATAACATTTTAAAATTAAGGTTAGTAAAAGCAAGTATTTTTATATAAGGTGAAATAAGTAAGTGATATTCTATGATATCATTCTAAATAGTAATTTAGAATGAATGTTATGATTAGATGATAATTATTCTACTATATCTATGGAAATAAATAGTATGATATTACTATATTAAAATGCTGTAAAAATAGTATAATAATACTCTGATAGTATTACCTTACTATGTTTAATTGTTGGAAAATAGTATTATCTTACTATGTTTAATTGTTGGAAAATAGTATAAGAAATACTAGAAACTAGTATAATGATACTATGAATGATTTGATAAGGATATATTGAAATTCTGGAAAAAGATAGTATAATAATACTATACTCAAATCATAAGATGATGTTATGTAACGTGTTAACAATATAGAGTGATGATACTAGTACGTTACATGTTATTCATATATTACATTCTATGATATGGAAATAGATGTAATTGAAAATGAGGATTCTAAATTATGAAGTTATAGTTATGAGAAAAACTATAATTAAAATGGAAATCATAATGTTATGATGTATAATGTCTTAATGAGAAGGCAAGGAAAACACTTATCTTATAAAGGGTTTCAAGACAGATGGGCGAGCCCCAAAAGGGAAGACCGTTCGACAATCATCTTGAGACGTTAAGAAAAATCCCAAGACAGGTGGGTGAGCCCCAAAAGAGAATACCGTTTGGCGATCATCTTGAGAGACAGGAGTAAGATAATTCTGAAAAATAAATGAAAAGATAAAGGAAAAAATAAAGAATGTTTATCTTTAAAATGTCTGAAGATAGTGGCGAGGTAAAAGAAGTGAAAGTATGCCTCTTTTTAATTTTAGAAACACAGTTCTTGGGGGGCATACATCGAATCCCAAGATCTGACTAAGATTCTAATTGATTTTATTCAATGAAGGTTAGAATAACATTCACCTTTGCGACTTTGAAATTGTTAAGTCAAATCCACGTTAGAATAGTACTCGCAAAACTTCACAAGTGTCAAGTCTCCTGTCGATTCACACGAACCTTCTTTTTCCTTTAAAGCTTTCTCTAATGGATGCTAATGGCCCTTCCAAATTTCCAGCTCTAGGAATCTTGAATAAAGATCCAATCTTTATTGATCAAGAACCTTTCTTGATGAACAAGATGAATTCTTGCTTTTCCTCAAGATCCAATCAAGAAGACAAAAGAAGAGAGAGATGGGTTGACCATACACCTCAAGGAGAGAGAGGGGAGGGCGTGAGGTTTTATGAGAGGGAGAGAAGAAAAATTCTGGAGAATTATGTATCTCATATGGCTGGGCATCCAATCCTTTATATAAGTTCTCTCTTGGTTGCTTGAATTGTAATCCAATTATAATTCATTAACCTTATCCTAATCCAATTAGGATTCCTCAATAGTTTCCTTTATTGATTATTCTCCTAATCCAATTAGGATTAATCTTAAAAGAAACTAACCTTATCCATTAGTAACTAATCTTATCCTTACCCAATAAGGAATCTTGAATTAGTAACTAACTAATGGAATCCCTAACAATTAGGGAATCTTTAATTAGTAACTAACTAACTAACTAAGTAACCTTATCCAATAAGGTGTTAATTAATTAGAAACTAATTAAATAAAACTTCCTCCATAAAGTGGGCGTCCCACCCTAGGTGGGTCCCACTCCACACGCCTAAAGGGTTTCCAAAACCCTTCTTGGTCACTTGAATTATTCTTTTATAATAATTCCCAATGGGTCCTACCCATTTGGTTTTTCACATCTAATGTGATTCCACCTTTTAGAGCTTCACTATACCATATAGTGATTACTTAGAGAAATTAATTAATTTAATTATAAATTAAATTAAATACTTTAAGAAGGTCCTTGTGTGTGGGATCTAAAGGGATCTCCTATTTCCGGTTGTGGGACCAAGTACTTCACCTTTTTGGTTGAAGCATTGTTACTAGGAAACACCTTTCCTAAAACTCCATTAGGATCATAGAATGTTATCTAAGTCCATGGACTTCCACCAATCACAATTAATGTTCATTAACACAATGTGATTAACCTCCAGAAATCAGAGAATTGCTTGTAAGTACCATCTCACAATATATTTACAAATAAATCCTTCCACATTCCGATATCACATGTAAGCTTCCGGGATTGGAACAATTCCACTGTCTTAGTCCCTAGCTTATGAATAGAACTCTTTCTCATGATTACTTTTCATTGAACTGAACCTCCAAAACACTTTTGAAGAAACATTAGAAAAGAACTGACATATATATTTATATATACTTTTCCATATTAAAAATATCAACTTCGATAAAGACCATTTTACCGAAAAGCACCAGTACTGGATTTAACAGTTCAGTTCAACAAGTATCACCTTGATATCATTATCTCCAATTAAGGAGTTGTGGATTCCTTATTGAGTGTTTACACACTTCTCCAAACATAGTGTATATGACCCAACGTACCCGGAGTTAGTCCTGTGTATTGGACATTGCCGATTGGCACATCAAAGCCATATAGACAAATGTCTGAGAAGATGTTAACCTCTCAGGTCTAAGGACAATTTGTCAAATGGATAACTCTAATACAATCTGACAGTGTATTCCATAGGGTATCCACTAGTGACCCCGTTCAGTATTATGTACTTGCTACATATACTCACATGTTAGTCAAGAGTCACCACTCTCTGTGAATGAGATTCATCACACTATCTCATTGAACTACACATGTGCAAGCCAAGATGAAGTACGGCGCCCAACCAGTACTCTAGAGGCTTCAAACAATATTAGGTTTACAAGGAACCGGAAAATCATATCTCCTCGCAACCTTTGCATGATTTTCCTACAATGTTACCTATGGAACTTTATGTCATCATCATATGAGATAGTAATTAATATAAATACTCTTTATAGTTGGTTGTGTGAATATGATGTTTGTCTAATCAACATAGAAAAGTCTCTTATTGGCTTTCGAGGGCATATATGTCCAACAAGAAGGCCGTTCAACAATACTTCATGAGGAGTAATGATGGCTCCGAGACGGAATGAAATACTTCATGAGGGGTCAAACTCCAAGACGGAATGAGTCTAAAGAGGTGTACCTTTCTGGGATCATCTTGAGAGGCAAAGTTAAGATAAACTGGATCCGAGTAATAGATATTTAAGAGAAATGTTGAAAATAATATTAAAAGTTTTAATATTATATATATTGTTATGCTTATTCTATCTTGTTATTTAGCATGATATCCTGGAATATTCTTATTGGGCTTCATAGCTCACTGATCTTTTATGTCTCCAGATGACCAGTAAAAGAACAACTTGTAAGCGACGTTCGAAGAAGGGCAGAGTTGCTTTTGATCTTGATGTTATATTTTGTTATATGTTCATTTGGGTGTAATTAAACTGGTTATGTAAACCTTAACTTTAATTATGGACATGGTTATGATGGCTATTGCATATGGAAAGAAAAGAAGGGTTTAAAAATTTTAATTCCCTTGGTATTTTACGCTTCTGCATTATAATAGAAAAATGATCTCACAGACAGATTACTCTTACATTTCATGAGTGAAATGTTAAGTTTAAGTCGGGTCGTGACAGTGGGTCTGTATACCTACTAAGCAATAACAAAAACAAAGAAAAACGTCCCCTGGAAATGACCAGGGGCTCACATGATGTTAAAGCAATAAGGAAATGGGTAGGGGATGTCCTTACCCAGTGCTCTGTTTTCTGCCAAACAGGGGGGGTCAGCCTATGCATGGTGGTGGCGCTCCAGTGGTGCTACACGAGCAGGGAAGGGGAGAGGCAGGTCTAAGGGAGGCCTAGGACCAAACCAAGGGTTTTGAAGATGGTGAGGATTTCAGTTTTGCAGCCAAGGTTCTCCTTCAAAGTTGCAGACCCTCAAACCATAGGGGAGAGCTTGCTTTTATAGGGATGGACACCAAGGACCTAAGAGGGATTAAGAAGAAGGGAAAGAAGGGTATTGGACCCCAGTAAGGTCGACTAAGGGCTGAGGAGGGAGAGACCGAGGTGGAGGTAGAGTGTGTAGGAGTGTTGTATGCCTGCAACTCATAACTTGAAGATGTCAGTAGAAGGTCTACCGACAGCTTGAAACAAGGCCAATTTTTAATATCGGTATACCTTCTACCAACATTCTGGGTTTCGTTTTTAAATGGGCTGGGCCCTGCACACATGGGTTATGGGACTGTCCTAAGGCATTTTTGGGCCTTGTGGGCTTGAGGCTGGGGGTCAGGCCCTATAGGCCTTGGATCTTGGGGTTCTAGCCCTAAGGGCTCTAGGGTTATGCTAGGGTCACCTAATGTTAGGGTTTAGGACATGGTTTTGATTCCTAAGATTAACTAGGGTGGTTTAACTAGGGTTTGGAAGAGGGTGTAACCATAGTTAAAAGATCTTAACTACGGTTAGGTGGGGTGTAAAAATTGGGTGCTTACAGCTACCCCTCTTTGCTGGAGAATGCCATGGTTGGCGATTTGAACGACAAAGACTGGAATCATCATATTTTTACACCGAGCTCGGGTAACAGGGATGCGGAATGATGACATGTATTCATATAGTGTAATGTAGTGGCAGGGCCACTGATGGGAAGAGCGGGTAGTTCAGACTACTCACTGGGGCATGCTGGATGCAGGGATGGCATAGCCTGGAGGCATCGGCCGAAAAGAATCAATCGAGTTTGATCGAAGAGACACATGGGATGTCGAGAACACACATGGTGTTGAAGGAGGTGACATGCGGGTGGTGTACACTGTAAAGGTACACACTGGATATCGAGGACACATGGGGTGTCGGAAGGGAGGACATGCAGGTGGTATACACTGTAAAGGTATACGCAGGATGTCGGATGTCGAGGACACACGGGGATGTCAAAAAGTGAGGACATGCAGGTGGTATACACTGTAAAGGTATACACGAGATGTCGGATGATTAAAATGGCCGAAAGGCGCTAGATTTTGATCAAAGATGATGCTGAGGAGTTTGATCACACAAGGTGTGAAGCTATACAGGGATGTCATGCAGGGGATAAAGGCGAGGATGCTTTCCTATGACTCTACTAATTCTGACTTATGGGGATGCATGGTTTTAGCTTCTTTGTCATGCTGAGGCTACTCAGTGCAGGCTGGTGTGGTCTGTTTGGGATACCAAAGAGCTTGTTTTTCAAAAAATTTTGTAAAACGGTTTTGGTCCTTTGTAAAAATTTTGCTTTCAACAGGAAGAATGTTCAACTAGCTATTAGTTTTGCTAGGAAAGGGCCTTAGACAGGGCTTGGGGATCATGTATTCTGCCTTTCGCTCTTGGAGAGTAGAGTGTGACCCAGAAGAGGTTTTGTCACCGTCGAGGATGCTCACAAGTTGACCTGTTTGTCTTCTTATTGCCGGAGGTTAGACTCTGACTGGGGAGAAGCTTGCTGGGGGGCAAATAGGATGCTTCTGCTAGAGAGATCCGCTGGGGGATGTAATGCCATTGTAGATCATTACTGGGGATCTGCTAAGGGATATGACACTGTCGTTGATCACTGATGGGGATCTGAACTCTGCTGGAGACTAGTGTTGGGGGAGCTACTCTTCCATGCCCCCTGCCAGGGATTGCTGTAGGGGATTATTGGGCTAAACTGACTGCTGCCGGATGTTGTTGCCAAACTGCTCTTCAATTTTTCTCTCTTTTTTACCCTTGGAATGACCAAGTCATGGGATTCGCATAATTTTTGCGCGATGAGGCCGTTGCTGGTTTTCTTCACGCCTGCGAAGCTAATTAATTTTTGTCCCTTTTTTACCCCTAGTCACAAGACTAGGTCTAGGGATCACGTGATTTTTGTGCAATGAGGCCGTTGTCGGTTTTCACTCATGCCCGCGACTTACTGGGGAAGTTTTGTTTATACTGGGGAAAGAAGGTCCTCTCCCATCATTGCCTTGAATGGCGGTCCTCATGGGGATTTGAGGATGATATTTCCGCTGGGGATTCAGATGTGATATTGCGCTTGCACTCGTAATTCCTAAGGGATAGAGGAGGACTTATAGTAGGACGAAATGTGGGCTGAGGGACCGAGGTTTGGGACACCCTGGGATTTCTCCTGTTTGTTGTTGATTTGCTCTCCTTTGGAGGCTTTGGTTTTGAAATAATTGATTTTCACTCTTTGGGGAGAATTCTTTTGTTTTCGGGGATTTGTCTACTTAAGGCCTGTGTCTTATGATTCTCGATGATTTTTTTTTTTTTGGAGAATGCGGAAAGAAGGTGAGAGAGATTGTCTCTGCTGGGGATAGAGAGGTTGTCTCTGTCCGAGCATTTTGTTTTTTTGGAGAGGTTGTCTTTGGAAGGTTCTTCTATTGGGTAAAGAGTCCGGAGAGAATGTCTCTGTGGGGAGTCTCTGACTGTTGAAATGTTCCGGCTTCTATTTTTGGCTTTCTGTTGATAGAAATTTTGTACCCATGTGAGTTGATTTTCTTCGGAAGCTGGGAGAGTTTGTCTCTGGTTGGGGAGTGAGGGACTCTGTTTGGGGGAGAGTTGGGGAGTGGATACCCCTGTTGTGACCACACTTGATTTGACAGGTTGCCTACGTTCCTTTGCAAGATCAGGTCATGACGTAGTTCGGGCCAATACTGCAGAGGGCGAGGAAGGGTGTCCCTGAAAAGGTGTAATGAAAGAAGGGCTGTTAGGCTCAAGGGGCTAACTAGTGAATTTTATTTGATTTTTAAGCGGGTTACAGGAAAGAGGGATGAAGAGTGTACCAAGGATGGCCTCTTGTCATTTCCCGGAGAAACTACAAGTGCAAAGCGCCTACCAAATCTAGACCCTAAACGTAGTATCTTTTGACTTTGTCCATGTTGATGGGCTCTGGGCGGTCTTCGTCATCCATACGTCCGAGTCAAAGGGCACCGCCGGAGAATTTGTCTCGGACGACGTATGGGCCTTCATAGTTAGGAGTGAACTTGCCCCTTAGGTCAGGGCGGTTTGGCAACATTTTTCACAGAACCAGGTCACCGATCTCATTGCTTCTAAGCTTGAATTTCTTGTTGAATGCCCTAACCATGTGCCTCTGATAGGCCTGAGAGTGGTTGATGGCTTTCAGTCACTGCTCTTCGATCAGGTTCAACTGCTCATACCGGGTCTGTGCCCATTCTGCTTCTGAGAGCTCTGCTTCCATTAGGGAAGATTGCTTCCATACCATAGGCCAAAGAGAATGGTGTTGCCCTTGTTGAGGTTCGGATGGACGTTCTGTAGGCCATGAGTGCATAAGGGAGCATCTCATGACAGGCAGAGTATTTGGTTGTCATCTTCTCTATGATTTTCTTCAGATTCTTGTTGGCGGCTTCAACTGCACCATTGGTCTGTGGCCTGTATGGCGTAGAGTTGTGATGTTAGATCTTGAATTTCTTACAGAGGTCAGTCATCCCTTTGTTGCAGAAGTTGAGAGCATTGTCTGTTACAATCTCATATGGGACCCCATATCTGCAAATGATATCCCTTTTCAGAAAACGCTGAACCACTGAGGCTGTGACGCCGGCATAAGAGGCTGCCTCGACCTATTTTGTGAAATAATAGATCGCTACTAGAATGAATCGATGTCCGTTTGATGCTTTCGGAACTATGGGTCCGATGACGTCGATGCCCCGAGCTGAGAATGGCCAAGGAGCAGTGAGATTATGAAGCCCATTTGGTGGTGCATTTACCTTGTCAACATAAATTTGGCATTGGTGGCACTTTTGTACATGCTTACAGCAATCTGATTCCATGGTGGACCAGTAGTAACCTAGCCTCAGTATCTTCTTAGATAATATCAACCCCTTCATGTGTGGGTCGTAGGTTCCTCCGTGATCCTCTTCGACTACCTGTGCTGCTTCACTGGTATCTAGGCATCTGAGCCAGAGTAGATTTGGTGACCTCTTATACAAGATGCCCCTTGATAGGAAGAAATGAATTATCAGTCTTCTAATTGCCCGGTGGTCTGTTTTGACAACATCGAGAGGGAAGGTCTCATCCTCGAGATACTGCTTGATGTCTGCATACCAAGGTTTATTGTCTGATACCTTGTTGATCTGAAGGCAGTAGGCAGGCTGATCCTGTTGCTGAATTTCAATCGACCAAAGCATGATGTCTGTAGGGATTTGTACCATGGAAGCGAGAGTAGCCAGTGCATCGACGAATCTGTTCTGGTTCCTGGACCGATGGCTGAAGCTAATTCTTCTGAATTGACTGATGAGCAGCTTGAGGTAGGCCAAGTACGGGACTAGCCTTGCTTCTCGGATGGCCCAAGACTCATTCGCTTGACAGATTACTAAAGATGAGTCACCCTAGACGTCTACCTCTTCAATCCAGATGTTCAAGGCTTCCTTCAGTTCAGCTATGCATACCTCTTACTCTGCTTCATTATTGGAGCATCTGAACTTCAGTTTGATTGAGATAGGGAGGTATGCTCCTTTAGGCAAGATTAGGACTGCTCCTGCTCCATGTCTATGACTATTGGCAGCTCCGTCAAAGTATAACTCCCAGCCAGAGTATTCTTGTTTATCTGCTTCTGTATACAGGATGGCTTCATCTGGAAACCGATCATGTATAGACACGTAATCCTGGGTTGGACTGTGGGCCAGGTGATCTGCTATCGCCTATCCCTTGATTGACTTTTGTGTGATGAACGTGATGTCGAATTCAGACAACATCATGAGCCATCAGGCAATCCTTCTGGTGGTGGCTGGCTTTTCTAGTAGATACTTCAGTGGGTCCATCCAGGAGATCAGAATTACTGGGTAGGAAAGAAAATAGTGTCAAAGACGTTGAGTTGCCCAGACTAGTGCCAAATAAGTCTTCTCAAGAGGGCTGTACCACTCTTCGTACTCAAGCAGACGCTTACTGATATAGTAAATGGCTTGCTCTATTCTGCCTGTCTCGTCATGTTGTGCCAGGATGCACCCCATGAAGGTTTCTTGTACCGAAATGTAAAGTAGCAGCGGCCATCCCGGTGTAGGAGGCACAAGTACTGGAGAATTCAAAAGATACTGCTTTATTTTGTCAAAGGCTTCCTGACATTCTGGTATCCAGACTGTCAGTGTGTTCTTCTGGAGAAGCTTGAAGATCGGCTCTTAGATCAGAGTTAGCTGAGAGATGAACCGACTGATGTACTGAATTCTGCCCAGGAACCCATGGATTTCCTTCTTAGTCTCGGGTGCTGTCATTTCAATGATAGCTCTGGCTTTAGCCGGATCGATCTCAATGCCTCTTTTGCTGACTATGAAGCCAAGGAGTTTACCTGATGAGACCCCAAAGATACACTTGGCTGGATTTAGTCTCAAGCCATACTCTCGGAGTCTGTCGCAGAGTCTCTTCAAGTCTTCATGGTGTTGCTTAGCGGTAGGAGACTTGACAATCATGTCATCCACATAAATTTCAGTGAACTTGTGCATCATGTCGTGGAACAAGGCTATCATGTCCCTCTGGTAGGTGGCCCCTACGTTCTTGAGTCCGAAGGGTATGACCTTGTAGCAGAATGTGCCCCAAGGTGTGATAAAGGAGGTTTTCTCCGTGTCTTCTTCTGCCATCCTGATCTGTTTGTATCCGGAGAAACCATCCATGAACGAGAGGGTCTCGTGCCCAACAATATTGTCGACCAGAACGTCAATGTATGGGAGAGGAAAGTTATCTTTGGGGCTTGCCCTGTTCAAATTTCGGTAGTCAATTCACATCCAGACCTTGTCGTCCTTCTTGGATACCGGGACTATGTTGTCTAACCACTCAAGGTAGGTTGCAACTACCAGGAAGCCTACACTGATCTACTTTTCAATTTCTTCCTTGACCTTCTATGACCATTCAGGCCTCATCCGTCTCAGTTTCTGCTTCACTGGTCTGATGTCGGGGCTCAAAGGTAGTCTGTGTACCACCAATACTAGGTCTAGGCCTGGCATGTCAGCATATGACCAGGCGAAGACGTCACTGTAGCTTCTCAGGAAACTGATCATGTCTACTCTCTGCTGAGAGTTCATGCTTGTGCCGATCTTGACTAGCCAGGGGTTCTCTGTGGATCCCAGATTGACTGTTTCAGTATCCTCCCTGTTAGATTACAGAAGTCCTTCGCTGTGCTCAAGGAGGTCTAGAATTTCCTGAGGTGGTTCCTCTTCCTGTTCTGAGTCGTACACTACTTCGAAGAGTCCAAGGAAGGTTTGAGAGATAGCCTGGCAAATCAATTAGCATTAGTTTAGCATACTTGATGATGATGATTTTATGGGCTTCAAGACACTAGGCCTTCCAGGGAAAGAGTTCGTGTGATTTCGTCATCAGCCGATATGAAATATTTTTTCAAAAACATGATTCTTGAATCAAAACAATCTAATTTTCATTGATAAAATGATGACTTGTTTACAAAAAGACTCAAACAAAAAGAGACCGACAGTGGCCTGACTTTGGATTTTACAAATGGGAGCAAAAGAGAGGTAAGTGAAGGGTAAGGGTGATGCTGGTTCACTGCTATCCTAGACCAACCTGTCCTGCACTGTGCTTGTCCCGGCCCTGGCTGACTTTGATGGTGAGAGCCTCAGTCCACCGATGGATCAGTGGCTGACAACTGAATGACCCTTCGGCGCTACTGGAGAGGGTGCAGACCTGCTCTCCCGCTGGATATTCTGCTTCAGTAGCATCTTCGACAATCAGCTCGTCGAACATCTGGGCCATGGTGAAAAACTCTGGATCTAAAATCCCTGAAGACTCGTCACTGGGCTGAGATGTGAAGGCAATGGGTGTAGTAGAGGTTTCCGGGTAGGTTTCGAAGATTCCCACAGGGAAGGTTACAGAGATCTGTGGTCGGGGTTCAAGTTTCGCCGACTGTCTACTCTTCCTAGTCAGCTTAGAAAGGTAGTCCTCGTACCTAGGCTTGTACCCCAAACTAAAGGGAGGTGTATAACGAGGAGGCATGTATCTTTTCTTCATGCCCTAATTCCTGGCACCGAGACCATTTTCGGGCTGATAGTTCATTCTAGCCATCATTTTGACAAACGGTAGCATTGCTTGCTTACTTTGCTGTTCTACCTGGGCGATAGAACTAACTTGCTCGAACCAGAATGTCATGAAAGCAGTGCCTTGCCCCAGCTCTAGGACATCCCCGAATGAACTTGCTAACTCTTCAGACTGAATGGCAATCAGACGGTCCTCCTGGATGAACTTGATTCTTTTATGCAAATAAGAGGGAATGGCCCCGGCCACATGGATCCATGGCCTCCCTGGGAGCAGAGTGAAAGAGGCTGGCACGTTTATAACTTGGAAGTTCATTGAGAACTGAGCAGGTCCGACCCCGATGGTTAGGTCGATGTCGCCCAGGTTTTACCTGGTGGTATTATCAAAGGCCCTGATGGTCATGGGTCTCTTCTTCACTTGATTGAGGTTCAAGCCCAGGTTTTGTAGCATGGAGAGTGTGCAGACATTGAGGCCGGAGCCATTGTCGATGAGCACTGATGATAATGTTCTATCCATGCACTGGACTGTAATGTACAAAGCCCGGGTGTGGTCCCTGTAGCTGTCTGGTATCTCCTCTTCTATGAAGGAGATGACTTTGGGTTCAAGGATCTGCCCTACCATTTGCCCCAGTTTCTCGAGCGTTATGTCTGGTGTCACATGGGCATTGCCAAATACTTGGAGCAGTTGCTTCCTGTGATGCTCTGAAGTGAGAAGAAGACCCAAGATCGATGTCTGTGCTAGGACCTTGCTCAATTGTTGAGTGATACTAAATTCCTCTGCTTTTTTTAGGATTTTCAATAAAACTGCTGAATTGGCTGCTTCCTTTTGTGGGTCTGATACCCCTGCTTTCTCTTTCTCTGCACTCTTCACCTTTTCCAGCTCAATTACAGGAGGTTGATGTACCCGGCCAGATTGGGTTTGGTTGGCTATGCTCTCGCTCTCAAAGATGAGAGAGTGGGGAGTGGGTACTCGGTTGAGGTTGAAGGGAGGTTCTGGGATGTAAGGGATCCGAACAGGGCCTGAAGAGGTTGAGGCTTGAGCTGGAACTGTGGGCCAATTTGCTGGGTAAAGAATGGTATAGATGATCTATTCGGGGACAGGTATCGGGTTGGAGACTGAACAGTTTGTACGTTTGACTGGGGGAAAGGGATTATGACGGGTGATCGGTAAGAAGGCCTAATGATGCCGTTATTCACTACGGGTGTGGTGGGTCCTGGCTGCCCTGTCCCGGCCTCTTCCCACTGGATAAAATTAATTTGATTGTTATGTGGGGGCAGTGGCACCTGATTGATGCTGGTGTTGCTGGGAGCCAGCTCAACCCTTCCTTCATCCAATAGATCTTAGATTGCACACTTCAGGCCGATGCAGTAGTCTGTTGCATGGCCTGGGCCTCTGTGAAAGGCATAATGATGGTCGGCATTGTAGTTCTTGTTTTGTTTATCTAGAGGTAAGAGAGGTGTAGGTCCTCTCAGCTCGAGAAAGCCCTTCTTGGTGAGGAATTCCAACAAATGACTGAGTGTGTTTGGAAGGGGAGTAAAGTTTCAGGGAGGATAATTTTGCCCCTGGACTGGTCGGGCTGGCCGGGTATTCCTGCTGACTGACTGTTGCTAAGCTGCTGGAGCTGGTAATCTAATAGGTGCCGTAGGAGCAACCATATATACATCTTCCTTCTTTCTGTAGTCCCTGGGACCGATGTTTCTGCTAGACGAGGCTGTCGCCTTGGGGGGATAGTCCTAGATTGGAATGGATGGCCCTGCTCTTGATAGCAGTCTCGATACGGGCACCTGTCCTGACAATGTGCCAAAGTCCACCACTTGTAAGGTCACCATGAGTGTAGAGTAGAGCTACTTTAGAGTGCCCATGAACATGCCTGCCATCTCTTCCTTAAGGATAAGAGTTGGGATCTTAACTGCCATTTCCCTCTAGCGGGTGGCGTACTCCAGAAATGATTCATTGCTATGCTGGCTTAACTGCTCAAGCTGGCTCTTCTGAGGGCGGAGTTCCTGGTTGAAGGAGTACTGCTCCATAAAGCTATCCATGGCATCTTGCCTAGTCTTGACCTTCTTCTTGTCCACAGACATCCACCACATAAGGGCTGCCCCTTTCAGACTCTTCTGAAAGTACTGGATGAGCAAGGGCCAGTTCTTGTTATGTTAGAGCATGTCCCCAAGTATAACTGCAGGTGTTATTTTGGATAGCCCGAGTCATCATATTTATCAAAGTCTGGAACCTTGAAACCTACGGGAACAGCATCCCCTGATGAGAAAGTTAAGTCCTCCAGTGATAGACTTGTACTGGTGGATGCTCCCCTCATTCTTCTCATCTCTTCTCTCATCTGCTTGATCTCGTTTTGTAAAAAAGGGGTAGGATCTGAGGATGAAGGCCAATCCTGGTGGACGTGTGAGGTCTTTGGTTGCTCTTCATACTGTTCATACTCTTCTCCTCCACCTGTTGCAGGTATGGGGTCATGTATGATGAAGGGGGAAGGACGAGGCTCTTGTATAGGTTACTCGGTTGGTTCTCCAATCGGGGATTCTGGTGGAGGGTTCTTCGATTCGGGTACCAATTAGAATCTTCAGGGATTCCAGGACACTATCAAGCTTTGACTGCATGGCCGCTATGTCCTTGTCATGTGATTGTAGGATCTCAGTGGTTCGTTGGTGTTGATCTGTAGGTTCCGTCATTGAGTCAGCACTACTTTCTGATTGTGCTGTGTAAGAGCTATTCTTTGATTGGGCCGTGCAAGAGATTATCTTTGTGATTGGTACTTCTATCAAGACCGCGTCTACAGCTGCTACTTCTGCAAGAATCCATGTCAAAGAACGAGTCACAGGTCGGCTCATGCAACTGAAAAGAATGCAACGGCTAAACATGATTATGCATGATGACAAAAAGAAGATGCTAAAGAAAGATTTCATTGATCCATGAAGAGTACAGTGAGTACAGGGATGATGAGACTCAAAAGAAAAAGGACTCGATCCTAGGCAGGCCCTTCGGGGATCGCAAAGTCAAGTGGCCGGGGCACACCCTTAAGATCCATGATCTGCTGCTGGAGGGATGTAACTTCGACCTCCATGTACGTAAGGGTTTCTATAGCGTTGAACATGCGGTATCCAAATTGTTGGATACGGGAGGTCATCTCCGCCTTTCCACTATCAAGCTGTTCTTGGTGGAAGTGAAGTTGGGCCCGGATGACGGCTATTTCCCTGGCTTCACCTTTGCGTCTCCTGTGAAGGGATTGGACTGTCTACTCCAATTATTCAACCTGTTCTTGTACGGCCTAGAGTTCACAACCTTGTTCTGCTTCCTGCTGCCTAAATGTATGCTGGGCTTTTCGTAACTTCTTCCATTTCTACTGAATCTGGAGCTGTCTCTCTAGGAAGAAGTCTCTCCAGGGAACCACCATCTCTGCTAGGGGTATGGTTCCTTGTGACGGAGCTGCGACTGGTATGGGCAGTTCCCTAGTTGCAGGCATGCCAGGTAGAATGTCAGGATTATCCACCCATTGTCGGTATGTCGAGTTGGTTGATGGCCCTGATGTAACCATGAAGTCTGGTCATTGGTCTCATCTGGAGCTGTGCCAAGCTGACTGGAAGTGCCGGGTGAGATTGTCGGATTGCACTATGAAGGTGATCCAATCATTTTCCCACCGATCTATCATTGGGATACGCTGAGAGAATCTAAACTGTCGGAGGACTCAGAGTGGTGTATAGACTGCGGAGCCTGTTAGACCAGCAAGAATCATGCATCGTCTGCCAGTGATGACGACACGGGGTAGCCTGTTCAGCACAAGCCAATTGCATTGCCAAGTGATTCTTCCTCTGAAAGGTCTTGGAAAAGCTAGTAGAGCTCTCCAACATCTGTAGTTGCTATCGGACCTTGATTCAAAGAAATCTTCCAAGGCAAACAGTAGGCGTCGCGGATGCCGTCCGGTACTGAAATGATTGTATGCAAGTGAGTTACCAACCAGAGGTGTAGGAGAGGTGCCCTGGCATAGAAGATGCCTTTTCTACGGTTTGCAGATTCGTTAAGAGCCCTGAGAAGCTCGGCTAGGATGACTGGTACAACTTAGTAGGAGTTGTGCATGTCCTCGATGACCCCGACCAGAACTGCTTCGACAAGCGAACGGCACCTTGGGAGTTGAGACATGGCTATCAGTGCTAAAGCATTAAGACCAGGAAGTTCCGCTGAAAGGGAGTCAAGGTTCCATTTGCACTTGTACTTCTTTTTGAGAAAAGACACGGGTATCCGATCAAAAGAGCCATTAGGACCGGGCTGTAAGTAGGCAGACTTGATATGTAAGAACCTGGATAGGTCTGCCTGGTATGTTGTCTTCTAGCGCGGTACTATGGCTTCGCCATCCATGTTTAACCCTAGAATGCACTAAATCTCTTCTAGTGTTGGGCAGAGCTCGTTCTTACCAAAACGGAATACCATGTGAGATGGGCTCCAACACTGGATAGCAGTGTTCATGAGGCACGAATCCGGGTTAACCACAGATAGGTCTAGGATATTTTCAGTTTTGTAGTACTGAGCCCAAACGAGACGCTGATTCGAGGTGAAAGCCCCAATTGATGCCTGGAGGTTGTCATCACATGCCCCCTGACTGATTAGATACACGTGTCGTGACTGTCAGCCCATTGACTGAGTTATCCCTGAAGGACCTGCCATCTACCTGGATAAGAATGTACAGCCTCTGTGAGTGCACCGTGTATGCCGATGGGATGCGAAATGATGATGCAGATTATGATTGGGTGTGACAAGACAGACATGATTCAATAGGGCAAACAGACGGAGGTCCGACGTGCTTTAGCCCAGGTTATTGGAAACCGAGGGACCTATCAGATCACGGTCAGGACGGGCCCAGTGAAGGCTTGTCTGCCTGGGATTTAGACTCCATATTCTATGTCGGGAAGCAGGGTTGGATGTAGTTTATTACAAGCACAGGTTTGACTCATTACATGCCCCTGAGTGGGTGGTTATCCGGGTAGAATGTGCCCGGGTAGTCAACCATGATTGGGGACGGATATAGGATGCAAGCAGGTTAGGGTTTATGATAGCCCTCCCAAAATGGACTGCTTGTAGACTATACCCTAGCCTGGACTACATGTATGAATGCTGGTTTGATGCAAAGGTGTTCCTAGTAGGAAGGGAGGATCACTTAACACCGTATATGCGACTCCCCGGTATAGAACATACCTGAAAATGGTCGATTGGTGTAAGCGAGAGCATTCAGAATCCTTCCCTATGGGATATCACCCAACAGGAGTAACTCTGCGGACCTCCAAGACTTTTAAGTCACTGACACTGAAGATGATCATCCAGCATCCATTAACGTAATAAGTCTGTCTATTGGGTTGAATGGGATAATTATACTACTATGACATGTATGGATGCACAATACACAATTAACCAAGAGATGTAAAATGATCATTTGTTTAGTTAAACGCTTAGGCATTTTAAACAAGATTAAGGTTTAGTTGGCTTAAACCCGGGTTCCTGATTGAACCCTATAGATGATGACAGCAATCCCCAGTAGAGTTACCAGAGCTGTGGGCGCGGGAATTCACTCCCTGATTTGGTCTCATGGGTTTTTGAGAGTCGCCACCTATTCATTCAGAAGTGATAAGTCCCCCGAAGTTTTGGATAAGGTCTTGGTCTACGAGAGAGATCAAGGTAAGGGATTCGGTTAAGTCCGTGGAAGGTGTTAGGCACCCCGAGGCTTCCGTTTTACAACGATTCCGTTCTCTCAAGGTTTAAGCCAAATAAAGTTAATCTTGTTTAAAATGCCAGAAGGTTTAAGTGAACACTAATCCAAGAAAGGAAAAGCTAACTGGGGTCGGGCCAGTGTTGGGCTGCCTACGTACTCACAGGGTGAGATCAGACCGAGCGTAGTTCTGGCACGTGAGCCTGTGCCAAGGCTAGGGGCGTGTGTGTGCACCAAGGGTGGCGAACATGGACTAGTCTGGTAGACTAGGGTTTGGTTGACTGAAGGGGGGTCAAGTGCAAGGTATGTTAGCCCGATAAACTTAGGGAGTAATCCGGTAGACTAGGGCGGAGTCCGGCCCAAGTTAGGGTTGCTAACCAGGATTAGGCTGAAATAACTGCAGTTAGGGTTGCTAACCACAGTAAAGGGTGAGTGAGGTATAGCCCAGTAGGCTAAGGTAGGGCCCAATAGGCCGAGATAAGTCCGGTAGACTTGGTTCTTAGGCCCGGTAGGCCGTAAACCGAAGTTAGCTATGGTTAGGATTGCTAACCGTGGTTA
This sequence comes from Tetracentron sinense, assembly GCA_015143295.1. NCBI lineage: Eukaryota > Viridiplantae > Streptophyta > Magnoliopsida > Trochodendrales > Trochodendraceae > Tetracentron > Tetracentron sinense. Next base: position 5,920,219 of record CM026553.1, on the reverse strand, counting down.
AGGTTGTCTAACTGTGGTTAAGGTTGCTAACCAGGATTAGGGAGAGGGCCAAAGTCAGGATTATGGTCCAATTACATTTTAAGGAATTTTTGTTTAATTTCTCAAAAGTTTGGGGGTTAAGGGGTGCTTAACCACGGTTAAATGTTAACCGGAGGTGGATTTAGCCACGGTTAAGGGTCTGGTATAATCCAAGGTGGGCCCAGGGGGCTAGGCAGGGCCTAAAGTGGCCTCCTACCAGGCCTGGGCCCCTGCAAAAGCCTAGAATAAAATCACAATTAATGTCGGTAATTGGATTACCGACATGTATAACAGTGTTTTTGAACTGTGGTTTTGCCACTGTTAACTAGGGTTAAACTGTAACCCGAGGTGAACCAAGTGTATGGGAGTGTAGAGGGGACTCCTGGGGATGTTATGAGTCTGGTGTGGAACCGAGGGGATGCTTGGAGTGGGCCCCACAAGGTTGCAAAGTCGCTGCACCTGAAACAGTGTATTATCGGTAGAGGTATTGCCGACATTCTGGAAACAGGTCCAAAACAAGATGTCGGCAAAGGGATCACCAACAAAATGGCAAACAGGCTTTTTTAGGAATTGTGGTACTGAAAGTACTGCCCTTCCTGGATTTCTGTAAAAACAGGTCTATGGCTACTGGGATTGTACACCAATGCAACTAGGGGTTCCCTCATGATCTGAGGGACCCCCAGAAGGTTCTGGTGATGGCTGTGAGAGCCTCGAGGAGGTGCTATACCCGTGGAGGTTCACCACACCTATGGTTTAGGTGGGTGAACACCCTGTGTGGGTCTGTTTACCTACTAAGCAATAACAAAAGCAAAGAAAAACGTCCCCTGGAGTTGACTAGGGGCTCACATGATGTTAAAGCAATAAGGAAATGGGTAGGGGATGTCCCTACCCAGTGCTCTGTTTTCTGCCAAACAGGGGGGGTCTGCCTATGCATGGTGGTGGCACTTCAGTGGTGCTACACGAGCAGGGAAGGGGAGAGGCAGGTCTAAGGGAGGCCTAGGACCAAACCAAGGGTTTTGAAGATGGTGAGGATTTCGGTTTTGCAGCTGGGGTTCTCCTTCAAAGTTGCAGACCCTCAAATCGTAGGGGAGAGCTTGGTTTTATAGGGATGGACACCAAGGACCTAAGAGGGATTAGGAAAAAGGGGAAGAAGGGTATTGGACCCCGATAAGGTCGACTAAGGGCTGAGGAGGGAGAGACCGAGGTGGAGGTAGAGTGTGCAGGGGTGTTGTAGGCCTGCAACTCGTAACTTGAAGATGTTGGTAGGTCTGCCAACAGCCTGAAACAAGGCCAATTTTTAATGTCGGTAGACCTTCTACCGACATTCTGGGTTTCGTTTTTAAATGGGCTGGGCCCTGCACACATGGGTTATGGGACTATCCTAAGGCATTTTTGGGCCTTGTGGGCTTGAGGCTAGGGGTCAAGCCCTATAGACCATGGGTCTTGGAGTTCTAACCCTAAGGGCTCTAGGGTTATGCTAGGGTCACCTAATGCTAGGGTTTAGGACATGGTTTTGATTCCTAAGATTAACTAGGGTGGTTTAACTAGGCTTAAACTAGGGTTTGGAAGAGGGTGTAACCATAGTTAAAAGATCTTAACTATAGTTAGGTGGGGTGTAAAAATTGGGTGCTTACATCTAGCTTTATAGGTCTTCACGTTACCATCGGCACCCTTCTTCCTTTTATAAATCCATTTGCATCCAATTGGCCTTATACCATCTGGTGGATCTACTAAAGTCCAGACACCGTTGTCATGCATGGAATCAATTTCAGCATTCATGGCTATATTCCATTGAGATGCATCTACATCCAATGTAGTTTCCTGATAAGTATTAGGATCTGTATCCTCATCATCAGGGGTAACTAGATAAACTTCATTATTGTAATACTAAAGTCTATCCGGTGGTCTAGAAACTCTTTCTGACCTTCTCAGTGGAATAGAATTAGGAGAAATTAAAGTGGAAGGATTAGGTTCAGGTTTGGTTACTTGCTGTGTCGTCTTTCATCTCACGAAATTCAACTTTCTTAAGGAGATTCATTTCTTCCTCCAAGAAAGTGGCATGAAGCCTAACAATTGTTGTTTGGTCTGCCTTAGAGTAGAAATAGAAACCCTTAGTTTCTTTTGGATATCCTACAAAATTCCATGTCTCTGTCCTAGATTCCAACTTAGTGGGTTCGAGTTTGCGAACATGCGCAGGACAACCCCATACCCTTAGATGTTGTAAATTAGGTTTTCGCCCAGTCCACAATTCATAGGGTGTAAACAGAATATACTTAGATGGAACCCAGTTCAGAATATAAATGGCAGTTTTTATAGCATATCCCCAAAGATATGAAGGAACATCAGCATGGGTCATCATAGAGCGAACCTTTCTAATAAGGTCTGGTTTCTTCTTTCAGAAACTCCATTTTGTTAAGGAGAGGCAGGACTTGTCCATTGCGAGATAATCCCATTATCCTTTAAGTAATCCATAAACTCGTTGGTGAGCTATTCGCCACCTTGATCTGATCGAAGTGCCTTTATGGATTTGTCAGTTTGATTCTCAACTTCTAATCTGAATTCTTTGAACTTTTCAAAGGTGTCAGATTTGTGTTGCATCAAATAGACGTATCCATATCTGGAATAGTTATCGGTAAATGTGACAAAATACTGGTATTGACCTCGTGCAATAATGTTAAATTGTCGCGATCCAAAACCCACCCTAGGAGTTAGAGTGAATCTTGGATGACTGGTCATGACCTACATGACTTGCTTGACAATCAACCTGCAAAATACTTGGTGCATATACACTAGAGGAAAATAAAAGCGGAAACATAAACTACAAAGCACAGCGGAAGTCTAACCAAAAACTTCTAAGTATATATACACGATCCAAGTTTATACAAAAAGATACACAAAAGAAAGTGCAGACAGGCCAGCCAAAATACATCAATCTAATCTCTCAAGCTCACACCCACAGCAAATCACTCAGAATCTACCACCTAGTAGTAGCCCTCGACATAAAAACCGATAAAACCCTTTTAAACATCGTGCATTTGACTTGACTGAAATACTCATTTCGTACTTGAAAACTTGTCATGTCTATCTTGCTTGATCTTGTCGAGCATGCCATGTCATGCGTGTCATGCGTGCTTGCTTGAAATTTAAACATGTTCATGTACTTGTGAGATGCGCTTGCGAGATGCACTTGGGAGGGAAGGGAGACCCTTCTTTCATGATATGCACTTGAGAGGGAAGGGAGACCCTTCTTCATGATATGTTCTTGTGAGTGAGGGGAGACCCCTCATGGGAGGGAAGTGTAAACTCCCTCTTATGCCATGCTAGTTCTTGTCCTCTTGTCAAAAGCGAGGTAAGACATATTGTAAGATATATCCCACCTCTAACATCCTTCCTCTTGAAAATCATCAGTAAACCATGTCATGCATGCCGTGCTCGTGGAATCGTGTGCATACTTTCATTTGAAATTAAATATGACATTTGGGTATTTCAACAATACATAGCATATCAATAATTTTAGCAAATAGTTATTCATGCCAATTAGGGAAAGCAAGTAAACACACTATCATGAACCCTAGCAATTCCATAAGCTTTCAAGCATGCATTTTTTGATTTACAATTCATTTTTCTTCACATTGGCATTTCATCAAACATGTGGTGTGTACATTATTTGTCATTACCTAAATCTTACTTTTCTAGATAGGTTAAGCTCATGGCGCATATGTGTGTTTATTATTAATACCATGCCCTTCCCATTTTATTCATCACATCACGTTCATATGGCATCCATCACCCAACATTCATCCTCACACCACATACATTTATCTTCCATTAGGTTCATAAATTAGGCAAAATAAAGAAGGAAAGAAAGAGGGTATGAACTAGGAGGGTAGCAAAAGGTACCGACCTTGAAGAATCGAGGAAAATCCTTCAACCCATGCCTGGAGTCACTGTCCTAGCTTGGGGAATGTGCTCCTCACGAGTTTGAACCAATAACTTGAGGAAATCTAAGCTTGAGGTGATCTAGGGTCTTCAAACCCTTTGATTTCTTCTCAAATGCAAACCCTAGGTTTGGAAACCCCTTTCTCCTCTCTCTTATCTCTCAAATACTCCAAGTGAGGTGAATGAGACTCTAAAGGCTCGGGCAAGCCTTAAAAGGCAAGGGTTTAATGCCTAAAAGACAAAAAAGCCCTTAATGAAATTTCTACAAAACGCGATTTACCGATCGATCGGTGGTAAATACTGAACGATCGGTCGTCTACCGAGCGATCGGTGTTCTTGACCAAGCTCTCGGTCAAAAACATGCTCTCTGAAAAATTTTCCTATACAAAAAAGTTAACCAGTCGATAGCTACCGATCGACCGGTTGTGGTCCGATCGATCGCTGATTTGAACCGAGCGATCGGTTGTGAACCGAGCGATCGGTTGTGAACCGATCAATCCCTAGTGATCAGTGCTCTGCAGATTTTTGACCCATTTTACTGTTTTGGCCATATCTTTTGACTCGTTCGTCAGATTTTGACGATTCAACTTGCGTTGGGTTCATCTTTCGAAAAGGGACATTTTTGACATTTCATAATTTTCAATTTCTCCCTTATTTATTAATTATACTACGTTAAAGGTCAATTGTCTATGAAAATGCTACTCATTAAGTACGGAAAAGTCCGAGGTTCTACATAAATGGACCACATACATCACTATGCATTAGTCTTACTTTTTCTTCGGCTCTTCCTACCTTTTTAGGATAAGGCTTCTTGGTCATTTTTCCTTCGAGACAAGACTCGCATGTAGGGCGTGGTTCTACCTTGAGGAAGTCAAGGACCATCTTTTACCAACCTCTTAATCCTATCAAGATTAATGTGACCAACTCTCTCATGCCAAAGATAAGTAGACTCATTGCAATGTCTCTTCATTCCAGACATTCTAGATGATGAGACACTGTCACTTTGCAGACATTCATTATTTACTAAAGGGAATATTAAATAAAGACCATTAATGAGATTTCCAGTAATCAAGACCATTCCATCTTTTTTAATTTCAAACAATTGAATTAAAAATGATAGAGAATCCATAAAATAAGAATCTAGATACTGAAATCAAATTACGATGTGCTAAAGGCACATAAAAGCAGTCTTCTAAAATTAATGTCTTTCCATTAGGTAAATAAAGAGTAAACATGTCAATCGACTTGACTGCAACATTTGCACCCAAGCCAACTTTAAGCTTCTGCTCCTGTTTGGTCGGCGGTGCTTGTCTCGGCTCTTTCTCTCTCTCCTCTGCTTGAACACCTATTGCTTGATGTAAAATAGATAGTGGATTTGTTACTGTCTTTTGTTGAATCTTTTTTCTAGTTTCCTTAAACCCCTGCAAAGAATTGTAAACGTGTACAGTGGATCCAAAATCCACGCACCATGAGTTAGGAGGACTGTCCAGAAAGTTAGACTCAACAGTAATATATACTTCAAAGTATCTCATACCTTGAGGACTTCCTCTACCATTCTTAAGAGTTGAGAGGTAAGTCCTGTAATTTCTCTTCCAGTGGCCTATTTTACCATAGTGGAAACACTTTCCATTGCCCTTGTTTTCCTTGCCAACTTTTCCTGAAGAACCTTTGGCAACTCTTGCCTTACTCTTATTGTCTTTAAACTTTCCTTTGCCTTTATTCCATTTTCTAAACTTTTTAGATTTCTTGGAGGTATCAAGTTTATCGACGATTAAAGTTTCACTTTTAGTTGACTTTTTGATCAAATCTTCTGCAGCCACAAGTGAGTTCATAAGCTCACTTAGTGACATTTCACTCTTGCTCATGTTATAATTTAACACGAAATGAATTGAAGGACAAAGGGAGTGACTGCAGAACAGTGTCAACTTGAGTGATGGCATCCATCTCTCCACCAAGAATTTCCAGTTCATTCAATAAGCCTATCATCTTTATGATGTGCTCCCTGACTGGAGTTCCCTCAGCCATCTTGGTGTTAACAAGGGATTTCAACTTTACTTATCGAGCTGACCTATTTTGCTCATCAAACATCTCATGAAGGTTTTGCAAAATGTCAGAAGCCTTATCCAAGTGTTCATGCTGGCTTTGCAAAATGTTAGACATTGAAGCCAGTATGTAACACTTGGTCATCTGATTGGACCCCTCTCATTGCTCTAACTCAGCCTTTTGGGCCGGTGAAGCATCTGGAGGAATTTCAGGCTTACGTGTCTTAAAACATAGGTCAAGGTTATCCACGGCAAATACAATTCTAATCTTTCTTTTCCAGACTACATAGTTAGTTCCTACTAACTTTTCATCACGAAGAATTTCAGTCAATGGGTGTAGATCTGTCATGAACTAATCAAATGACAAAATAGATAGTATTAAGGATGTATTGTATTCATTAATACCAATTAGATTATGGGTCTATTTCTAATGGTATTGTCACTTTGGGAAGAATTGATTGGCTTTGAAAACCTAGACACTGGCTTAATGTGATCCTGCCTTTGGGCATATCATCACATCGCCTTGAATAGGCAGATAGAAACTATCTTCTCCAATTTCACAAATCTCATCTTGTGAATCCAGGAGCATTCGATCTTCTGTCTGATCTATAAGGGATGTTATACTCACGCTTTGACGTTATTGTATAATATCTCTTATTCATGTGCCCACCTACCATGAACCTAATAAACACCTAGCGAAAGCTCACGCTTTGGCGTTATTGCTCCCACTATTTGCTTATTCAGTTTTCACCATGTTCACTCATAGGTGAGAGGGATTGGGCCCGGCTTTGGCCTGTCAGCTTACTCACACTCCCCACTATAGGTTCACATAGTGTATGGCAGAAGATCATAATAATTAGGGACTTATCCTCAGTCTTATATACAAATGATATATTCAAGGGCAATTATTTCAACAGAATAATTAAACATATAAATAGATATCATCTCATGATAAAATAAACAACTATCATCTCATGATAATTAAAAAAAATATATATTCGAGATTAATCGCTATGGGTCAATAAATTAAAATGCATGGATGCAAGAGAATGAGATAATAATAAAGGCAGCTCGCAAACTCCTTCGCGATCCTTTCCTATATCATCTTATCGAGATCACATCGCAACATCCTCCTTAACAGCATCGACACCAATGCATTAAACAGGATTTAAATGGCATTAGGGAAACCAGTATTCCATTCGTCCTTTTCAGGGAAACCGAATGAATCTGCCCTTTACAGATTGCCAAAACCTACTACATATTAACCTCTAATATGAATGCATGAATGATTAACAATTTATCATAAAATATGACCCATAACTATAATCTCATATAAAATATATGCTACATCATGATGGTGTACTTTTTCTTATTTTAAAAGGATTTAAAATTTGATAACAACTATCAAATCGCTCGATAAAATCTATATCTTATATAGATCTAACCCTAGAAAAAATAAAATAATTATATTTTCCATAAAACAATTTTCATAAAATTATTTTTAAATGTAAGATAGAATTTTCTTAAAATCTCTACAAAATTTTATTTCTTTCCCGAATGCAAGATCCTTTCACATAGATTGGTTCTACTATTATTCAAGATTGATTCTACTATTATCCAGGATTAAATAAAAAATAAGAGAATCGAAATCCTAAATATGATCATATCATAAATTAGGGTTTTATAATTTTTTGAATAAAATCTATTTATGGGAAAAATCATTTATTAATTGTTTAAAATAATTAATAAGTATATATTAAATGATCAAATCATTTAAAAGGAATTTCAAAATAAACTTTTATTTCGAATTTAATTATATCACATATAATACTAGTTTTTAAAATTTATTTAATTATCAAATCTCATTCAATAATATAATAAATATTTATTTATTCATCTCATGAACAAATAAAATAATAAGAACTACGAGCAATATTAAATAGATCTAAATTAATTCATTTCATGAATTAAATCATCCATTTAATTACCTTATCAAAATAACAAAAAATACTCCTAACCATGTGCTTTGATACCACTTGTAGGGGGATCCGGATAAAATTTATACGGAAACTGGATGCCCTAGATCTTAACACCATAGAAAGCATCAAAATTATCTAAGAGTTTTAGTCATATCACTTCGATTAATGCTTTGCACCGATGAAGCTTAAATCCACTCGAATCGTCAGAACTCTTTGTAGAGATTTCTCCGAAAAAAATAATAGAAGCTCGATCCTAGTTCTTCACTATCCCCATGAAGCCTTAGAATCTCTTTGGAATTATATAAGCAAGAGGAAGAAGATGGTGTAATGGTGTAGACCTTCTATCACCAAAAGTACTAGAGTTCAAAACCCTAAATTTGCAAAACCCAACTTTGGACCACCTAGTAGCTCACGAAAATCCCTAGGGGTATCCCCTAGGGCTCACCGTTTGGAGAGAGAGAGGAGAGGAGAGAAAAAATTCTGGAGAAAAGTGCTTTAAGGTCTAGGGTGTTGGGGTATTTATAAACTAAGATCCTATCCTAATCCTACTCCAACTTGATCTTATCTAGTAGGATTTATTAATTAACAATAACTCTTATTATTAATTAAATAAACTCCTACTTAATCTATAACTACTTTAGTTATTGTAATCCTACTAATTAAAGAGTCCCTATTATAAGAGGGTTCCTTAATTAAAAGGGATAAGTCAACATCCTAACTCAAAAAAGGAAACCTAGTCAAACTAGAAGACCAACACCAAGGGGGGTGGCGTGAGCTTCTATGGGGTGTGGACTTTGGGGAGTTAAAACTCTCTTTTGTAATCGAATTACAATTCCATCTTAATCCTTAATGCAATCCAACCATTGGATTTAAATTCCATAATTAAGAAATTATATTTCAACAATTATTCAATTAAACAAATCCTAATCCAACTAGGATTCCTCAAGTGGGCGCCCCACCTAGGGTTTAAACCCATGGGCTTTGGCCCATATTAAAAGTCCATTTTAATGGGTTTATGGATATGGGTCAAACCTGTTTCCCCTTTAAATATGTTAATTAAATAATTGTTAAATAATCCATATGTTTAAATTAACAATTAATTTAAACAATAGATTAACTTTTAATCTATTTAATTAAATGATTAACTTTTAATCACTTAAATAATTGATTAACTTTTAATCAATTACTGAGCTTGTATTTCTTATGTGAGCACCTCCACAGATTGATTTAGGACACTCTTACCTTGGCTTATCCAATCTTATCCCATTGACCCTAAACAGGAATTACATCGGAATTTCAGGTGACGTGAGATATCCATGTTGCAATTGAATCCCAGTGTATGAAGATTAACCATTACGAATCTCGTCACAAGAACTTTTAATTTCGATTTATCCTTCCAAATAGATTATCTCTAATGAACCTTCGAGATTGACATACTATCTAACCCATAGCCCATTGCAAATCATCCGGGTTTCCAAGACTTATGATTAAGCCATGAGAAACAATTTCTCTTGAAAAACATTTAGAGAAAATCCTTTTATAAGTATAATACTTTTAATAAACTCTAGAAGATATGATGTGCACTTCCAGTCTGGTCGAAGAAACTAGGATGATCACTTGCCATTGATCGAGTTTGCGTATAATAACAGTTATCCGAAAAGTATTCAAATGGCTCCTTATGAGGCCTTATATGGAATGAACTGTCGGTCGTCAGTATGTTGGACTGAAGTAGGGGAACATAAACTACTGGGACCTGAGTTGGTGTAAGAAACAATGAAGAAGATACGCAGACGGAAAACGTTGAGACTTAGAATTTCGAGTCGGTGATCACGTCTTCTTGAAAATCTCTCTATCAAAAGGTATTGTACGATTCGGAAAGCGGAGAAAGTTAAGTCCGCGATTCATTGGACCTTTTGAGATTTTGGCTAAAGTAGGAGGTGTAGCCTACCGTTTGGCGTTACCACCAGAGCTGGCAAGGGTTCACAATGTATTTCACATATCCATGTTGAGAAAATATGTACCTGATCTTTCGCATGTGATACAATATGAACCAATTCAAGTAAGAGAAGACTTAACTTTTGAAGAAAAGCCAATGAAAATTTTGGACCACAAGGAACAGGTGTTACGAAACAAAACGATTAAGCTGGTTAAAGTTTTGTGACAGCATCATGTCACAGAGGAAGCCACATGGGAACTTGAAGATGTCATTAGAAGCAATCATCCTCAGTTATTTGCAGACTAGTGTATATGTAAATTTCGAAAATGAAATTTTTGAAAGGAGGGGAGACTGTAATGACCCGGAATTTTAATATAATAAAATTATGCGTTTATGGTGTCACGACCCAAAATCCCCCCTAAGAGTTAGGAGACTTTTGGCTTGTGACCGCCATATCATACTCCCGTATGACACATGAGGCATACATAACAACCTGTAAGGGCATACAAGGCATGCTAAAAGGCGAACCTAAAAATTTCTTAGTCACTTAACTGTATTCCAAGTGCATACAAGTGCGACAAATCATAGTGGACATACCCACTTAGTTAAATATACATGTCTCTCCCTCTCGTCACTCAAAGCAGTAATAATAGGGTCGCCTGTCAAGACCCTCATCTTCACATGATTACCCCAAGAAGGATCCTCTCTCACTTACTCTTTTTTAACTTGTAGCTCTGGGTTACAAATGCCAAATCGACCTGCCGACATAAATGTAAGGCTGAGCATGGAATACTCAGCGTATACAACTACTAACTAACAATGCTATACAACATTAACATATCATATAGTGTACAATTCATCATATAACATGCTAAATCAGAGTGTAGAAACCAAAAGAAATTAACAATTGTATACATTGAATCATGACGTATTTCGATATCTTATGAGTTCCTTATGAATCTTGTGAGTCTCTTATGAGCCTTTAACTTATGAAATTCAAAACCATATGAGTCTTATGAGCTTTTACACTTGATTTACATGGCTTTTCATTTGGAAACAGATGACAATGCTTACCCTGCTTGTGGTAAGAGCCCACTGTCATCCTTCCCATACATATACTTTTTACTTGGAATCAGATGATAATGCTCACCTTGCTTGTGGTGAGAGCCACTCTCATCCTTCCAATACAATTGCTTGTACTTGGAATCAGAAGATAATGCTCACCCTGCTTGTGGTGAGAGCCCACTATCATCCTTCCAATACAGTTACTTTTACTTGGAATCAGAGAATAATGCTCACCCTGCTTGTGGTGAGAGCCCACTATTCTCCTTCCAATACATATGCATTTGGCCTTATCCTTACTTGTGAACTTGTGAGCTTGTGAACTTGTGAGCTTGTATACTTGTGAGCTTGTGAACTTTCTTTTAACCAAAACCTTGCTTATGAACTTTATAAAACCCTGTTCTTGTGAGAATCATCGAATCATGCGAGATTTGTGAACATCGTGCGAGACTTGTGAACATCGTGTGAGACTTATAAACATCATGCGAGACTTGTGAACATCATGCGATACTTGTAATTATCATGCGAGACTTATGAATCATATTTATGAGAGTGAGTGTGAGCATTTCATAACCATATAATAGCCTCAAAATCATGGTAATATCCATAGCATGTAAAACATGATTATCAAATCCAATTTCTATCAAGAACATACCTCAAAATCTACTATTCATTTGTAATTCATAGTAAAGCAATTTAGTGGAGGTTAGCTACTAATTGTTTTATCAAAATCATGCTTCATAACTTTACTTATAATATAGGAATTATAAATATGGCCAAAACATCCTATGTTTCATCACAACCATTACTTAAACCATAGAGACCAATTTAAACATAGATGAAGTATAGCAAAGCAAGTTAGTAGATTGTTCTACCTTTTGAAGGATTGATTTCCTTCAATTTCAGAGCGTTTAGAAGGCTTGAGGAACAAGTTTCAAGCTTGAAAAGCAAGATCCAAGCTCTTCCTTTAATCACCAACCCAAGCTAAGAGCAACCCAAGAAGAACCCAAGCCTTCTCTTCTTTCTCCTCCTTCAAAATCACTCTCAAGCTCTCTCTAGGGTTCTTGTAACCCTTATGGATGAATTTTGGGCTTATATAGGTGTTTGGGGGTTGCCAAAACCCCAAACCACCCTTAAAATATCTCTGGGAGTCGGCCACTGCGCAAATGAACAGTGCACCGGTCGACCGGTCACAAATCCGGTCGACCGGATTGGTCCTCATTTCCCCAGTTTATCCGATTTTGACGATTCAACTTGCGTTGGATTCTTCTTTCAAAGGGGAACAACTTTCATGTTTTGGACAACTCCTAATTTTGAGTTTTGCATAATCTAAATGGGCCCACAAGTGGACTGGTCCAAAATGACTGCTGAATTGACAGCAGACCCACTTTTGGAACACCCCATTTCACCTAACTTACACTCAAAATCAGAAAAAGTGTAAAGCATGAACCTCAAAGAGGACTTCAATATCTTTCTAATGGCTCAAGAATCACTTAATTCCGATGAGCGGTGACCAAACTAGAGCTTCCACAAGTTGAGGGTACGTGAAAACATCCCTCTTTTTCGACACTTAAGAGTATGTTATACTCTTGGTTCTTCATCCCAAACACCCAATAACAATAATTTAACTAATTTAAACTATTATCATCATGCCTCATAAACCAAATTACATAAAATACCCTCGGCCTATATACGACTTGCGCTCATGGTACTATTCACAACATTGTGAAATGGGTTCCTGGGTTCTACATTCACACTTAGGGTATTTTATACTCTAGATACTTGAGTATTATTATATTCTTGTTTTACGACTCAACACACATATATAAAACCTTCACTTTACTTTTCCCAATATCAAGAACACATGAGGCCTTGGGCCTTTACACGCACTGTACACTACCACTACTCATTGCACTATTCATAGAACAGTGCCCTCAAATTCCGAGGTTCTACATATGGGTCCTTAACTGAGGTTAATTAGTTAAGTGTTTATTAAATTGGTGGAAAGTGTGTTTTGTACGGGATTGGATTGTAGCGATAAAACTTCAGTGTTTTTCTTCAAAAATTGTACACAATATACGGGTCAACTATCTAGACGATCACACGTCGTACCAGTTTCATTGTGTATCGATTCGCGAGACCACAGGGGTCTTGAATGTAGAAAATCAAGAAAACCATGAAATTTATAGATTTTTGGAATTCAGTTTGGACTCAATATTTGTTAGGGATTCTAATAGAAATCTGCGAAACTCATACCATTGCGTGTCTATAGACCATGCTGAGAAATGTCTATCGTTTCGGCAATTCATCATCTCAAATGAAGAAATAGCAGTATTTTGTGTTTGAAATCAAGAAATTAGGGGTTTTGCAGTTTTCTTTTGGACTTATTTTTATAGTCAAAACGCAATATTTTCCCCAAAATTTCTACAGTAGGTATCGAACTACTCCTCGTTCGTCACATGAAGTTTCGTTAAAATCAGATGTCATTTAGTAGGTTTATGGGGGCCGTATACGCGAGAAAAGTCAGAATTTAGTCAACCGGTCAAGTCGTTGACTCGGTCAATGGGTCACATCACTAGGGTCAGGTGCCTTGCACATGACCTTGGCCATAAAAGAGGGCCAACCCCCTCATTCTTCTCATTTGTGCTCACGGTGTGAGCCCGACGAGGAGCCCATTTTAGAGAGAGCAAGTCGGGAGAGGAGAGGAAAGAAAGAGAAGAAAAGGGAAGCTACTTGGATATTTCGATGCTCCTGACATATTGGCAGTGTTTGATTTCGTCCCCCCGTGCCTACTCGTTTCGTGTTGTAGATACATAAAGAGGAAAAGTTAGAGGAGAGCAGCTCTACCTTTGGGTTGATACTCTTCTTAGCGCTTTTGGCGGTGTTTTGTTTTCTTCCCCCGTCATCTTGAAATCCTGTAGGGAGTAAACCCCTTCCCGCTCAATCTGTCTCCACTTTTCGACTTTTTAAGCCTGAGAAATGTATGCTCTTGTTACAGTATGAAAATTGGGTGTCGGAGACCCGTGGATGAGTGGGCAAGGTGGAGAGGCGTGGAAAAAAATGAGTAAGTGGTGTAGCCTCGTCCGAGGTTTGAAAAACTCTGGATTGTGGTCTCATAGCAATGTGCGAACATCACACCTTATGGGGCGATCCGGTCGCCTACATGCAAATGCCGCACGATCATTGTCCAGCAGTGGCCAATCGATTCGCCAGTGCCTAATGGTATTTTGGGATCGGGATAATGTGGGACTTCGAGGAGACTGGATTGGGTCCCGGGTATGTGGTATCGTCCCCTAGGTGTTGAAAAGTTATATAAGTGTCGTGTAGGGGATCAACACCTCCATGGCCTGGAAACTTTCGTATTGGACGTAATGTTTTGAACTTGGTATTCACGGTTTGGGGCTTCACAATTCATTTAATCAAGTGAGGGCTTGAGTTAGACTATGTTGTTAGTCCTATGTGTTAAAAACCTAATCATGGGGGGGGGGGTTTAAGTCTAGTCGGTGGTTCCCTTTGACTTGTGTCACGAGTGGCCGATGCCATTAAGGCCGGTGGTTCTTCATTTACTGTAGTTATTGAAGTTTTTCGGGGGGGTTCTGTTGTCTAGGTATTCGTGGTCGCTCTTTGTTAACTCCGATCCCAGACAGAGGTTGTAGTCGGTTTAGTGTAGCCTTTAGGACTTTCCATCCTAATGTGAATGGGCACTTTGTCATCGCCAATTTGCCTTTGGTCAGTAGCAATAATTAATAAACAAAAGGAGAAATGGAAAATTTTTGAAACTCAAAAAGGTTCATTTTGCGAAAGACGCAATCCCAAAGGCAAGTTGACAGTAGTTCCAGATCAACGAACGTGGTCAAAGATGATGCCAAACATAGTGATCCTCGAGCCCGTCGCGGTCGTTCCATATTGAGCAGTCGATTCGGTTAGCAATTTCCAACAATTGCGCGGTCGATTATTAGCGGATCGGATTCTGGTCAAACCATCGAGTTGGTATCTATGCGACTGGTTACTTGTTTGTGCTAGAGAAGTTGTTCCAAGAGGCAATGTTTTTTTTGGACCGGATCGGTTTTGTCTGGCTAAGCAACGGGACCGGCCGGCGTGGGGTGTTGGGTTGGCTTCTACGGTCGTTTTTGGTGTCATAGGGAAATGTTCATAAGGGCTTTGTTGTCATACTTTTGGGCGTTAATACCCTTACCCATAAGGCGTTGCTCGCATTGGGTGTTCCGCCATCACGACGCGAGAACATGTAGGTAAGAGAACCGGGATGAGAGGAAAAGGAGGGGGTTTTTTCGCAGAGGCGCCTGGTGGTTGAAGAAATCAGCGGGTGTAACACCTGAGATCATCCCCAAAAGCGGAGATCTCAAAGCTCCACCTGCAGAGGCGGTTGTGTGGTGTTCCGTTCTTGTGCCCACGGTAGGTTTACGCGGGGCTCCGACAGAGGGTGGGGGAGCAAGGGGCGGTCGGCCCAAATCAGGCCTTCTGGTGTCACAGTTCGTCCCGACGCAGGGGGGTTGTGCGAGTTGCAAGGGTCGGCCAAGGGGGCAACCTGGAGGGCAAGTGAGGGACCCTTTCGGACTACTGGCTCTCGAAGCCGGGTTGTGGTTGTTCCCTTTGCTCTGGGACAAGGCAGTGGGGGGCTAAGTTCGGGTGAGGACCGTGCCTGTGGAACATACTAGAGAGCCGAAACCGAACACAAAGAAATGA
This sequence comes from Tetracentron sinense, assembly GCA_015143295.1. NCBI lineage: Eukaryota > Viridiplantae > Streptophyta > Magnoliopsida > Trochodendrales > Trochodendraceae > Tetracentron > Tetracentron sinense. Next base: position 5,904,539 of record CM026553.1, on the reverse strand, counting down.
AAGGAGGCGAGGGAGTGGTTAGGGAGAAGGGGGTTAGAATAGAGGGGCCCAGGAGGGATGAGGTGGATGTGGGA
>CM026553.1:5868067-5904455 GCA_015143295.1 Tetracentron sinense | reverse complement strand
ACCAAGTTGGAATCAAAAAGCTAGGGTTTGGATAAAATAAGGAGAAAGAAGAAGAGGAGAAGAAATGGAAAAGAGAGAGAGCTTAATGACTCTCTCTAATACACTATCTTATATACTCACCAACTAAGTACAAAATTACAAGTATAGCCTCATAATCAATAACACCTAACACACATGTATAGTATACCGTATAGTATTCAACAAGTCGTATTTGATGAAAGTCAGTATTCAAAATTGTCTTCACCCTCCATACTGTTCCTTTTGGAATTGTGATGATCCTTTCCAAACCAATATAGTAGGCCCCATTATAATTTATATTTATAAACTAATAATCTCTAATATAATACAATGAGGAACCAACTTGGTTTCAAGATTTATAATTAATCCTCTCTAATATCTACTAACTAATAATATTTTAAGTTCATTTAAGTGTATTATAAGTTATTAGAATGCAATTATATCCACAAGTATATGAGTATATATGAATGTGTACAGAAACACAACATTATTGTAGCTATTTTATGAGTTAAAACAATCAAACTAAGGGCACGCAAAGCTCCAAGTGGGTGAAAATGTTTTGTACTGAAACAACCATTCCATCATTTTGTTTAGCGAAAGGCAAAATGTAAAAGAGATAAGTTCTACTCATCCCTTCTTTCCACCAAAAAAATCTCCCTACTTGTTCATCTCTACCACCACCCAAGGTAGTCAAGGCGTCTAGGGCTCTAGCGATACCTATGCGATTAGGCCTAGCTAGGTGAGGCACTGCCTAGGTGACGCTCAGACGATAAAAAATAATTAAATTATATAAATATATATTAAATATACATATATATACATAGCAATTCATACCTCCCATAGTTGACAATAATCTAGGGAAATTAACATTTAATGTTGTAAAACTTGAATGAGTCTGAATTGTTAGTTGACTTTTTGACCTTGTAGATGAAAATATTTTTTAAGACTAAAATATGAGACTTATTTTACCGGACTTTTGGGTTTTAATATCTTTTTGACATAGTAGAATTTATAAAATGTTAAGATTTGATAAATACCTTAGCATTTGCAAGTTGAAGTTTTGACCTAATCCCTAAAAAGTAGATTTTGTTCTTGAACTAAAAAGTTGACTTTTTATTCTTCAGGAATTTGGATCTAGTTTAATTTTCATTGAATTCAAATGGGGGATATAACCTTATTTATATATAAAGCAGATAAACCATTTACTTAAATGATATTTGTATGTAAATAAGCTGTAAAATAGGTTGACAATTAGAGAGGCCAAGTGACTTCCGCCCACTTAGAGAGGCACCCAAGCAATGCTAGTCCAAAACCACCTAGGTGACGGCTCGACTACACTGCCACCATCTTCCCACCTGTAAATCATCTCATCCATTTATTATGGTGGGTTAGGCAAGTAGTCTATGCCGGTTGATTGGTTTACAGTAGTCATCGGTAATCTATTTTCCTTCATCTCCAAGGTTGTCTTTCCAATCTCTTCATTTATATTCATTTTTCTGGAGTTGAAGATGGCTTTGATGACGGCCTTTTATATAGAGATGCATGATATGCTAATTTTTTAATGTATATGCTATGCTATGCTATATTTATTTTTATAGCAATTAATAAATAATGTGGTTATTTCTTAGGGCATTCCAATGGATTGAGATGATGGTCTTTGGTGTAGAGATGTTGGGTCTTTTATTTTTTTTTTAGAAATGTGGTCAGATTAAATTCATATTATAGGCTAATGCTACATTTTTATAAATAGTTTGCAATTAGGCTTATGCTATGTTTCTATAAAACTTTTCTAGTGGTCAAGAATAGCATTTGCTAACATATAAATAATCTGTAATAACTAATAAAATCTCTTCCCACCATGATTATTAGTCATTAGATTGTCTACTGTAGTTATGAAAACGTTGAAGGAAGTTTCCTTCTCTATAGCTTGATGACCTCTAATAGAATAAGTCATGATTACTATTCTATGCTGAATTTTTTTGTGCCTGCATTAGTTAATGATTGCAAAATTTTGGGCAAGCTACACACTTTCAAGTCACATAGCCACCTTGTGGGAATATTAGCAGGAAACTAACTCCCTTTTACTTTCTAATAAGTGCAACTTATGGCCATAGAATAGTATTAATCTGGTTGGATTATAAACTCAGCCTCTTTTGGCTGATTCTTATTCACCATAAAGAGTAGAAAAATAAACAAGGCTAGCTCTTATCCAGAAAAAATACTTCCTCATCATGAAGATTATTTAGGTCCATTATTAGTCATTTTTTATTCTTTTCCCCAAGCTTTTGTTTTTCTCATACATTTTGTAGTCTTCTTATTCATTAATCTCTAAATCGTCCATTAGCTAATAAATTTAGTTGCTCCACATTGGCTGTATTTCTTTTTAGTCCTCCTAACGAATATAGAGTCACCAAGTCGGAATTCAGGAATTATTAGGATAGAGATTATCCAGAAAAAATAGAAAATTTTGGGAGAAATCGGGAAAATATTGGGGTAAAAAATAAGATTACTAGTAATTATAATAAACAAATATACTTCATATATTAGTAATAATTTGCGACTTTTCAATAAACGCGATTTTTTCAAAATTAATGAACAAGTCATGAGTTAATCATGGGATGAAAAAATCGTGAATTGAATTATTCACAAATTTTTTAGAAAAGAATAGAGATTTGTTACTATGGTGCCAACATTGGAATCACAGCCTTAATCATGTTTGGTAGGTTTTCCAAAACAAACTTAAGAGCACTCTCAAAACCAATTCTATGCACCAAAGCAACCACATCATTATGACTATAACTCCATTGAAGATTTGGCAACCCCTAAAAAGCCAATCCATTTGCGCTCAACCAAGTGACTAGTAAGTAGTAACTAATAGAAGTACCTAACTCTCAAGACCAACCTTAAACCCAAACCGAGATAGTAGATATACATGAAGAAAGCTCACCAGGCTGATTGGAAAAACATCTTTAGAATGAAAGCACTCCCAATCTTGGAGAAATGAGCAAGGGAAATAAGAATTCAAGGGCATGATGGAACAATATTTAAACATATTGAATAATCATATTCATCTCAGGAGGAAAATACTCTCCAACAAAGGTAATGCTAAAGATCCACGACAAGGAATATCCCCTTGCACTCTACTTCTGGGATTCAACTCAACTCGGATTCATCCAGTCTTTCCTTACAAGCTTGCATTGCTTGGTAGAAGACAGTCATACCAAACCTCATTTAGAATGCCAGTTTAAATTAAGTAAATTAAATTAGTCCCACACTGTCAAAATATTTAATTATTTCATTAAATCTAGAGTATTTATTTCAAAATTATATAGGGTCTTGGTATTGTCCTTAGGCTAAAATTGATCCACAGATTTGGGTTAGATTATTAGTCCCAAAATTGGTTCTCAAATTAAACCCATTTCATCGATTTATAATTTAATCAAAGTTCGGATTCATTGGTTTGATCATAATTATACTTCAGATTAAGCTTCAATCACTTATTAGTCTGATTTGATTAATCAGTCAATAAATTATTTTTATATCGATAATCAAGCATGATATATTAATATGGAAAAGAGAGCTATAGGGACATGAAAGCAATAAAAAGTAGAGTTTACATGCATTTAAACTTAGCATCAGTAAGAACAAAAGACAATAATGATCTCCTAGCCAGCTAAGAGGCATCCCAAACTCTAACAGTAATGAAAAGATCAAAACAACACCTCCATAAGATCTTCTACTGTGTATTGTAAACCAGCCCAATCCAAGGCAACCAGTCGGATCTGATCGTAAATGCAAGAGGCAGGTGAAGGAGAATCCTCAAATACACTAAGATTTCTCTCTTTCCAAATCATCCACGATATGGCACCAAGTAAAACCGACCAAATCGCCTCTCTCCATCCACACTTATCAAGGACCAACAAGATAAGAAGTTGTGAAATGAATTAGGAAAGACCCATTGCCCCCCAAGTCGAGAGAGGAAATATCCCCATATGCCAAAGACAATAGGACAGTGTAATAACAGATGATTCACACTCTTCTGCTTGGAGGCACATAAAACAATGGTTAGCCATCCTCCACCCTCTACTTTGTAAGTGATGACATATTAGAATTTTATAAAGAGTTACATTCCATAAGAATAAAGATAGATTATGACCCCGGATCTTGATGGCTTAATACGATGAATGATGATATGTATTAAAGCTTTAAAAATGTCTTTTAAAGTGTATGGATGTTTGGAATGAAGGAAGTAGGAGTATGGAATACTCTTAAGTATCAACAAGGATTATGCCTTAACATGCCCTCAACTTTGAATAGCTCGAGTTTTCTCACCCTTTATCAGAATCAAGTGATTCTTGAACCATTAGAACCGTATTGGAATCCTCTTTGAGGTTCATGTTTATCACTTTTCCATAATTTGAGTTAAAGTTAAGTCAAATGTGAGATTTCCATTATTTTTCTACTGAAATTCCTGACCGAGTCACCTTTATGGTCACTTTGGTCCATGAATAAAGAAGAATTAGGAGTTGTGTAAAAAACCAAAGTTGTTCCCCTTTTAAAGACGAGTCCAACGCAAGTTGAATCGTCAAAATCCGACGAAGTCAAAAGTTATGACCGAAATACCCAAAATAAGGAAAATCAGCAAAATGGACAAAACACAGACCAACTGGTCGACCGCTCTCACTACCGGTCGACCTCTCGCCTATTGATCGACCGCTCGACCCACCGGTCAACCGGTATCGCACTAAAATATGTATGGGAGAATTTTCCAGAGAGGGGTGGTTTTTGGACCGGTCGACAGCTCCTCGAGCATTTTACCTATTTTGGTCGGTTTTAGCCATTCATTAAGGGTAGGATGGTCATTGACCACCCCCTTCTTCTATATAAGCCCAATTTCGTGGGTTTGGGGTCTCATAAACCCTAAGCTCAAGTTTTTGAAGATTTAGAGAAGGAAGAGAGGGAAGAAACTAGGGTTTTGTGCAAAGTGGGTTGGATGATCCATTGGAGCTTGGATCTCTTCTTTCAAGCCAAGATCCTTCTTCTTTGAAGCTTGGATCCCATTTCTCTCAAGTTCCCTCAAGATCTCCTTCAAGTATTCAAGGTTAGTACACTCTTATAGTTAACCTAGTATTACCCTATATTTTGAGTTCTTTTCATGAAGTTAATCATATAACCTAAAAGAATAAGATGAAAGGAAATGTAATGGATGTGGGGTGAATGTATGGAGGTTAAGGCGAATGGATGCCAAGTAGGATGTGATGATGTTGTGTGATGGAAATGATGGATGGGCATTGTACCAATAATGAATACACCTATGATGTTTGATGAAATGTGAATATGAAACTATAAGTTAAGAGACTTAAGAAAGTATTGAACACCACAAGCATGATGAAATGCATGAGTGAGGACTAAGTTAAGAAAATGAAAATATGATTTAGGGAGTTTTTCCCCAATTGACAAATGTTAAGTGAAATACTCTAGATGTTTACCTTAAAGCTTGCTTAGTTCAAGAAATGTTTGAAATACGACACCATGTTCTTTTAATCGCTATATGTAACGACCCAGAATTTTAATATAATAAAATTATGCGTTTATGGGTCCTTAATGGAGGTTAATTAGTTAATTATTTGTTAAATTGGTAAAAAGTGGATTTTGTTCGGGATTGGATTGTACTGGTAAAACTTCAATGTTTTTCCTCGAAAATCGTGCACAATGTGCGGGTCAACTATCTGGACGATCACCTATCGTTCCAGTTCCGTCGCGTATCGATTCGCGAGACCACGGGAGTCTTAAATGTAAGAAAATCGAGAAAATCAAGAAATTCCAGATTTTTAAGAATTTAGTGGGACTCCATATTTGCTGGGGATTCTAATAGAAATCCGTGCGACTGGTACCACAACATGCCGGTCGGTCGTGAGGATGATCGTCTGTCGTTTCAGTAGTTAATTGTCTCATACGAAGAAACGACAGCGTGTTTTGAGTCCGCTATATTAGGATGATCGTCTGCTATATTCTTTTATCTGAAGTATATGCTTGTCTTTTTGCGTGAATAAAAAAGGGTCGGAGACCCCTATGTGATGTTGTGATTTTATGTGGTCCATCGGGGAGCCCAGATCGAGCCCCAGGTAAATTGTATCACCACTTTAGGGTGACGAAAAGTTGTTTTGCATGTCGTGTAAGGTTATGGAGACATCCATTAGCCTGGAAACGTTCCCTAACGGGACGGTGTATTACCGGAGTTGGTTCATGGGCGCGAGGCCCAAGTATTTCAGTTAATCAAGCGAGGCTTGGGTTAACTGGGATTAACCTGTGGTTAGAAAATCTAACCAGGGTTAAGTATAGTCCGTGGTTCCTCTTTGACTAGGTCAGGAGAAACGGTGTCCAGTAAGGCTCAGGGTTCCTCTGTGACTGATAGTCGGGAGATGTCAGTCTGTTTGTCTAGGTCGTCTGTGTGCCTCTTGGACTAGGTCAGGAGTGGCAGTGTCCTGCATGGCCCGTGGTTCCTCCGTGACTGATAGTCGGGAGATGTCGGAATCCTAGGGAGTTTAAAGTGGCTGAACATCAGATAGTGTATAGTCCGGAGTTCCTCTCTGGGTGGATCAGAAGATGTCGGCACCGTGTCTATCGGATCCCTTCTTGGTAAAACGTCTAGGAGATGTCGGCATTGGTATAGATGTCGGGGTTCCTCCATAGAATAGCCAGAAGATGACGGTAGGCAGGTTGGTCGGGGTTCCTTCTTGACTGATACCGAGGGCAATGACGGCGAATACACGGTAGATGTTGTCAGGTAGTTGAATGGAAAATTATTGTCCTTATTGGGTGAAAGTCCATATTGTGTAAGCTTCGGATACGAAGTGGTCTAAGTCGGTATACTCAGGGTTGGTGTATTTGTCTGCGTTGGTGGACTCATGGTTCGGCATGGAATCATCGGATTCCAGGTGAGTTGGGTTGGTATACCCAAGATTTAGTCGTGTTCGGGTGAAAGTCGGAACAGCGTGTGTGAGTCTAAATGACTCAATGTATTATGGTTAGGATTTAGAAACTTTAAGCTGAACATTTGTGGGTTGTGGCCAATTAATAGAGTCTTAGGACTCGAAATGAAACATGATTGATGATCGAAACGATAACTTGGTAATATAATACATTCGTAACTGAACCTCATAATTGGAAAGTAATGTGAGGTCGAGAACCTCTGTTAGGGTGACGTAATCCTAAGTGACCTTGGGTCACAGTTTATTATATACTGTTCTATTTTACTGTAACATGCAAATTGAACTGTTTATTATGTCATTATTGATGCGTGTTATTATGTGGAAAATAGTTTAGAAGGATTGTGGTTTTATTGGGCTTCATAGCTCACTGACTTTTTATGTCAGTAGATCTTGGAGCTATTGACTAGTAAGTGAAAAGTCCAACTGGACATTTTGGAAGCTTGTACAAGTTGTACCCGGCATGATAGAAGCGTCTACTTTTGTAAAACAAACTTGATGTAAATAATACAGGTATATGGTTTATATCATGGTTATTGTGATGACAGGTATTATTTACTTTTTGGAAGCATCTGATAAATGTTTAAATTTCCCGCATTTTCGCAGGTAAAGTCTTCCGCTTGCATGATTTGACGAACGGATGCATGTCTCAGAACTTGATTTCTTATGCGCGGGTTGGGGCATCACACTATATGTCATCATGATTGCCACTAATTGTCAAGCACGAGCACGTATAATTGCATGAACCGAAGTTTTATCATAAGCATGTATTTCAAAAATCATAAGGAAGGTTTTCAAAGCAATTCATAAAAAAGAAGCATAAGCATTGACAAAGCCAAACTTTAGGTTGGTATTCTAAGATTGGTTAACTCATACTCACAAGGATCAAGTCCAAGATCTTGCATAAACTCCACGGATCATAAGTCTCACAAGGCCTTTCAAGAACTAGTAAGAATCTCACAAGTCTAAGATCTTGCATATGTCTCTACGGATCATAAGCTCACAAGCTCACATGAAAGCTCATAAGCTCACAAGAAAGGTTATAAGAACTCGTACGCTCACAAGAACTCATAAGAAACCACGAGGCTCACAAGAACTCATAAGAACTCATAAGCATGCATAAGATGGTTTGTTTTCCATGAAAAGAATAAGTTTTATGAAAGATTTTCTATAACGGTTTTAAGCATGCATTTTGTGAATTGTATTCTTGTACACACGGGTATGTGGTATTATGATTGTTATAGTATTGTTAGCTATTAGTTTGTACTCGCTGAGTATTCCATGTTCAGCCGTACATTTCAAGTTGGCAGGTTCGTTCGACACCCGCAACCCGAAGCCATGGGTTGAAGAGGAATATGTAGAAGAAAGAGATCTGCCTATCCCATTGCAATCACAGGAGGAGAAAGACCTAGACGTGTAGCCATATCTAGACTATTGCTGAGTGGAGTGACAGTGAGAGGTTATTTTGTATTTTGATAGGTGGGCATGTCCACCTTTATTTTTGGTTATGTATGTTCAAATTTGGAATACAATTGATATACATAGAAAGAAATTTTTGGGTTACGTTTCCGCACTATGATTTAAGTTTCCACATTACTTTATATTTCCATTATGTTATGCCTTGAGTATTATTGCAAGATGATTTGGTATCGGATACGGCACATCACGAGCCAAAGTATCTCTAACTCTCAGGGGGTATTTTGGGTCACAACACATTAGAAGGAATATCAGGATTTCACACAACCCTATGATTAAACGGCCCAACGAGCATTGGGCACAATGATTGTAGCAATGATCTTATTGAAATCTGATCATGTTTGCTTCTAGACCAGATCCAGTAATCCCTAATCTCGGAACAAGGGGGAAAAGAGCTAGACTCTCCAAGAGTCGAGCCATGTTACTAATTTCTCAATTATTCAAATCCCGCCTCATCTTCGGACACCACATCACCCCCTCTCCTCTCCTCTCCTCCCATAGGAATCCCCAACTAAGGCATCTCTATCGGAGGGTAACACAAAGAGATTGTCAAAATCGTCCTTAAGTTTAGTGACTCCGCACAACACACCCTTCTAAAACCTGAAATTTGGCATGACCAAATTGGCAGTGGCCATGATACCCTTCCAGAACCCCAAACCATGAGGATCCATAACCTCTCTCGGAACCAAACACAATGATTCCCTATATTTGGCCACTATCACAGCTCGCCGTGGAATATCCCTCTCCTCCCTAAATCTCCAAATCCATTTTCCTAACAAAGCCTTGTTCACTGGGACTAACGCCTTGAGATTCAAACCTTCATCCTCCTTTGGAAGACAAATTTGGTGTCAGACTACTAAGTGATATTTGAATTTATTGTATTACTCGTTCCAAAGGAACTCCCTCTGAATTCTCTCAAGAGAGGCGGCCACTGAATGAGTAATGGTTAGGGTGGACATAAAGAAGGTGGGGAGACTACTCAATGTGCTCTGGATGAGAGCTAATTTCCCTCCTTTTGATAAAAAGGAAGATTTCCACCTTGATAATCTTTTAGCAAATCAATCTAGCACCGCCTACCACTTTCGTTTTAAAACCTGCACCCAGAGGCATGCCTAGTAGGTGTACTGATAGAAGGGACCCCACTCAACATCCTAAATAGACTGCTAACTTATCTAAATTTGGGACCTCACCAAACACTCACGATCTCTGATTTTGCACGATTCACTCGCAGACTTGGCACTGCTTTAAAACCTCTAAGAAGGCATCTGGGATAGAGAAGATCCTACTCGACGCTCTACAAAAAATAAGTGTATCATCTACAAATTGGAGATGAGAGATACGCAACCAGTCAGTACCTATCAGGAAACCTTCAAACACAAGCCCCTCTGCTCAAGTCAACATTTTGCTCAATGCATCCGAGCCAATCACAAAAAGAAATTGAGAAAGCGAATCCCCTTGTCTAAAAGCCCTAGAACTAGTTAACCCAATTAAGCATTCTTCAATCAGTCGAAATTTCAACAGATTAACACCTATAGCTATTAGCCTGTAGGTTTATAGGCTGGTCCAATTAAAGACTGATCATTTATGGATCTTAGGCTGGTCTTATGTGACGAGTCCAAGAGAGCTCATGGATGCCAGTTGCATTCCTCTGTTCAGAGGTTTGAGAAGGTAAAGTCAGATATGGCAGAGGAGAAGTCAAATCCAAGTTGCTACAGAGCGGCTCTCTGTACCTCTGGGCTTCTCTTCTCATTGGTTCAGACTGAATTCTCTGACTCGGCCGGGGGCACAATCCTAAAGAGTTTCGAACTGATTTTGTGCACAAAGTGCAAAGTGTGCCCTATGGCACTCAAAGCCTTTTGCCCGAGCGCGTGTGCGTGAATGGTCGCACTCGCTGCGAGCACAGCTCACACACGCAAGTTTTGGTATAATTTTTATAGAGGATAGATGTTTTACATTTAGAAAACACTTAAGCCTTTATATATCCATGAATGTTTTCATAGCTAAGCAAATATGGGAGTACACTTACAAAGGAATGTAAGAATCTTAAAAGGCAAGGTTTAAAATATAATTTTAAGAAATTAATGTCCTTAAATATAAACAATGACTTTGAATCAAAATACAACAGATGTCCCTTTACCCAAAGAGACCGGTGCGCAAAATTTTCTTTTGGGTCGAAAATACAGTAAGTAACTTTGTGAAAAAATGGCAAAAAACATTCTAAATATTTGATAGCACAGCAGTATAGGCCACTAAAAACATTATTGTAACCAGATACAATTTGGGAGGCATCAATCCATAATATATATATATATATATATATATATATATATTAAGACAAAACAATTAATGAACAACAAATTAATAACCAAAAATGCAAAAACAAAAAATCACAACTAGGATACCAGATAACCAAAATCATTTAACTCGTTCACAGAAATAACAAAGTTTGAAATTAGAATCAATGATCAGCGCAGGACACAAAACAACAGCTCCAATCAAGCTTACAATGCCCTGAATTCCCACCATTAAGAATATCAATTAAAAAAGAAAAAAAATGGAATGCGAAATCCTTCCGAAATCCAAAAGATCAGAAACATGTAGAGATTCAGATTGAACAAAGGTCTAGAGAGATTGCTATAAGAATGATTTACCAGGATCTTTTTAGGGCAGAAACGAGTTCCTTTTGGATACAGAAGAGAATCAGAAAAAGGAAATTGGGTGTCTCTGGAGAAGAACAGAATACGAATGCAACCTAAATATACATTCCTTCTTTCTCGTTCGTTTTGCCAACTGGTTTGTTGCCGAGGTTTCCATTTTCTGACACGTGGCAGGCCACGGTGTCAGGCTAGCCGCTACAAACGTAGATTTGCAATGACGGATACTTCAAGGCAAAAACCTATCCTGTCTTTAGTTTTCGGGAGACGTCACACTCTCAAATTCTCTCACGTCAGAGTTAGGGAACATATTCAATCCAGAAACGGATTTTGTCTGGCCTCACTCACATAGCCATTTAACTGCCTCTTTAACCATAGTTAAGAAATTTTAACTCTTTTAGGGTAAATTACACTAACCTCCCTGAGATTTGGCAAAATTTCATAAACCTCCTCTCTTGTTTTTAAAATTACACTGTTCTCCCCTGTATTTCAAGTAGTGGTAACAAATCTCCCTTTTCATTAACTGATCTCTCTCTTTGTCAAAAGCTTGGATATCTTCAAGCCAATGTTAAATCTAATGCTAAAACTCTAGTTTAAGCCTGGTAGGGTTCTTTTAGCCACCTTGGACTGTGTGGTAGTAGAATAAGAAGATATATCAACTAATGAGCATTTGCTCATCTATTAACCACATATTTAAGGAAGCTAATATAGTTGTTGATTTCCTTCCTAATCATGGTTGTAGCTCTCAGATTTCAAGTGAAGTTTTACTAATCAAGATAGCCCTCCTCGGCTAAGATGTCTTATTTCTCTTGATAAAGCAGGTTTTGGAAATGTTAGATAGGTTGACAAAGATTGAATTCTGTTTTGTGTTGGTAAGTTTCTTGTGTAGGGGTAAGGCTTATGTCCCCCCCCCCCCCCCCTTTTTTGGGTCATCGCAAGGGTAAGGTTTTATGTCCCCCCCCCCCCCCCCCCCCAAACTGGTAGGGGTCCGCCAAACCCCCCACTCCATTTGAGTGGCTTTTAAAAAAAAATCAAATCCACATAAAATGTCAATTATGTGTGTTTGTTTGCTCGAGTTTCAAGTACTCACAAGTCATTTTCCCATAAAATCTATGTCTCTTAAAATATGTTTTAAAATTTTCAAAATTACCCATATTCATTTAACAAAAATTAAATTTTTTTAAATTTAGTTAGTTTTAAATTTGTAAAATTTTAAATTTTTTTCCAAAAAATATTTCATCTTATTTTCAAAGAAAGCAAACAAACAACAAAAAATTGGTAGAAAAAAATCATATTTTATCATAAAAGTTTTTCCTTCGTAAATGGTTTATGTCGTAAAACAATTTGCATGCAAACAAATAGAGCCTTAGTGATGCTATGGGAGTATGTCAATATTCTTTAGTTTGAGCAGAAACTTAATTTTGATCCAAAAATAAACACTAATTAGCAAAACATAAATTAAGTTTTTTTTTCCCTCATCTATTCACATGTACAGAAATGTCTTTCAAGCATCACATTCACACGGGTTACTCGCTAGAGAGATAGGAAGGAGACCAACTAGCACCAAACATTTCACAAGCCTAGTGAAATGAGGGTAAAAAAGTAAAAGTGGATTCTCAAGTTAACAGTATTAACTTTAAACACTAACAGAGGAGGTCAGTGTAATTTTAGAAACAAGAGGGGAGGTTTTTGAAATTTCGCCAAACCTCAGGAGAGGTCAGTATGAAAAAATTTAGTGAACCCCAATATAATATTTTTAGGTTGAGAACTCACAAACCCATGAGGGTGACTAGATCTCCCTACAAGTCTATATAGCATTCTTAATTTATGCAATCATATTATTAACTAAGGGATGATGAACAATAAAGTGCGGAATAAAGGAAATAAACAAAATCACAACACAAAGATTTTTACGTGGAAATCCTTCTGGGAAAATCCACGGGACCTAATCCAGTAAAAAAATATCACTAAGACAAAGTCACAAATACTTAAAAGACTCGAACTGTACTCAATCGGACTCAACACTATGATCCTCACTACTTAGTCCTCTGTGCCTCAAAAAGCAATCATGATCTCCCAAGACTCACAAGCTACTGTAGTAGCTTGTTCTTCTCTTTGTGTCTCCACAAACCATAATCTCCAAAAATCGATCTCCATCAATGACGGCTTCGGATTCCTCCGACCAAATAACCAGGATCTTTCTCAGATCGATCTCCTTCACAGAGGCTTTGGATTACTCCGACCAAGTTGTTTTTAACAAGAATGGGTTGATGGTTGTTCAATTAACAAACCCTAGTTGTATCTCAAACAAAGTAATAAACAAGCAAGCACGATCAATCAATATCTTGCAAACCCTAAGGTGGAAGAAGAGAGGGGAATGGGTTTAGAAAACTCTAATAATCCTTTAAAAAATCTCTAAAACTCTCTCAAACTTCTTAGGTTCAAATGGGTATCAAACTCAACTTATATAGGGTCACAAATAGAGTTTAAATGCAATTAGGAGTCCAATTTCATGAGGAGTGGTCTACCAGAGGTATAAGTAGTCGACTACTCATTAGAACTCTCTTTGGAAAAAATCAGCATACAAATTTTTTGTATGAGAAGTCCATCAAAATCAAGAGCGGTCGACTGGTGGACCCAGAATTTGTCAAAACTTCCTTCACGAAAGTTGTAAATCTTTTCAAGGACTTCAATTTTCATATATTATGGACCAAAATTAGAGTAATGGTCAATGACTTATGCCCCGTACATCAAACATGAGTTATTTTGCATTTCTAACTCCTCTTATGTGATGCCCTGAACCCGCGCCTAGGAAATCATGTTCCGAGACGCGTGCCCTTTCGTCATTACCATGCAAGCGGAAGACTTTACCTGCGAAAATACGGTAAAATTTAACATTTATCAGATACTATAATAAGCAAATACCACTGACATCACAATAGCCATTATACAAACCATATACCTGTTAATTACATCAAATCTGTTTACAAAAACAGGCGCCACTATTGCGCCGGGTATAGTCTATACGATATCCAAAATCTAGAGGTTTATCACCTACTGATCAGTAGCTCCGAGATCTGCTGACATAAAACGTCAGTAAGCTATGAAGCCCAATAAAACCACAGTCCATCTAGACTATTTTCCATATAATAACACGCATCAATAATGACATAATAAACAGTTCAGTTTACATGTTATAGTCAAATAGAAGAATACATAATAAACTATGACCCTCATTATTTTCTAATTATGAAATTCATTTATGAAATGGTGTTCATATTACCAAGTTATCATTTCAATCATCAATCATGTTTCATTTCGAGTTCTTAGACTCTATTAACTGGTCACAACCCATAAATGTTTATCTTAAAGTCTCTAAATCACAATCATACATGGAGCCATTTAGACTCACACACGTTGTTCCGGCTTTCACCCAAATATGAACAAACATTGGGTATACCATCCCAAACTATCTGAAATCTGAAGATTACATACCGAACCCTAAGTACACCGACTCAGACAAATACACAAACCCTGAGTACGCCGACCCTTATAACTATGTATCTGAAGATTACATACATAACCCAGACATTCACCCAATAAGGACATACTTTTTAATTCAACTGACTAACAACATCTATCGTGTATTCGCCGCCATCGCCCTGGGTATCAGTCAAGAAGGAACCACGACCAACCTGCCTACCGTCATCTTCTGGCTAGTCAACGGATGAACCCTGACTCTTTATAGACGTCAACATCTCTTGACATTCCACCAAGAAAGGACCCGATAGACACGGTGTTGACATCTTCTGACCCTCCCAAAGAGGAACCCCGAACTATACACTATCTGATGCTCAGTCACTTTAAACTCCATACGACTCCGACATCTCCTGACTATCATTCACGGAGGAACCACGGGCTTTACTGGACACCGCCACTCCTTGCTTAGTCCAAGAGGTGAAGGGAATCCAAATAAAAAATTAAGTGAAAATGTTGCGCCCCAAAATACCCCTAGGAGATAAGGGATACTTTAGAGGTGACTATACGTACCTGCCAAACCATCCTGTAATGAACAAGACTAAACATGATATAACACAATAATAATCAGAGTGCGGAAGCTATATCATGAATACAGAAATGTGAACTAACTTTTTCTTTTCTTCTATAACTCCAAATAAGTATTCCAAGTTAAAGTTACATAACATATCAAGTCAAAGGTAGACAGGCCCACCTAACAAAATATCAAAATATACAAAAAAAACTCTCTCGTACTCCCCTCTTAACAGTAGTTGAGGTATGGTCATACGTCCAAATCCATATCCTCCTGGGACTGCAATGGGATAGGTGGCTCCCTCTCCTCTACATACTCTTTCTCGACCCAAGGCTCGGGTCGAGGACATTCACGGAACCTGCCGATATAAAAGTACGGGCTGAGCATGGAATACTCAACGAGTACAAGCTACTAGCTAGCCATAGCAACAACAATAACATGACCACAGTGAACAAAATACAAAATATTAATTTAAAACAATACTAGCAGCATAAGATAAATAGGATTGAACATGCAGCAATATAATTATCTTGACATGCCTGCATGAATGCGAAAACCTTCGGTAAAACTCATATTGGAAATTTTTTTTCATATCTCGGTCTTGCTTGTGAAAATCCTGCATGCGTGTCTGTCTTGTCTTGTATTTCATGTCTTGACTTGTTCTTGACTTGTATACTTGTGAGCTAGAGGCTAGCACCCCGTACATCCCTGGGCTACCAACCTCCTTGATATTTTCTTCACTTGTGAGCCAGATGCTAACACTCTTCACTTGGGCTACCAACCTCCTTGACATTTACTTGTTTCCTTTCACTTGTAAGCCAGAGGCTAGTACCCTTCCCTTGGGCTACCAACCTCCTTGACGTGTTCTTGTTTTATTCACTTGTGAGCCAGAGGCTAGCACCCTTCACTTGGCCTACTAACCTCCTTGACATATGCATGTTTTCTTGTTTGATTTATCATGTACAAATACTCTTGAAAAACCTGGTTCATGCATGCATGCGTGCTTGTCAATAGTGGCAACCATGATGACATGAGCAATTCAAGAAATGACATATGACATTTTAAATTATAATTCTAACATAAGGAAAATAGGCAAGCATATAAGACATTGAATCAATTTATCATTTTAGGAAAAATCCCACAGCCCTACTTTCATATTCTTCCTTAAAATCCATTAATTTCTTATTTAGGCGTTTTATCAAACACTTGACATGCACCATTCATAGTCATGTTAATTCAATTTCTTGGAGCGTATATTTCATACAAACTTCATGGTATATTCGTTATTTGTAGAATGTCCTTCCACCATTTTCCATACACACATCACACCACATTCATACGGCATCCAATTGCCTCATCCCATCATACATTCATACATCCCACCATTTATATTCTTCTTATTTATATTTAGGGAAAATAGTGCATCTCAAAGGAAAATGGAAGAATACAAGATTAACATCATCATTTGGTTTAGAAAACCTAGGTTATTGCTAAGGAATTTAGTAGGGTGTATTAACCTTGAAAGAAGATGAGAAAAACCCTTAAAATGTCGTGGGAGACGCTGCCCTACCTTGGAGAACGAGTCCTTCATGTGCTTTGCCTTGGATTTTAAGAATCCAAGCTTTTGAGTGAGATCTAAGGAGCTTAAACTCTTGATTTTTGCTCAAGAGGAACCCTAGGTGAAAACCTCTCTTTCTCTTCTCTCCCTTTCTCTCAAATGTCTGCCTTAGGGCTTATGAACCCTTAAAGGCTCGGGCAAACCCTTATAGGCAAGGGTGTAACGCCCAAAAGATGAATAAGCCCTTAATAAAATTTCTGCAAAATGCATTATACCGATTGATTGGTGGTTAAGACCGAGCAATCGATCGCCTACCGAGCGATCGGTGTTTTGATCGGGCGATCAGTCAAAAACATGCTCTCTGGAATTTTTCCCCATACAAAAAAGTTAACCAGTCGATAGCTACTGATCGATCGGTTGTAGACCGATCGATCGCCAGTTTGGACCGAGCGATTGGTTGGGGAACGATCGATCGCTACATTGGACCGAGTGATCGGTGCTCTGCAGGTTGCACTGTTTTGGCCATATCTTTTGACTCGTTTGTTGGATTTTGACGATTCAACTTGCGTTGGATTTGTCTTTCGAAAAGGAACATTTCTGGTGTTTCAAAATTTTCAATTTCTCAATTATTTATTGATTAGACTACGTGAAAGGTCAATTGGCTACGAAAGTGCTATTCATTAAGTATGGAAAAGTCCGGGGTGCTACAGAAAAAATGGATCTCGAGAATCTTTACACCATAGAAAGCAACTAATATTATCTACAAGTTTGAGTTAAATTACCTTGGTGAATGATGTTCACCGGTGAAGCAAAAACCAACTCGAACCGTTAGAACTTTTTGTAGAGATTTATCGAAGAAATACTCAAAGCTTGATCCTTGTTCTTCATTATTCCTACGAAGCTTTGAAATCTTTACTTGGTCTCGAAGAAACAAAAAGGAGAAGAAGAATGTTGGAGTAGACTTTCTATCTCACAAACCTTAGGGTTTAAAATCCTAAGTTTCAAAAACTTGGAAAATCACCAAAGGGAGGGCTCACGAAATTGGGGAGGGGGGGGGGGGGGGGGGGAAAACTCCCTTCTTTTGCTCACGGTTTGGAGAGGGGAAGAGAAAAAATCAATACAGAATTATCTCCCCACGTTTTGGGGTGTTGAGATATTTATAGATTTTGAATAATTCAAATCCTAATCCAATTTCGAAACATCCTTTAAAGAGAGTTACTAAATAATGATAACTCTTATCATTAATTAAAACAAACTTTCTAATTTTGGTTTCATTTTCTTAAAAGGATTCCATAATTAAAGGGGGTGTAACCAATTCCTAGATTCTAGGAATCCCAACAAACTAATAGCAATTAGGATTCTAATTAAATTAAAAACCCCATAAAGAAGTGGGTGTGAGCTATAGGGAGGCGTGAGCCTAGTGCCTTGGTCTCCAAGTGTCACACCCAAAAATACCCCCTACAAGTTAGGAGATACTTTAGGTGTGACTATACTTAACCTGGCAAACCATCCTGTAATAAAAAATGCATAACATAATCTAATAGGGACATAACATAGAGTATGAAAGCTGAAATATTGCGGAAGCGTAACCAACTTTTTCTTTTCTATACATACAGACTGTATTCCAAGTTTTATACAAAACATATCAGGTAAAGGTGGACATGCCCACCTATCAAAATACAAAAGACATCATACAACTCTCTCTTGCTCAATAGTCACCCCCATGGGGCCAATGGTCTAAGTCCCTTGCCTCCACCTGAGGCTCTACCACCGGCTCTATATATGGCTCCTCCTCGTCATAGTCCTCCTCAACCCATGGACCCGGATCACAAATGTCGAAGCGTGTACCTGCCGACATAATATGTATGGTTGAGTATGGAATACTCAGCGAGTACAAGCTCATAGCTAACAATAGTAATAACGAACAAAATATTATATGCAAGTGCTGGAAAGAGTACAGTTCATAATCATTCAAAACAACATCATACAAAAACATTTATCAAATCATAATTGTCATGAAAACCAAAACACGTGTGTGAGTCATATGAGTCCTTATGAGTTTCCTTATGAGCTAGAGGTTATTACCCGCACAACCTTGGGCTACCAACCTCCTTGACAATTCAATACTTGTGAATATTTTATTATGAGTCAGAGGTTAGCACCCGCACAACCCTGGGCTACCAACCTCCTTGATAGTGCAATACTTTTGAGCCTTTTCTTATGAGCTTGAGGTTAGCACCCTTAACTGGGGCTACCAACCTCCTTAACAATATCCTTATGAGACTTTCTTATGAGCCAGAGGTTAGCACCCTTAACCGGGGCTACTAACCTCCTTGACAATATCCTTATGAGCCTTTCTTATAAGCCAGAGGTTAGCACCCTTAACCGGGGCTACCAACCTCCTTGACAATATCCGCCATATGCTTGTGTGCTCATGCATAGTTACTTGTATCATGATGACATATAACATTTTCATAATCACATGAGAATTCAAAAAAAGAGATAAGCATATGCATACAACTTACAATTTGGGAAATATTATGTAACTCATACTTTCTAAATCTTTGTTTATTTCTTTAGGTTCTCATTCATGCATTTCATCAAACACTTTGAGTGTGTTCATTATGAGTATCTTGCCCTTCCCATTTTTCATCACACAACAACATTCACATCTCCAATATTCACATCCACTTAATCTATCTCATTCATTTGTTGAGGAAAAACACATATTTAATGAAAAGGAAATACATATAATCATTCACATGCATTCTTTAGTGAAAACCTAGGCTATTACTAATTAACTAGGAAGGGTGTACTAACCTTAAGGATTAACTTCAAATCTTGAAGAAGAACTCTCCTTGATTGGAATCCCAACTTGGTAAAGGATGATCCTTGCTTGAAGGAGATCCAAGCTTAATGGAGAATCCAAACCTTGAACTCCAATCCACTCTTTTGCAAATCCTCAATCTTCTTCTTTTTTCTCTCCTCTAATCTTTCTCTTATGTTTGGGATAACCCAAAACCCCCAAACGAACCCCCTATTTATAGGCAAGAGGGTAGAAACCCTAAAAATCCCGCATAAAAAATCTGGGTCGCGTGACTTATGATCGGTCTTAGGTTTTCTACGATCAATTGTAGCATCTCTAAGATTGGTTGTAAGTTTCTATGATCGATTGTAAACGTTACAGAGAGTTTGGCCATTTTTGAAATCCTACGATGAATCGTAGATTTTCTACGATCGATCGTAGCCTACGATCGTTCATAGGGTCAATACAATCGTTCATAAATCTGACAGTAAATTTTCAGATTTTTTCCATTTTGGTATTTCGGCCATAACTTTTGATTTATTCGTCAGATTTTGACGATTCAACTTGCGTTGGACTCGTCATTCGAAGAGGAACAATTTTGGCGATTTAGAATCTTTCAATTCTTCTTTATTCATGGATCAAATTACCCCTAAAGCTGACTGGTCTGGAATTAGATTTCAGCAGCCCGGGTTTTCAACATGTCCGACTTAGGAAATCCCAGTCTTTAACACTTTAGAGCACTTTCCATTTCCATTTTGACTCTTATGAACATTTCTTACTACTTAATTAAGACTACACAATTTCAACATTCTCATTTCATACAAAATGGGAGATTACAAGGGCTTAAGGCCTTGGCACAAGTCCCAATATATAGACAAAATAGGAATCACATCGGAATTGCAAGTGACGTAAGATATTCATGTTGCAATTGAATCCTAGTGTAAGAACATTAACCATTAAGGATCCCGCCATATGAACTTTTTAATTCAATTGATCCTTCCAATCATATTATCCCTAATGGGCATTCGAGATTAATATACTATCTAACTCATAGCCCATTGCACCTCATCCGGGTTTCCAAGACATTTGATTAAGTCATGAGAAATTTTTTCTCATGTAAAACATTTTGAGAAAACTTTTTATAAGTATAATATATTTTAATAAAAATATATTTCAAACTTGTTTGATTTCAAAATCACCTGTGCAGGATTTAAGCTTAATCAACTGTCTTACCTGGAACTTGGATAATCTCTCAAATTAATGAGCATGGATTTCTTATTTAAAATTCATCATGACTTGAACAACTTTCTGACTATCCAACTGTCACCATATCGTAGTCCCTAAGATAGAGAGTACTTTGGTGGAATCAAAATAGTTAAATTACTGCTCAGTTATAAATGAACTCATCAGATCTAAGGATCATTGAAATTGTTCAATGTGAATGAGAGACCAACTATCTGATAGTATGTTTATGCAAGAGGTCTCTTATTGTATGCAACCAGTCAGTGTACATTTAAGCACCCATATGCTGATGTGTAGTCTCCACTACAATTGTATGAGATAAAACTACATCTCAACCATTGAGAACTTCTTGGCATTGTGGCAGCCATATAAGTGAAGTGTCCAGCTTTACCCATAGCTGTGACTGTATAAGGAATTAGAAAGCTATATCTGCCTGTGATAGTCCCATCACATAGCTTTCATACAATATATCCTATTGACCTTTATCGATATCTCATATTGTATAGTTCATCTCATGATCATGGTCAATTACCCATAATGAATACACAATAGATAAAGAAGATGTCTCTAGTAATCTAATTAATAAGAATCTTACAATCTAAATGTCGCGCCCAAAAATACCTCCTAGGAGTTAAGGGATACTCTAGGTGTGACTGTGTGTACCTGCCAAACCATTCTGTAATGAACAAGGTATACATACCATAATATAACATGAATCAGAGTGCGGAAGCTACATCATAATGCGGAAACGTAAACTAACTTTTTCTTTTCTACATAAGATAGTCTGTATTCTAAGTGAATATATACACAAAACATATCCAGGTCTAAAATGGACAGGCCCACCTATCAAAATATCAAAATACATAAGGAACCCTCTCGTACTCTCCCCTCAAAAGTAGTCGAGGTACGGCCACACGTCGAGGTCTCTATCCGCCTGAGACTGTAACGGGATAGATGGCTCTCTCTCCTCTCTGTACTCTTCCTTGACCCAAGGCTCCTGGTTGAGGGCTTCTTCGGTACCTGCCGACATGAAGGTATAGCTGAGCATGGAATACTCAGCGAGTACAAGCTACTAACTAACCATAGCAATAGCAAGAGCATAACAACTGTGAATACACTACAAAGCAATAGTAGCAACATAAGATAAACAGTATTGAACATGAAACAATATAATTATCTTGACATGTGTGCATGAATGTGAAAACTTCGATAAAACTCATATTTGGAAAACCCATTTCATGTCTCGGTCTTGCTTGTGAAAATCATGCATGCGTGTCTTATCTCATCTTGTATACTTGTGAGCCTATTCTTATGAGCCAGAGGTTAGCACCCTTCACTTGGGCTACCAACCTCCTTGACATGTTTCATTTACTTGTAAGCCAGAGGCTAGCACCCAAACCTCCCTGGGGCTGCCAACCTCCTTGACATGTTGTTTTCTTGTGAGCCAGAGGCTAGTACCCGCACATCCATGGGCTACCAACCTCCTTGACATATACTAGTTTTAGTTACTTGTTTAGTTTTCTTGTGAGCCAGAGGCTAGTACCCGTACATCCCTGGGCTACCAACCTCCTTGACATATAGAGTTTTTAGTTATCTTGTGAGCCAGAGGCTAGTACCCGTACATCCCTGGGCTATCAACCTCCTTGACATGTAATCATTTTCTTGTTTGATTTACTATATGCATATACTCTTGAAAACTCGGTCCATGCATGCATGTATGCTCGTGTGCGTGCCAATAGTGACATTCATGGGGACACGTGTAACAAGAGGGATATAGCATCACATTTCAATTCATAGTATAAAAATGTAAGAATTTAGGTGACCAACATGGAATTTGGTCAAGTCATCATTTACAAGAATAATTGCATAAAGTTTACATCTATTTCCTTCATTAAATTCATTTATTCTTAGTTTAGGCATATTGTCAAACATCCGGCGTGCAACATTTTTTTGTAGTTTCAGTTACCCTTTTTAGCGCATAGTTTCCAACATGACATCAAAGTATGTTCATTATTTGTAGAGTACCCTTCCACCATTTCCATCACACACATCACACATCATACATCTTGGCATCTAATCGCCTCAACCCAATTTATCCATTCATACCTCCGACATTCATTCTCATTTCTCTTGTTTAGGTTTAGGATATATAGTATGTTTCAAGGGAAGGGAATACAAGATTGAAACCATGAATTTTAAAAGGTAAAAACTAGGTTATTGCTAGAGAAAGTTAGTAGAGTGTACTAACCTTGAATCAAGGCTTGACCTTGAAGAAACCTTGAAATAGAACCCCAAATGGTAGGGAAGAACCCTTGCTTGAAGAAGGCTTGATTTGGGGAAGAAAGCCCTTGCAAAATATCGTAGGATCGCTACCCTAACTTGGAAAGGGAACACCACACGAGCTTGAGGTTGGATTTGATGAATCTAAGCCTTTTGGGATGATCTCAGGTGTTTAAACCCTTGATTTCTTCACCAAGGATGCCCTATGAGAAAAACCCTCTTCTTCTCTTCCCCTTTCTCTCTAAATGTTCTAAGCGTAGTGAATGGGGACCCAATTGCTCGAGCAAGCCCTTATGGGTAAGGGTTTAACGCCCAAAAGATGAAAAAGCCCTTAATGAAATTTCTGCAAAACGCGATAGACAGAGCGACCGGTGTTCTTAGCCGAACGATCGGTCAAAAACATGCTCTCTGGAAAAATTCTCTATACAAAAAAGTTAACCAGTCGATAGCTACCAATCGATCGGTTTTTGACCGATCGATCGCTAATAATGACCGAGCAATTGGTTGTGAACCGATCGATTGCTACACTGGACCGAGCGATCGGTGCTCTGCAGGTCCCTACTGTTTTGGCCATATCTTTTGACTCGTTCGTTGGATTTTGACTATTCAACTTGCTTTGGATTTGTCTTTCGAAAATGAACCTTTTTGATGTTTCAAAATTTTCAATTTCTCCTTTTGTTTATTAATTAGACTACTTGAAAGGCCAATTGGCTAAGAAAGTGCTATTCATTAAGGATGGAAAAGTCCGAGGTGCTACACTAAATGACTTTTCTGGGCATCGGGTTTAACAAGAGGAACCACGAACTACCTAGACAAACAGACCGACATCTCCTAACTATCAGTAATGAAGTAACCACAGGCCTTACTGGACATCGCCACTCTTGACCAAGTCAAAGAGGAACCACAGACTATACTTAAACCTGATTAGGTTTTTTAACCATAGGACTAACAATAGTTAACTCAAGCCTCACTTGATTAACTGAAATTGTTGAGCCCCACACCTGTATACCAAGTTCAATAACATTACGTCCCATTACGAAACGTTTCCAGGCCAATGGATGTGTTGATCACCTTACACGACACTTATATAACTTTTCAACACCCTAGGGTGACGATACCACATACCCGGGACCCAATCCAGTCTCCTCGAAGTCCACACATTATCCCGACCCAAAATTACACATCTAGGCACTGGCGATCGATTGCCACTGCTGGACAATTGATCGTGCAGGCATTTGCATGTAGGCGCCCGATCGCCCATACAGGGTGATCGTTCGCCCATTGCCTAATGAGCCCAAATCCAGAGTTTTTCAACCCTAGACCGAGGGCTACACCACTCTACTCATTTTTCCACGCCTCTCCACCTTTCCACACATCATCCACAGGGTCTCCGACCATTTTTCATCCATGCTAAACAAGAGCATACATTCTACATGGCTTAAAAAGTAGAAAATGGAGAAGAGGGAAGGGGTTTTACCTCCCTACATGGATTTCAAGATGACTGGGGAAGAAACAAACACCGCCAAAGCGCTCAGAAGAGTAATCAACCCCAAGGTAGAGCTGCTCTCTCTAACTTTTCCTCTTTCTGTCTCTACACACTGAACGAGGCACCGGGGACGAAATCAAACACTGCCAATATGTCAGGAGCATCGAACTATCCCAAGGTAGCTTCCCCTTTTCTTCTCTCTTCTTTCTCTCTCCTCTCTCTAGACTTTCTCTCTCTAGAAAGTGGGGTGGGCTCACACCGTGAGCACAAATGAGAAGAATGAGGGGGTTGGCCCCTCTTTTATAGGCCAAGGTCATGTGCAAGGCACATGACCCTAGTGATGTGACCCATTGACCGAGTCAACGACTTGACCGGTTGACTAAATTCTGACTTTTTCTCGCGTATACGGCCCCCATAAACCTACTAAATGACATCTGATTTTAACGAAACTTCATGTGACCGAACGAGGAGTAGTTCGATACCTACTGTAGAAATTTTGGGGAAAATATTGCGTTTTGACTATAAAAAATAAGTCCAAAAGAAAACTGCAAAACCCCTAATTTCTTGATTTCAAACACAAAAATACTGCTATTTCTTCATTTGAGATGATGAATTGCCGAAACGATAGACATTTATCAGCATGGTCTATAGACACGCAATGGTATGAGTTTCGCAGATTTCTATTAGAATCCCTAACAAATATTGAGTCCAAACTGAATTCCAAAAATCTATAAATTTCATGGTTTTCTTGATTTTCTTACATTCAAGACCCCTGTGGTCTCGCGAATCGATACACAATGAAACTGGTACGACGTGTGATCGTCTAGATAGTTGACCCGTATATTGTGTACAATTTTTGAAGAAAAACACTGAAGTTTTATCGCTACAATCCAATCCCGTACAAAACACACTTTCCACCAATTTAATAAACACTTAACTAATTAACCTCAGTTAAGGACCCATATGTAGAACCTCGGAATTTGAGGGCACTGTTCATATGAATAGTGCAATGAGTAGTGGTAGTGTACAGTGCGTGTAAAGGCCCAAGGCCTCATGTGTTCTTGATATTGGGAAAAGTAAAGTGAAGGTTTTATATATGTGTGTTGAGTCGTAAAACAAGAATATAATAATACTCAAGTATCTAGAGTATAAAATACCCTAAGTGTGAATGTAGAACCCAGGAACCCATTTCACAATGTTGTGAATAGTACCATGAGCGCAAGTCGTATATAGGCCGAGGGTATTTTATGTAAATTGGGTTATGAGGCATGATATAATAGTTTAAATTAGTTAAATTATTGTTATTGGGTGTTTGGGATGAAGAACCAAGAGTGTAACATACTCTAAGTGTCGAAAAAGAGGGATGTTTTCACGTACCCTCAACTTGTGGAAGCTCTAGTTTGGTCACCGCTCATTGGAATTAAGTGATTCTTGAGCCGTTAGAAAGATATTGAAGTCTTCTTTGAGGTTCATGTTTTACATTTTTTCTGATCTTGAGTGTAAGTTAGGTGAAATGGGGGTTTTCCAAAAGTGGGTCTGCTGTTAATTCAGCAGACATTTTGGACCAGTCCACTTGTGGGCCCATTTAGATTATTCAAACCTCAAAATTAGGAGTTTTATAAAACATGAAGGTTATTTCCCTTTGAAATAAGAATCCAACGCAAGTTGAATCATCAAAATTGGAAAAACTGGGGAAATGAGGATCAACTGGTCGACCGGATTTGTGACCGGTTGACCGGTGCACTGATCATTTGCGCAGTGGCCGACTCCCAAAGATATTTTAAGGGTGGTTTGGGGTTTTGACAAACCGCAAACACCTATATAAGCCCAAAATTCATCCATAAGGGTTACAAGAACCCTAGGGAGAGCTTGAGAGTGATTTTGAAGGAGGAAGAAGAGAAGGCTTGGGTTCTTCTTGAGTTGCTCTTAGCTTGGGTTGGTGATTAAAGGAAGAGCTTGGATCTTGCTTTTCAAGCTTGAAACTTGTTCCTCAAGCCTTCTAAAAGCTCTGAAATTGAAGGAGATCGATCCTTCAAAAGGTAGAACAATTTACTAACTTGCTTTGCTATACTTCATCTATGTTTAAATTGGTCTCTATGGTTTAAGTAAATGGTTGTGATGAAACATAGGATGTTTTGGCCATATTTATAATTCTTATACTATAAGTAAAGTTATGAAGCATGATTTTGATAAAACAATTAGTAGCTAACCTCCACTAAATTGCTTTACTATGAATTACAAATGAATAGTAGATTTTGAGGTATGTTCTTGATAGAAATTGGATTTGATAATCATGTTTTACATGCTATGGATATTACCATGATTTTGAGGCTATTATATGGTTATTGAAATGCTCACACTCACTCTCATAAATATGATTCATAAGTCTCGCATGATAATTACAAGTCTCGCATGATGTTCACAAGTCTCGCATGATGTTTATAAGTCTCACACGATGTTCACAAGTCTCGCACGATGTTCACAAATCTCGCATGATTCGATGATTCTCACAAGAACAGGGTTTTATAAAGTTCATAAGCAAGGTTTTGGTTAAGAGAAAGTTCACAAGCTCACAAGTTCACAAGTAAGGATAAGGCCAAATGCATATGTATTGGAAGGAGAATAGTGGGCTCTCACCACAAGCAGGGTGAGCATTATTCTATGATTTTAAGTAAAAATAACTGTATTGGAAGGAGGATAGTGGGCTCTCATCACAAGCAGGGTGAGCATTATCTTCTGATTCCAAGTACAAGCAATTGTATTGGAAGGATGAGAGTGGGCTCTCACCACAAGCAAGGTGAGCATTATCATCTGATTCCAAGTAAAAAGTATATGTATTGGAAGAATGACAGTGGGCTCTTACCACAATCAGAGTAAGCATTGTCATCTGTTTCGAAATGAAAAGCCATGTAAACCAAGTGTAAAAGCTCATAAGACTCATATGGTTTTGAATCTCATAAGTTAAAGGCTCATAAGAGACTCACAAGATTCATAAGGAACTCATAAGATATCGAAATACGTCATGATTCAATGTATACAATTGTTAATTTCTTTTGGTTTCTACACTCTGATTTAGCATGTTATATGATGAATTGTACACTATATGATATGTTAATGTTGTATAGCATTGTTAGTTAGTAGTTTGTATACGCTGAGTATTCCATGCTCAGCCTTACATTTTATGTCGGCAGGTCGATTTGGCATTTGTAACCCAGAGCTACAAGTTAAAAAAGAGTAAGTGAGAGAGGATCCTTCTTGGGGTAATCATGTGAAGATGAGGGTCTTGACAGGCGACCCTATTATTACTGCTTTGAGTGACGAGAGGGAGAGACATGTATATTTAACTAAGTGGGTATGTCCACTATGATTTGTCGCACTTGTATGCACTTGGAATACAGTTAAGTGACTAAGAAATTTTTAGGTTCGCCTTTTAGCATGCCTTGTATGCCCTTACAGGTTGTTATGTATGCCTCATGTGTCATACGGGATGTATGATATGGCGGTCACAAGCCAAAAGTCTCCTAACTCTTAGGGGGGATTTTGGGTCGTGACACCATAAACGCATAATTTTATTATATTAAAATTCCGGGTCATTACAGTCTCCCCTCCTTTCAAAAATTTCATTTTCGAAATTTACATATACACTAGTCTGCAAATAACTGAGGATGATTGCTTCTAATGACATCTTCAAGTTCCCATGTGGCTTCCTCTGTGACATGATGCTGTCACAAAACTTTAACCAGCTTACACGTTTTGTTTCGTAACACCTGTTCCTTGTGGTCCAAAATTTTCATTGGCTTTTCTTCAACAGTGAAGTCTTCTCTTACTTGAATCGGTTCATATCGCTTCACATACGAAAGATCTGGTACATATTTTCTCAGCATGGATAGGTGAAACACATTGTGAACCATCTCTAGCTCTGGTGGTAACACTAAACGATAGGCTACACCTCCTACTTTAGCCAAAATCTCAAAAGGTCCAAAGAATCGTGGACTTAACTTTCTCCACTTTCTAAATCGTACAATACCTTTTGATAGAGAGATTTTCAAGAAGACGTGATCACCGACTCGAAATTCTAAGTCTCAACGTTTTCCGTCTGCGTAGCTTCTTCGTTGTTTCTTGCACCAACTTAGGTCTCAATAGTTTACATTCCCCTACTTCAGTCCAACATACTGGCGATCAACAGCTTCTGCCGTATAAAGCCTCATAAGGAGCCATTTGAATACTTGCCTAATAACTGTTATTATATGCAAACTCGATTAATGGCAAGTGATCATCCCAGTTTCCTCGAAAGTCCAGACTACAAATGCGCATCATATCTTCTAGAGTTTATTAAAAAGTATTATACTTATAAAAGGATTTTCTCTAAATGTTTTTCAAGAGAAATTGTTTCTCATGGCTTAATCATAAGTCTTGGAAACCCGAATAATTTGCAATGGGCTATGGGTTAGATAGTATGTCAATCTCGAAGGTTCATTAGAGATAATCTATTTGGAAGGATAAATCGAAATTAAAAGTTCTTGTGACGAGATTCGTAATGGTTAATCTTCATACACTGGGATTCAATTGCAACATGGATATCTCACGTCACCTGAAATTCCGATGTAATTCCTGTTTAGGGTCAATGGGATAAGATTGGATAAGCCAAGGTAAGAGTGTCCTAAATCAATCTGTGGAGGTGCTCACATAAGAAATACAAGCTCAGTAATTGATTAAAAGTTAATCAATTATTTAAGTGATTAAAAGTTAATCATTTAATTAAATAGATTAAAAGTTAATCTATTGTTTAAATTAATTGTTAATTTAAACATATGGATTATTTAACAATTATTTAATTAACATATTTAAAGGGGAAACAGGTTTGACCCATATCCATAAACCCATTAAAATGGACTTTTAATATGGGCCAAAGCCCATGGGTTTAAACCCTAGGTGGGGCGCCCACTTGAGGAATCCTAGTTGGATTAGGATTTGTTTAATTGAATAATTGTTGAAATATAATTTCTTTAATTATGGAATTTAAATCCAATGGTTGGATTGCATTAAGGATTAAGATGGAATTGTAATTCGATTACAAAAGAGAGTTTTAACTCCCCAAAGTCCACACCCCATAGAAGCTCACGCCACCCCCCTTGGTGTTGGTCTTCTAGTTTGACTAGGTTTCCTTTTTTGAGTTAGGATGTTGACTTATCCCTTTTAATTAAGGAACCCTCTTATAATAGGGACTCTTTAATTAGTAGGATTACAATAACTAAAGTAGTTATAGATTAAGTAGGAGTTTATTTAATTAATAATAAGAGTTATTGTTAATTAATAAATCCTACTAGATAAGATCAAGTTGGAGTAGGATTAGGATAGGATCTTAGTTTATAAATACCCCAACACCCTAGACCTTAAAGCACTTTTCTCCAGAATTTTTTCTCTCCTCTCCTCTCTCTCTCCAAACGGTGAGCCCTAGGGGATACCCCTAGGGATTTTCGTGAGCTACTAGGTGGTCCAAAGTTGGGTTTTGCAAATTTAGGGTTTTGAACTCTAGTACTTTTGGTGATAGAAGGTCTACACCATTACTCCATTTTCTTCCTCTTGCTTATATAATTCCAAAGAGATTCTAAGGCTTCATGGGGATAGTGAAGAACTAGGATCGAGCTTCTATTATTTTTTTCGGAGAAATCTCTACAAAGAGTTCTGACGATTCGAGTGGATTTAAGCTTCATCGGTGCAAAGCATTAATCGAAGTGATATGACTAAAACTCTTAGATAATTTTGATGCTTTCTATGGTGTTAAGATCTAGGGCATCCAGTTTCCGTATAAATTTTTATCCGGATCCCCCTACAAGTGGTATCAAAGCACATGGTTAGGAGTATTTTTTTGTTTATTTTGATAAGGTAATTAAATGGATGATTTAATTCATGAAATGAATTAATTTAGATCTATTTAATATTGCTCGTAGTTTTTATTATTTTATTTGTTCATGAGATGAATAAATAAATATTTATTATATTATTGAATGAGATTTGATAATTAAATAAATTTTAAAAACTAGTATTATATGTGATATAATTAAATTCGAAATAAAAGTTTATTTTGAAATTCCTTTTAAATGATTTGATCATTTAATATATACTTATTAATTATTTTAAACAATTAATAAATGATTTTTCCCATAAATAGATTTTATTCAAAAAATTATAAAACCCTAATTTATGATATGATCATATTTAGGATTTTCGATTCTCTTATTTTTTATTTTAATCCTGGATAATAGTAGAATCAATCTTGAATAATAGTAGAACCAATCTATGTGAAAGGATCTTGCATTCGGGAAAGAAATAAAATTTTGTAGAGATTTTAAGAAAATTCTATCTTACATTTTAAAAATAATTTTATGAAAATTGTTTTATGGAAAATATAATTATTTTATTTTTTCTAGGGTTAGATCTATATAAGATATAGATTTTATCGAGCGATTTGATAGTTGTTATCAAATTTTAAATCCTTTTAAAATAAGAAAAAGTACACCATCATGATGTAGCATATATTTTATATGAGATTATAGTTATGGGTCATATTTTATGATAAATTGTTAATCATTCATGCATTCATATTAGAGGTTAATATGTAGTAGGTTTTGGCAATCTGTAAAGGGCAGATTCATTCGGTTTCCCTGAAAAGGACGAATGGAATACTGGTTTCCCTAATGCCATTTAAATCCTGTTTAATGCATTGGTGTCGATGCTGTTAAGGAGGATGTTGCGATGTGATCTCGATAAGATGATATAGGAAAGGATCGCGAAGGAGTTTGCGAGCTGCCTTTATTATTATCTCATTCTCTTGCATCCATGCATTTTAATTTATTGACCCATAGCGATTAATCTCGAATATATATTTTTTTTAATTATCATGAGATGATAGTTGTTTATTTTATCATGAGATGATATCTATTTATATGTTTAATTATTCTGTTGAAATAATTGCCCTTGAATATATCATTTGTATATAAGACTGAGGATAAGTCCCTAATTATTATGATCTTCTGCCATACACTATGTGAACCTATAGTGGGGAGTGTGAGTAAGCTGACAGGCCAAAGCCGGGCCCAATCCCTCTCACCTATGAGTGAACATGGTGAAAACTGAATAAGCAAATAGTGGGAGCAATAACGCCAAAGCGTGAGCTTTCGCTAGGTGTTTATTAGGTTCATGGTAGGTGGGCACATGAATAAGAGATATTATACAATAACGTCAAAGCGTGAGTATAACATCCCTTATAGATCAGACAGAAGATCGAATGCTCCTGGATTCACAAGATGAGATTTGTGAAATTGGAGAAGATAGTTTCTATCTGCCTATTCAAGGCGATGTGATGATATGCCCAAAGGCAGGATCACATTAAGCCAGTGTCTAGGTTTTCAAAGCCAATCAATTCTTCCCAAAGTGACAATACCATTAGAAATAGACCCATAATCTAATTGGTATTAATGAATACAATACATCCTTAATACTATCTATTTTGTCATTTGATTAGTTCATGACAGATCTACACCCATTGACTGAAATTCTTCGTGATGAAAAGTTAGTAGGAACTAACTATGTAGTCTGGAAAAGAAAGATTAGAATTGTATTTGCCGTGGATAACCTTGACCTATGTTTTAAGACACGTAAGCCTGAAATTCCTCCAGATGCTTCACCGGCCCAAAAGGCTGAGTTAGAGCAATGAGAGGGGTCCAATCAGATGACCAAGTGTTACATACTGGCTTCAATGTCTAACATTTTGCAAAGCCAGCATGAACACTTGGATAAGGCTTCTGACATTTTGCAAAACCTTCATGAGATGTTTGATGAGCAAAATAGGTCAGCTCGATAAGTAAAGTTGAAATCCCTTGTTAACACCAAGATGGCTGAGGGAACTCCAGTCAGGGAGCACATCATAAAGATGATAGGCTTATTGAATGAACTGGAAATTCTTGGTGGAGAGATGGATGCCATCACTCAAGTTGACACTGTTCTGCAGTCACTCCCTTTGTCCTTCAATTCATTTCGTGTTAAATTATAACATGAGCAAGAGTGAAATGTCACTAAGTGAGCTTATGAACTCACTTGTGGCTGCAGAAGATTTGATCAAAAAGTCAACTAAAAGTGAAACTTTAATCGTCGATAAACTTGATACCTCCAAGAAATCTAAAAAGTTTAGAAAATGGAATAAAGGCAAAGGAAAGTTTAAAGACAATAAGAGTAAGGCAAGAGTTGCCAAAGGTTCTTCAGGAAAAGTTGGCAAGGAAACAAGGGCAATGGAAAGTGTTTCCACTATGGTAAAATAGGCCACTGGAAGAGAAATTACAGGACTTACCTCTCAACTCTTAAGAATGGTAGAGGAAGTCCTCAAGGTATGAGATACTTTGAAGTATATATTACTGTTGAGTCTAACTTTCTGGACAGTCCTCCTAACTCATGGTGCGTGGATTTTGGATCCACTGTACACGTTTGCAATTCTTTGCAGGGGTTCAAGGAAACTAGAAAAAAGATTCAACAAAAGACAGTACAAATCCACTATCTATTTTACATCAAGCAATAGGTGTTCAAGCAGAGGAGAGAGAGAAAGAGCCGAGACAAGCACCGCCGACCAAACAGGAGCAGAAGCTTAAAGTTGGCTTGGGTGCAAATGTTGCAGTCAAGTCGATTGACATGTTTACTCTTTATTTACCTAATGGAAAGACATTAATTTTAGAAGACTGCTTTTATGTGCCTTCAGCACATCGTAATTTGATTTCAATATCTAGACTCTTATTTTATGGATTCTCTATCATTTTTAATTCAATTGTTTGAAATTAAAAAGATGAATGGTCTTGATTACTGGAAATCTCATTAATGGTCTTTATTTAATATTCCTTTAGTAAATAATGAATGTCTGCAAAGTGACAGTGTCTCATCATCTAGAATGTCTGGAATGAAGAGACATTGCAATGAGTCTACTTATCTTTGGCATGAGAGAGTTGGTCACATTAATCTTGATAGGATTAAGAGGTTGGTAAAAGATGGTCCTTGACTTCCTCAAGGTAGAACCACTCCCTACATGCGAGTCTTGTCTCGAAGGAAAAATGACCAAGAAGCCTTATCCTAAAAAGGTAGGAAGAGCCAAAGAAAAGTTAAGACTAATACATAGTGATGTATGTGGTCCATTTATGTAGAACCTCGGACTTTTCCGTACTTAATGAGTAGCATTTCATAGACAATTGACCTTTAACGTAGTATAATTAATAAATAAGGGAGAAATTGAAAATTATGAAATGTCAAAATGTCCCTTTTCGAAAGATGAACCCAACGCAAGTTGAATCGTCAAAATCTGACGAACGAGTCAAAAGATATGGCCAAAACAGTAAAATGGGTCAAAAAATCTGCAGAGCACTGATCACTAGGGATTGATCGGTTCACAACCGATCGCTCGGTTCACAACCGATCGCTCGGTTCAAATCAGCGATCGATCGGACCACAACCGGTCGATCGGTAGCTATCGACTGGTTAACTTTTTTGTATAGGAAAATTTTTCAGAGAGCATGTTTTTGACCGAGAGCTTGGTCAAGAACACCGATCGCTCGGTAGAACGACCGATCGTTCAGTATTTACCACCGATCGATCGGTAATCGCGTTTTGTAGAAATTTCATTAAGGGCTTTTTTGTCTTTTAGGCATTAAACCCTTGCCTTTTAAGGCTTGCCCGAGCCTTTAGAGTCTCATTCACCTCACTTGGAGTATTTGAGAGATAAGAGAGAGGAGAAAGGGGTTTCCAAACCTAGGGTTTGCATTGAGAAGAAATCAAAGGGTTTGAAGACCCTAGATCACCTCAAGCTTAGATTTTCCTCAAGTTATTGGTTCAAACTCGTGAGGAGCACATTCCCCAAGCTAGGACAGTGACTCCAGGCATGGGTTGAAGGATTTTCCTCGATTCTTCAAGGTCGGTACCTTTTGCTACCCTCCTAGTTCATACCCTCTTTCTTTCCTTCTTTATTTTTGCCTAATTTATGAACCTAATGGAAGATAAATGTATGTGGTGTGAGGATGAATGTTGGGTGATTGGATGCCATATGAACGTGATGTGATGAATAAAATGGGAAGGGCATGGTATTAATAATAAACACAATATGCGCCATGAGCTTAACCTATCTAGAAAAGTAAGATTTAGGTAATGACAAATAATGTACACACCACATGTTTTGATGAAATGCCAATGTGAAGAAAAATGAATTGTAAATCAAAAAATGCATGCTTGAAAGCTTATGGAATTGCTAGGGTTCATGATAGGTGTGTTTACTTGCTTTCCCTAATTGGCATGAATAACTATTTGCTAAAATTATTGATATGCTATGTATTGTTGAAATACCCAAATGTCATATTTAATTTCAAATGAAAGTATGCACACGATTCCACGAGCACGGCATGCCATGACAGGGTTTTACTGATGATTTTCAAGAGGAAGGATTGTTAGAGGTGGGATATATCTTACAATATGTCTTAC
Organism: Tetracentron sinense; assembly: GCA_015143295.1. Lineage (NCBI taxonomy): Eukaryota > Viridiplantae > Streptophyta > Magnoliopsida > Trochodendrales > Trochodendraceae > Tetracentron > Tetracentron sinense. Next base: position 5,869,386 of record CM026553.1, on the reverse strand, counting down.
CTCGCTTTTGACAAGAGGACAAGAACTAGCATGGCATAAGAGGAGTTTACACTTCCCTCCCATGAGGGGTCTCCCTTCCCTCTCAAGTGCATATCATGAAAGAAGGGTCTCCCTTCCCTCTCAAGTGCATATCATGAAAGAAGGGTCTCCCTTCCCTCTCAAGTGCATCTCACAAGCGCATCTCACAAGTACATGAACATGTTTAAATTCCAAGCAAGCACGCATGACACGCATGACATGGCATGCTCGACAAGATCAAGCAAGACAAACAAGATAAGTTTTCAAGCACGAAATGAATATTTTAAGTCAAGTCAAGTGCACGATGTTTAAAAGGGTTTTATCGGTTTTTTTATGTCGAGGGCTACTACTAGGTGGTAGATTCTGAGTGATTTGCTGTGGGTGTGAGCTTGAGAGATTAGATTGATGTATTTTGGCTGGCCTGTCCGCACTTTCTTTTGTGTATCTTTTGTATAAACTTGGATCATGTATATATACATAGAGGTTTGTGGTAGACTTCCGCTGTGCTTTGTAGTTTGTTTACGCTTATTATTGCCTCTAGTGTAAGCAACAAGATTTGCAGGTTGATTGTCAAAGCAAGGGCATGTAGGTCATGACCAGTCATCCAAGATTCCTATAACTCTAGGGGGGGTTTTGGATCGCGACAATTTAACATATTGCACGATGTCAATCCAGTAGTTTGTAACATTTACCGATAACTATTTCCAGAATGGATCGTCTATTTGATGAAACACAAATCTGGACACTTGAAAAAAGTTCAAAGAAGGTCAGATTAGACGTTGAGGAATCAAACGGAAAAACCATAAGGCACTTCGATCAGATCAAGTGGAGAATAGATCACCAACGAGTTATGAGTACTTTACAGATAAGGGATTATCCGCAATGGACAAGTCTGCCTCTTCCTAACAAAATGGAGTTTCTGAAAGAAGAAAACCAGACTTATTAGAAAGGTGCGCTTATGATGACCCATGCTGATGTCCTTAATTCTTTGGGGATATGCTATAAAACTGCCTTTATCTTCTGAAAGGGGGTCCATCTAAAGGATATCTGTTTTACACCCCCCTATGAATGTTCTGGACTGGGCGAAAACCTAATGACAACATGCTAAGGGTAGGGGTTGTCCTGCGCCCATGTTCGCAAACTCGAACCCACTAGTTGGATATAGGACAGAGACATGGAAATTTTGTAGGTATCCAAAAGGAAACTAAGGTTTCTATTTTACTCTAAGGCAGAACCAAACAACCTTGTTAGGATTCATGCCAATTTGATTGGAGGGAAGAAATGAATCTCCTAGGAAAGTT
>CM026553.1:5787023-5867967 GCA_015143295.1 Tetracentron sinense | reverse complement strand
AGAAAATTTTCGTAGGCAGTCATCTATATGTTCTCTAGGTAATACTTTAAGGCAACAAGATGAATCTTTACTAGTCTAAATTGGATACTTTGAGAGATACTGCCGAAATTCCTTAAAATAGAACAATGCATGTGAGTTGCTGATGCTGGGGATTATGCATTTTAAATGGGATAGGACCGCCTCACCCATATAGTATTTAATAACCATGGTGCACTCCATCACCTAGGTATTACGATGTCATTTTTCCTCAACCCGTACTCACGGTGGTTAATGAGGCGCCTATTGTTATAGACACACGAGTATCATCCCGGTGTACGGTATTTTTCTGTATTCTATGTTAGTGATTACAAAAGTAAAAAAGTTAGCACCATGGATCAAAGGTGGGTTTCTGCAAACATATTAAGTGATTTATTCAGAAGTGTGGTGGTGGGTTTTTGCCCATCATGTTCCAGCGCTCCCCTGAGTGGATCACTAGAGGCAGAGGGGCACATGAGCTGAGGCTCGCTTACCGGGACGGAGCTGCGCCCCGTGTGCTTGTCTAGAGCAGCAAGTTCCGGGGCTGAGATTAGTCGACTTGAAGAAGTACTTTGCCGTTTTAGAATTCTCCCGATTAGGCCACTCCTCCTTCCCCACTACCATCGCCTCCGGCCCCCGATCTCCAGGCAGATTTCCTTTCACCCATTCTCCACATGACTTCGTGGATAGAGGTTATCATCACACTGCTTGTTGCATGTGAACGTTTTAGACTATTATATCCACAACTTTTTTTCCTAATTATGTAATTGTGGATGTGATCCTACTGCTTTGGAATGTGGTGTTGACTGTCGTTTTTTAATGTGATATTAGAACATTGAAATGTGGATGTTATATAGGCTTGAATACAGGTTACAGGTTTCGCTCTTCACGCTTGGAATACAGGTAATTTTGCACAAAAAAAAAAAAGGGCCCATTAGCCGCACGAATTGCTTATTTCAAGCACATAATCGGGGATTTCATAGATATTAGTGACGAAAATATTTCCGTCACTACCTACCTTTTCGATATGGAAATAGTTCCGTCACAACTACGATATTAGCGGACGGGAATTATATCCGTCATTAATACTTCATTAGGGACGGAACATTACCGTCACAAATGTAGAATTATGTCACCAAATTAAGGTATAGATTTCCATCTCTAATGGCATACGCAAGCATCCGTAACGGAATAGGGACGGAGGACTATTTCCGGTCTCTAATATAATTAGACACGGAAAAATAATATAGTGACGGAAATTTTGGGTCGCTAGTAGATAGAATTTTGTAGTGAGACTGAGGCCAAGCCTACTAAAAATTTACAGAATTAGACAGCCTAAGACACCCATTTGGTAGGTCCCATTGGTTAAAAACTCTTGCCCTGAAAACGCTAAAAAGTCTTGCCCTGAAAAACGCCAGATGATACCCTAATCATGGAAGCTATATAGGCACTTCTTTGACCAGTCACTAAAGGCAAAATGTATATAACCATACGTACAACCAATGGCTACAGTCATTCAGTCAGGTCTTTTTTTGCACAATGTGTGTACTACGTAGGACCCATTCTAACAGTCTGCTAAATAATGGAGTCATCTAACATGTCCTCTCATCAATAATGTATGGAGAGGGCAGTATGTATACTTTATACATACAGCCTTCGAGTATAACGGCATAACAGTAATTCATTAGCAAAACCCTAAATAGTTGAGATAATGGTGATTGTAGAAAAAGTAAAGAAAAATGAGAAACAAAAATAACTAAGATTTATACAGATTTACATGGTTCGAGAAGGTGCCCATGTCCGCAACTACAGAGATTATTTTCCTGATTTCTTGTAGTAAAAAAAACGGGTTATAATTCTCTCCACTCTCATTTTCTCTCTTTTTTTTTTTTTTTACGTAATAAATAAACTCATTTTCTCTTCTTTTTCTTTTTACACAATAAATAAACCTAATCATAATGTATTATATATCTGGTACACAATAATGTAAAATTACAAATTTGTCATTGCGTAAAAGTCCAAACTAACGATCAACTGGAATTCAAGGCACAATCATAACAAAGATCTCCTGGAATAGATGATATGAAAAAGCGAACGAATTCACGAATAAAATTACGAAGATTTTCCAATACAAGCCTGAACTAATGTTATATATACGTGCATATTCCATTACATCGATACAAAATCGGTGGCTTCAAGAGTCTCCAAATCCGTCTCTCTACGGCCACCGGGGTCAGTAATGGAAATGCTCCGAGCACATTCCGTTAAAGAGAAACAATCTGGAAATGTTTCTCATACAAGCGCCGTCGCACAGTGTTAATGCTAGACAGTGAACAAATCCATAAGCAAACCCTAAATAATAACAACATATAATAACTATTCATAAGCTCTAGTCTTATTTTAGATTTTTAAATATTTTCTCTAAGAAAGAGGAGATCTATGAGGAGCTCCCTTCCTCCTGTTGCTCAATGAGAGAATGCCAGGAAGGAAACCACTCCCTTTCTTCTTCTTTACCACCTCCGAACCGCGCGAAATACCCGAATTGTCCCTCACATGGCTAGAGCAAGATGAGTCATTGAACTGCAATGGGTCCTCTAGGATGGAGTCGGGGGTACTTTGGTCATCGTCCTCCTCGAGAAGATCCGAGCTGTCCATGCGTAATCCCTCGAACTGTGAGAAAGCAAAGTCGGATTCGTCGAACCTGTATAGGATGCTCAACAGGTCCTCCCCTTGAAATACCACGTGATCGACCTGCATTGATTTCATTTTCGAGGTTAGAAAGCTAATCCAAATGAAACACTGTATGAAAAAAAAAATTATCTTGATCTCCTTGAAACTGTGTGATTAAATTATCATAATTTAAAGAAATGGGTTATGTTTTGTACTGTGAGTGCAATGGAAGTCAGAATCAGAAGGCTTCAAATAACCAATTAATGAGGATTAATTAAGGTGAAATAGACCTTGCATGAAAGAGAACAGAAGTGGAATGGCTCTTGGAGAATCCTGTCACAGGTGAAGCAAATGTTGGCAGAGCCCTTACAAGGCCTTGACTGAGGCCTCTGATTCAAGAATATGACTTTAGCACTGTTTATGGTGTAGGGCTGTTCAAACACAGAAGAAATCAAACCAAACAGAGAAATATTAATTACTCACTTCACTCTCTCTACAATTTTCAAAAAAATAAATACAATTTTGATACCTGAATATAGGAGCAGTCAATTAGCTTCTCGAGATCATCCAATCGCACCACATCGTGGTAAACATATCGCCGCACCTGTACCACATGATCAAATCATCAATTGGGTTGCTCTTTATAGCTAATTATAATGAAATCATGTACCGATCCGAACGGCATAAACATTTATAGTAAAAGCACAATACATTATCATAATTGTACTGAATAATTCATATAAGCGTAGCAAAGATTAGAGAATTGGGCTACTGATTGTATGAATATAATGAAGAGACATAGATTATTAGCTAAAGTGGATGTTTTATCAAGAGAATTACAGCATCTTAGTGAGTGGTAATTCGGTAATTTTACAAGAAAGTGAACGTTAAGTTCCCACCACCTTGAAATTAAATAGCAAACCGACCTTCAATTATAGAAAAATTAAAAAAACAAAAAACAATTATAATGAGTTTCTGTAAATTGGGTCAAACTTTCACTTCTTGAAAGCTACAGCTAAAGGAACTTTGCAGAAGAATGCATAAAAGAGATTATCTAAAAGGAGAAAGAAACCAAATCTAAAACAGAGGGAGTCAGAGGGAATCAAAGGAAGAGCTGAGAAATATGCCAAAGGAAGAGTTGAGAAACTCAAAATAAGATGAAATATATGAGGTCGAAAAATAGAAATGAGAATCTTAACAGAGATTAGCAAGAATCTGTATGAACATTTCTTTAAACAATGGAGAATATAGTCCTTATCAGAGAGTAAAGAAAAAAGAAGAACAACACACAAAAATTAAACAAATAAAAATCTCAAAGTAATTCTAAGCAAGAAAATTTTTTGTGTCAAAAATCAAATAATCTTCTGGGAAAATGAATAGCATACTGATAAGAGTTTGTCAAAATCCAAAAAAAAAATAATCACAAATTCTTCCAAGAAAGACAATATCAGACAAGAAATTAACAAAATCAAGCAAAAGGGATGTTAATATTGCATTGAGAAAGCCCAAAATCTTCTAAAATAAGAAATAACAGAGACAAAAGTAACAGCAATAATCAAGCAGAAATTGTAAAAAAAAAAATTATCAATCAGGAATTTTTTTGCAAAATTCAGAAGAATATAAAAAAAAAAACACCCCACTTCAGAACTACTTCAAAATCAATTGGAAAAGAAAAGGCTATAGAAATAGGAATTAAGGAATTTACACAAAATTCTGCAGAACTTAAGAGGATTCAAACTAAAATATGAAATACACACTAAAGAACTTCAAGAGAAACAATTAAAAAAAACAGGTCAAACAGAAAAAAAATGGGTCTTATTTTCTAATTTGATTATAAAGTGAATAATTATATACCTGTAAGAGAGGATGAGAGCGATGAGAAGAAACACAGTGAGGGCAAATACTTCGACAACACTCCAAGCAAAAGATGTTCTTCTCGTTCTTCCTTCGAGTCTCGTGGACCCCACACCCAACAAAGAATGTCTCAGCCATAAGCCCATCAAGCCAAGCCGGCTTCATCACCATCTCTCAATCACCTGATTCTCTCACTATCACTACACACCTTCAAATGCTTTTGCAAAAACCCTAACCAAAGACCTACCTCTATTTATAGCAGAGCTTCTAGTCTTACAAGAGTTTTTACAGATCATTAGACAAATCCCAGAAACCCCAAATTAAAAAAAATTTGAAAAAAAAAACACGCACACACACACACAAAGTTTTTCGAGGAGAGAGTGAGCGATTTGGGGTGGTGTGGCATGGTGTTTATGGCGGGAAGACAGCCCACCAGTGTGTACTATTCTCTGCAAATACAAATACTTTTTTTATTATATTTTTTTTTATCTGTTTTGTCTTTTTTAGGGTACATAAAACTTTGTCTTTTTTTACGAAAATGCCCTTTCATTTTTATTTACTCATTAATTTTTGTTTTAGAATAATCACGATTAGTATTATTGTTTATTGAAATAGTGGTGTGGTGGTATCGGATGACTCAAAACACCGGATTGTAGTCTCCTTCTCATTAATTTTGGGACGCGTGTCTCATAAAAAAATTGCTAAAATAGCCAGTGCTGTGTGTACCGTACAGTTTGTACACGTCTAGCGGATTAATAAATTGTGTTAATCCATGTTAATTGAGCTCAGATGACTATATTATAAGTTCAGAAACGCTAGCCCAATACGTACTTCCAAGCTCGGATTATGGTGGCTATAATTGTCGCTACTTTTCATGTTACTGAGCAATGGTCATGTTTCTTTTTTTTTGCTTTCAGAATTCACCTTGTAGTGTTACTGAGTTTACCAAAATATTAAAAAAAAAAAAAAAACAATGGGTATGTAGCTAACAAGTTTTAACACAGTGGTAAATTTTTTCTAAAACCAAAGTTAAATCCTTTAACTTGGATTAGTAAATCTTAGTCACAGTTTAAGAAAGTTAAAATAGGGACATGTGGCAAAAAAAAAGGGGGAGAGGAGGCAAGGCGGTTTTCTCCCTTCCTCCATTAAAGGAGGAGATTATTTTTTAAATTATTATTTATTTCCTTTAAAAAAATTATTTTCTTAAATTGTTGATAGAAAGCGAGAGTGTTGTGGGGATTGATAGCAAGCTTAGATCTTCTAATTGCTTATTGTAAGAGAAGATCTTTTGGTTGATTGTTGTCGTGGTAGAGGTGTCTCGTATTTATTTTGAGTTAAGACTCTTATCACTTAGACTATTCTTTCAACGTATTTTTCTTATTCTATTGAGATATTTTGGGTACTAGAGTATATATATATATATAATAATATAATATTCAGCCTAAGGGTTAAAAGAGATTGTTGAACTAAAAGATGAGAGAAAATTTATAACCTCTATTTACGACTTAGTGAAGAAGCGATTGTATCTGTGGACGTAAGCCTACATTAGGTTTTTTTTTTGGTTAAAACCCTACACTGGATGAATCACAAAAACCTTGTGTTTTTTTTTTTTTGTATATGATTGATTTGGTTTTCTTTATTTTCAACAATTGTATATCCACTTTAAAAATTATTTCAAAATTGCCCCTTCTAAATGAGATGTAGGCACACCCTCCTCTCTAACTAGGATGATTATATATATATAATCATCCTAGTTAGAGAGGAGGGTGTGCCTACATCTCATTTAGAAGGGGCAATTTTGAAATAATTTTTAAAGTGGATATACAACGGTCATTATAAATAACTCATTAAAACAAAGGTCTCTTAAAATAATCCTACACCAATATATTGTTGAGTGTTGTCTATCCGCTCCCGGATGCCGCGTATCGCGCCCCATTTTTCGTGTGACCCTCTTATATTCATTATTACTACTCTCTCCATAAGATCGGTCTTTTGGAATAGTTGGTTGTTAATATGGTATCAGAGCTCTGGTTGCGATTTGGTGACAGGTTCGATTTTTTCCACCCTTTTGGTTGAGGGAGAGTGTTAAGTGTTGTCTACCGCCTCCGCTCCCAGGTGCCGCGTATTGCGCCCCATTTATCCCGTGACCCTCTTATAATCATTGTTACTACTCTCTCCATAAGATCGGTCTTTTAGAGTAGTTGGTCAATGAACTCTTTTGAGCATTAGGAAATATCTTATTGTAATAAAGTGAATGAGATACATTGTATCATTATCAGTGTATCTCTTCACAATTAGATAGTATCAATTAAATTTGAATTTAGGATTTGATTAGGTATGATTAGATTAGATTAGATTAGTATTATCTTTGTAAAATCTTTCTATATTTGGAGTTTTGGAATATTTATTTAAACCCTCTTTGGGTTCTTGTAAATATGGTATCAAAAATCGACTCAATTCCGTCGAAGTTGATCGAATTGAGTTGACTTCCGTGCTGTCCAAAATGAAATGCACTAGTATTTTAAAAATATTGGACTTCCTAGTAAACTTTCATAAACTTCAACCGAATAAAAAAAAATTTTTTAAGAAAATATAGAACTTCAATCGAAGTCAACCGAAGTGTATAAAAAATATCTATAAATTGAAAGACTTCAGGTTTTAACTTAAAAGGGTAATATTAGTTTCACTCGATTTAAACTTACTTTCTTCATAAGGAAAGACATGTGTACCTAGTATTAACCTTATTATAAATATAATTAACTTTAAAAGAGAGAGTGTTAGCATTAATCTTATTATAAATTATAATTTTATTATTCTAATAATCTTGTTATTAGTATATTAATTACTTTTTAGTAATATTTAAAAAGTCAAATAATTTTCTAATACTATTTCATAAATTCAAAATTATTTAACTACTTATCTCCTCCTTTTCACATATTGATTTAGTATTGTAAAAACATTGAGCTCATCAATTGTACAATAAAATAGGTTTAGAAACTAAATTGAATTTCAATTATTTATCGACTTCAATGTGCATTCATAAGGTTTTTAGGTTTCCAAAATAATTAACATAGATAATCATTGAAAAATAAAAAGAATACATACTCCTTCACTTGACAAAGAAGATGAAATATAGTTTTAAAAAATTGATAATCCAGAGAAATACCAAGAAAAAATTACAGCTCAGATAAGTAAACAACGTATGTCACTTAATATGATTCTCATATTTGAGTACTACATACTTGCATTAGTAATATAATGAATTTTAGATGTGTATTTATGCTTAAGTATGAAATTTCTAAAGTTTCATCTTAGATTTCCAATGTTTCCTTAAAGTTTCCTAAATTTCTTTAATTTTTACATAACTTCTTTAAATTTCCTTAAACTTCTTCAAAACATGTTAACTTCCTTAGTGACTGAAGTTTATATCGAAACCAAAGTTTAATACCTTGCTTATAAATCATCAAAAAATTCTCAATAAATTAGATTCTCTTCATGGTATCAGAGCGGACTATCTATCTGTATTGAATTTTTTTTTTTATTTCATTACATGTTTCTGGCGGGTGGCATTGCCGCCGCCCGTCAGGGTTGAAGTTCCTTCATTCTCTTTCTATTTTTCTTGTCATCAAAGCCACCATAGATGTTAACATGATTGATCTAGTTTTTTTTAAAAAATCATCTTTGATGGTTGCCATAATAAGTGTATCTCCTTTATTTTATTGAAAACCTCTCTAACGAGAGTTTTTCTTTACATTGTAAATCATTCTTCAAGTGCTTTAGGGAGACGATCATGACAATTTGATTTAGTGGGTTACCCGCTCCGACAGACTTACGACGGAGATAGATTTCACAGACTGGCGGTGACAACCAAGTACGGTTGGATTTTTTAGCTCTTCATACACAAAGAGAATACTTAAGTTGTGGCAAACTCATGAAGATTTTCAATCTACATGTGTTTAAGGGGGAATATTAGGGAATATCTTATTGTAATAAAGTGAATGAGATACATTGTATCATTATCATTGTATCTCTTCACAATTAGATGGTATCAAATAAATTTAAATTTTGGATTTAATTAGATATGATTAGATTAATATTATCTTTGAGAGATCTTTCTATACTAGGAATCTTAGAATATCTATTTAAACCCTCTTAGGGTTCTTGTAAACATGGTTCAAAAACCCGAAAACTTGACTCAACTCGAAAGTTAACCGGGTCGGATAATTCAGAAAACTCGAAAAAAAATCGACTCGGTCCAACTCGGAATATATATGCAATAACTTAAAAAACCTAGGTTAAAAGAACTTAAAGTACGTTGGTTTTACAACCTCAAACCTAAAAATTAGGTTTAACAGAACCCATAGTATGTTTTCTTTGTAGACCAAATAAAAATTTGATGCAAAAATAGTGTGGCGTTCGAGTTTAGGTTTTAAAAATGATAAAAATACTCTTCAGTGACTCGACCTAGTCTAGCAAGTCAAAAAACTCAGCTCAACTCGACCAAGTAACTTGATAAATAGTGTCTCCTTCAAGTTTTGAGGCGACTCGACTCGAAATTCAGTCGAGTCAGGTAACTCAGCCGAGTTACTCGGGTGACTGGCTGAATTTTCGAACTATGCTTGTAAATCATCAAAGAGTTCTCAATAAATTAGATTCTCTTCGTATATGTCCATATATAAATTAACTTAAAAGTCCGAATTAGTTAACTTGGTTGGATTCTTCCATTATAGATCGAGTGATATGAATGAGCATTACGAGCACAACCCATGTACCATCCGATTATCAAAAACATACGGGAAAACTATGTGAGGCTGGCAATTTGTGACCCAATCGGTTCTACTCTTTTACAAGTTAAGGTTGAGGGCTTTTGACCCATGGGCTGAGTTTTGGGTGGACTCTCGCCCTATTGGGCATTTTTAAGACGTCATAGGATGGATTATATGGACCAGGGTATTAAGGCCTTGAGCTAAGGTATATAGTGATAGTGACTTGTTTTAATGGGATCAGTACTAATGAAAGCAAGTTATTAACAGGAATCTCAATGAAAAGGATCCAACCGGTCGCTATTGGCTCCATAGCTTCAATCATTTTCTTTAGTCAGGCACAACCTTGATTAGTGTTGGTTTAGCGAGTTAGAGAGCCAGTTTCCGACTCAGAAACATGGTGGGTCTATGAACCACCACACTGTCACTCAATGAATGAAAACCCTAAACATCTTGCACGAGCCAACTAGCTTTAATCTTTGGACCCTGGTAATTTGTTTGGTATAGGTAAGGGAACACTAAACACATACGATTAGACCTAAGGTAACTCTGAAGGTACCATAAGAGTAAACCCACTCACTCTTCGAAAGAGCATGACTCATGGAGGAGTGGACCTGGTAAGTTTATTGTTGAGGTTTTTAGCCCATTAGTTGAATTTAAGGTTAGGATTTATCAAAGAGTGGTAGCCCTGCTGTTGAATGGACATGTGGTTGGCTAGGACTCCTCTTTATCAAATGGAAATTCGGGCAAGTTAGTCTGCAGCAAAGGTGGTGCAACCCCTGTAGGGGGTGGTGGTGCTGCACTGCTGCCCTTATAAGTACAGCTCAACCAATCACTAAGCTGGAAATGGAATAAGTTATCTCTTGGATAGGAGATCAGATCATAGTCAATTGCGATTGAACTCAGGAGAGATCAATCGCATATGTGTCATGATCTGATTGGAGGGTAAAAAAAAGGCCAAGGGAAAATTTTAAATTCAAGTTCTTTCCATCCAATCTGATCATGACATATATGCAATTGAACTCTCCTGAGTTCAATTGCAATTGGCTGTGATCTGATCTCCTCGGGTAGACCTTAACCTAAAATTAATGAACCTTGCCCTCTAATGCATGGGCCTTTACTGACAAGCCTAGCTTTAGCTCTCGATTGACGGCAGATATTCTATACCAAATATAAATAACGGCTGAGATTTACGATCATTATGGGAGAGTCATGGTACTCAGCACTACCTTATAATGATCTGATGCTGGAGATTACGATTTACAAGCGTATCTTTGGTTTCTGAAAAATTCGGTAAATTACGAAAATGGCTTCTGTACGGACTGTATGAGAGAACGTGACCACTACCACACATAGCAGTGGCGCTCTCTTACTTTTTTCTCGCCAAACGACAAAAATTAATAACGGATATAAATGAATTAAAATACTTTCTCACTTCCTTTAAATTTTTTTAAAAAAATTAAATTTTACATTATCCAATTTCTTATACGGAAAGGACTTATGCCCTTGAATTGTAAGAAAATAGCATTTATGCCATCCAATACGAAAATCTTAAGTAAACTCTCTTTTGTTAAGTATTCTTATATGAATTAAAATAAGGAAATGCAGAATCGACCCCTGACCCTGCGATCTCATTGGTCCATGCTCCCGTTTTTACTACCTATCAATTGTAGTTAGGATTCTATCACCTCTTAGGGTTAAGCAATCTAATCATAATTTTTAAAAAATAAAAAAACAAAATTATTATGTTTAATTTAGTTAATCTTAACCATGATCAAAGGGATATTAAAAGGAATAAGGGGACACGGCAATCAGCTTAGGAGAGGACCTCACTAAGGACTCATTAAAATATAAGTGAAATGCTAAACCCAATTCCTTTCCTACTCACTTTTTATACGGGATTAACAAGTGTCCTTGCAATTAAAGCTTTAACACACACACACACATACATATATATATATATATATATAATTTGATGAAAAAGGCTTTAACATTCATAACTATCTTTTTCTTAGTTTTAAAGAAGGTTGAAACTAAAGGCTTGCAACCAAAAAAAAAAAAACACTAAAGGCTAAAGCTAGTATTCTTTTAAATAAAAATAGGAGCTCAGTCAAGAATTAAAAATTGGAGCTATCTCAATATATATAGTTACATTTTGAAAATTATATAAAAATATTTGTTGGAAGAAAAAAAAGACCATTCATTTTATTTTATAATTTTAAATTACCGGGTCATAAGGCTTCTTTTAGGAGCGCTCGTGATTATAGTAAGGAGCAAAACTATCTTTGTATATATACTCTCGTTATGGAGATTGGATCACAAGCAATTGTGATTGAACTCTCTCGAGTTCAATTGCACCCACAAGCTAACACGTGTCTCTTTTAATTATTATTAATTTGGTTTTTAAAAAAACTCATATTAATTGTTATAAAGACTACTTATCCTTGTAGTTCAATAATATAACTTTAGTTTTTAAGTGTTTATATATATATATATATATATAACTCTAGTTAATAATTTTAACCCTTAAGATTAATATATTTTTTTTGAAAAAAACAATGTTATATTGTTGAATCCCAAATGTTAGTGAATCTTAACAAGAAGTTTTTTTAACTGAGGAATCTTAACCAAAGTTAATAGAGGTTAAAAGGGAAATGTGTTGGCCTGTGAGAGCAATTTCTCTCAGAGAATTTAATCGTAATTGACTGTTATTTGATCTCCTCTTTATGAGTTAACAGAGTGTTGATACAAAACATATGTCATCTTTCCTTTGAAGAGAGCGAGTTTAAAAGAAGAGCAAAGTCCCCTCGTTGGCCGAGGAGTGGACTATTCCTCCTCGCTCTCACATAGCCGACCTTTCAACTCCCTTAACTCGGGTTAGTTTTTTTTTTTAATCCTTTAATTAATTAAAATTTTTTTTTCTAAAAACCAAGGGTAGATGGGTGAACACTAAGGGTGGATGAATCTTAAGCATAGTTAAATGGGGTAAGAAGGGGGACACATGGCAAAAAAATAGGAGTCGAGACGCCCCTCCTCACGTCACCCCGATTGAGGAAGTGATTATTTTCCTTAAAAGAAAGTGTAGCTACCATTACCTTTAAGAATAAAACTCTTTATATTTTGGAAATTTAACATTGATTTTTTTAAAGAGAAATCCATTATCACAAAAATGGGACAACATTAGAAAGATCTCCAAAAAGAAACAATAATCCCATTATAGAAGCAACAACCTAATTTCCCTAACAATGGGCAGTTCTAAATATCCTTCCAATTTATATGACAAAAGATTATGTTAGGCAAAGTCCCTTGCTATCTTCCTAATGTCCAAATGACAGCTTCGACCGACTTCCGAATCAGGAATTGTCCTTCTCCTCTCCTCTCCAACTTTTATTATGCTCCCCAGTCCCCATCACTCGGCACTCACCCGATTCTACAGACATTAAGATCGATCGGGTCTGAGAATTGTTCCATCACTTTCTTTCAAATTAACAAATAGACTTGAAATTCTCTACAACACAAAATCCTTCTTTAATTTTGATTAACAACTTTAACCTTTAGAATTTATTTTTCAAATATTTTTTTCTTAAAATCAAGGTTAAATGGTTGAAGCCTAAGAGTTAGGGAATCTTAACCACAGTTAAAGAGTATTAGAAGGTACACATCCAAGGATTTGGATACCTATAATTCCCCTTAGTTATGTTCTTTAAAAAGAAACTCATAGCTCTATGCAGAATGGATTTAGAGATTGAATCAAAACTGTTGGCTTGGCAAAATGTGCGAATTAATTTCAAATATTTGGTGGATGTAAATATGAGATGCCGTTACTAATTCATGTTCTAATGAAAACTTCATTTTTGATTCTACATGAATCTTTATTATGGAAGTGTTTCATTTGCTTTTCTCTCACCTAACGACTCATATATATATATATATATATATATCAAAAGAACAAATGAAAATTTTAATTAATTATCACAATAAACAAACTAAACCCAATGTCTAACATTTGAGAGGAAGAAAAAAAAGAATCCATATAGAGCATTGTTTTTTTTTTCCTTTCCTTTTCTAGGTAGGGTAATCTTTTATCTTAAATTAATTAGATAGAAAAATAAAAATTTAGATAGAAGTTATATTAGTACAAATGGTAGGCCCCTGAACTGTCACATCCAATCCTCCTAGAAGGGGGAGATATGCCCTAATATGAGCGAAGTCACATGGGCTCATGGGGGTGTTGAAGCCCCGCTAAAATTTTGGACAAAAAAGAAAAAAAAAATTATGTTGATACCACACGAGTTAGCCTAAGGCGAGGGGAGTGGGCTAGCACCCCTCCCAGGTGTAAACTTTTGAGGAAAAAAATATTAAATTTATACTAAGTTATTTAGTATAAGAGGACGTAGGCATGGGGCGGGGGGGACTTTTGAAAAAAAGCTTAGTTTTATTTTATATTATTTAATTTAAGAGGTTGTAGTCATGGCAAAGGGAGTAGCAGCCTCCTAATTTTAAACAAAAAATAAAAATTCTTAACAAATAGACGCAATGACCCACGAACTTGGCTCTCTCTATGGGGCCCATGAACTTGGTTCTTAAAAACATCGGGGCAACGCCCTACATTCTACCATGCGAACAAACCACGAGCCGTGAGCATTGGGCTAGTTCAGTCAGTACTGTAATATATATATAAATATCTCAAATCTATAATTAGATATTTAAATTATTATAAGAACAAATAAATTTTAACTAAATTACCAAAATGACTGAATTTATCCCGTGCCGTGGGGAAAACATATAAAGCATTGGCCTAATTCAGTCAATTTGCTAACTGTTTTGAAGTTGAGCAGTGATTAGCGGACCCATAGGTCAGGTCAGCTACTTAAGTTACAGCTCGCGTCCTCGTCTCCCTTTTATAATTAAGATTTTTGTTTTTTTAAAACTAAGGTTGGAATGCTTAACCTAGGGGTGAGTGAATCTTACCACAATTAGAACAGGGCGTGGACCAATGATTACCGGACATTTCGTTACATAAAACATTCGCCGGGTATGTTAAGCATGATCCTTTGAAGTTACATATGAAAATATGTGCATAGATTATGAGTTTCTTTGTAATCCCATTTTCAATCCTCCGTGAGAGGTCCTTTTGGACCTACCCTTATGACACCTTAGTGTGTGCGTTTATGGTGTATGTGTGATACATGATAACCTTTCAACCAAAAATAATAATTGACTATTTCCCAAATGGGCCGAACCTAGCTGCTGGCATGCTAAAATCCATCGTGCTTTCCATATAAAGAGGTGTTTGATTGAGTGAGGTTTGCTATTCATTTTGTACGAGAAAATCCCTTGCTTTTGGATTGATTGACTGAGGGTCCACCCTTTTTTTCTTTTCACATGGTACTTATTGGTGTTTCACCTTTTAGCTTTTTCTTACACACTTATTTTACTTATTTAATCTTTTCTTCTTTTTTTCTAATCTATTTTTCCTTGTTCCAGTACACTACGAAGTAAATTAATATAGTATCACATTGATTTCGGATAGGGATGACAATGGGGCAGGTTTAGATCAGGATGCCCCCATCCCAACCCTGCCCCTAATGAAAAATTTCTATCCCGAACTTTGTTGGAATTATGGGTTCCAGCAGTCTATTACTGTGAGATGACATCAAATAGTATCAGTCCCAACTCGATAGGTGCTTAACATGTCCAATCGCACAGTGCCCGTAATGGGCTATAACGGATTAAAGTTGTGTCTTCATCAATAGTCGCGGCTTTTGGTGTAGTGGTAAGCACTTTAAGTAACTAGTGGTATCAGAGCGAGGTCGGGGATTCGAGTGCGCACCCAGCGTAGCTGCTGAGGGATTATTGGAACTCTGGGTTAGAGCAGTCTACCACTGGGAGATGGCGTCAAACAATGTTAGCCCCAACTCGATAAGTGCTTCGCATGCCCAACTGCCTGGGACCTGTAATGAGCTATAAGGGATTAAAGTTGCTTCTTCACCAATACTCATGACTTTTGGTCTAGTAGTACGAGTTTTAAGTAATAAACCCGTACCAAACCCAAGATGGGGAAGGTCTCTTCAGATTTTTTAAAACAATTCTTAACCCCGTCCCACCCCGCCCTATCCCGTTAAGCACTAGATGGGGCGGGTCGGGGTAGGGCGGGGCTTATATCATACAATATACACTAAAAATCATTTAATTTTAATATTAAAGTAGGGTTAAAATAGTAATTTGACATTATAAACAGTGCGAGGCAGCCTAAACCCATCCCCTGCCCGAACCCGACTCGGGTTTAATATCAAATTCCCAAACCTGCCCCTGCTTCGTTTAAATGCTCTCCAAACCTAGCCCAATATGGGCGGGGTGGGTTATCCGAGTAGCCCCATCCGTTGTCATCCCTAATTTCTATCATGGGATTGGAAAGAAATGGTGATATAAATTTATTTCTATATCCAAAGGCCAGCAGTGAAGATGGTGCTACTTTGACTTACGATATGGGTCAGGCTTGGGTTATTAATAAAAACACGACTATATAAATTATTTATTACAAAAACTAAATGCTGTGATATAATTAGTAAGACTTTTAATTACCATATATATTTATTAATTGTTACACAGGTGGGGTTTAGTTTTTTTTGTTTGGAAGTTGAAAAACAGTTGGGCTACAACCCTAATTAATGCTTGTTAGCAGTGGTAAATGAATTAAAGAGCCTAGCGCCGGACTTAGAAGTAGGCTAAACTTGGTGGGCCGATTAACCCCCCACACCCTCACCCTGACCCGAGAGGGAATGAAAAAACAAAGTGGGCTTCGGTTGACGAGTCCCTCATTGGATTGTGTTTTGGTTTGATTTTTTCAACCCTTACATTAATGGGCTGGGTTTTCGGCACAACAGGCTGGGCTGGGTCGAGCTGACCTCAGGTCGGATAGGAATTATTGGATTCGTTTTACACTGGAATTGAACATAGGCCAGAGTCAAATTGGGGGCAAGCAATTAAGTCCGAATCAAATGATATTTCAACTGAAAGCACTTACTCTCAAAAGATAGATGAGTAAGTGATGACCGAGAAAAAACCAAGTGATGGCCAAGCAAGCACGTTAAAAGTGAGGTGCTGCTAGCAGAATGCAGAAAACCTGAATAGAGTGTAGCAACAGCAGCAATTAAAAAAAAAGGTAATGAAGTATACCCAGCGAGGCCGAAATGCAGAACCATGCCTTCTTCCTCAATAGCCAAAGGCAGTAACCCGCTCTAATACTATGTGGAAACCAAAAGCATAAATGCATAAGATTTAATGTGCTTCAACATAGATGCGCCTACGTTTCATTTATTCTCTAGGATAGCACACTGAAAATCTATATAAGATAGAGGTATGAATGATTTAGGCCATATTAACCAGTTAGGGAAGACACCCATATTGACACAACTTGCTAAACTAGTAAACCCAAATTCACTCCATAATCTTTCCTTCTTCGTCAACAATAAGGGTGTCAACGGGCCCTAATTCGGGCTACAAAACATCTTATTATTGGCCGTATACAAGTAGAGCCTACATAAAAATTATAAAAGTGCAAGCCAAAGCCCGGTCCATTGACACTCCTTAGACATGAGTATTGAGTGACTTGATAGGAGGAGCGGATCAACCTATAAATAAATTCAAATACAAAAATAAAAATAAAAACAAATAATAAATAAATAAATTCAGTATTTCCTTTTTGCTTAATAGAAACAACTTCAATAGTTTTTGTGTGAAATTTGATTTGCACTTTGAATTAGGTGAAGTCATTCTACCTCTATGGCAATAGTCTCTTTTAATTCGATTTAGTAGAGATTAGTTAACATTTTGAAATCTCCTGTTGCAATCTCTCCTTTTGGGGGCAAAAAAAAGAAGGATTTTGTGCTCAAGCCACAAGGACCGAGGACCAACACAAAAATCCTTGTCTTTTGCCTAGAGGGGAGAGAGTGCATCAGGGGATAACTGAAACTTGCATTTTCCATTGATTTCCGATTACCCCACTCCAACCAAAACAAACATTATCTTTAAATCACCCTATATTACGCAAGGCTCTAAATGTCGATATTGCGGGATATATCGTATCGTAAAAAAAGATATATCACAAGATTTATCGTTTTGAGGGGAATATATCGCACGTCGAGTAAACAAATATGAGAAAATGGAAAAAATATGAAATTTTCAGTGAAACATCAAAACATATTAATATATATATATATATATATATATATATATATATATATATATATATATATATATATATTAATAGACATTTGAGAATAATTTTTTTAAAATAATGTAAATAAGAGATGAATGGGAAGGAGGGCAAATATGTGCGTTATCGACAATGTATGATTGACTAATATTGTTAATTTACATAAAATAGTTCATTCAATCCTTAATCAATCAAAATAATAAATACATAATTAGAATCCCATATAGAATACATCCATGTTCCAACCCGCCCAAGAACTACAATCAGATCTATATAGAGTTACTAAGAAACTAACAAAAATTGAGTTTCCTCTACTTTTCTATCCCTAAAGTAAGAAATTTAAAATTTGAACTTAGAAATCTATTGTAAATGTATCAAATTGATACATTTTTACTAGTTTAAGACTATTGACACTAATTATACAAACGTTATTCTAATTTAAAGAAAATTCTTAAATTTTAGTGCAAGGTCCATATTTGGTCTTGCCATATTCCTGTGTCAAAACAATGTGTCTAGTCGTGTCTTGAGTACTTGCCTACAAGCATCCGAGTTCGTGACTGATGAAGACTGAAGAAGTTCCACTAAAAACATTCAGAGAATCACCTTCGTCTCAAAGATAGGATGGTAAGTGGCTTATATACCATGCATACCTTTGGTGATAAATTGACCTAGAATCATTATAAGAACCTTAGGTGACTAGATACTAGCCTTGAGAGGCATTAGAGGTTCAAAAAGATAGTTCTAGGCAAATTTGGGAATTCTTACCAGATGAATTCCAGTCGGCCGAGCACGTGCGGACGGACAAAATTTTCAAGAGCCTTGTCAAAAGTAGGTCGACCGAATTTGGAATCCAATTGACAGACTTGCACGAGACAAAACTTCTAATTTGAGTTAAACTCTGTTTTCCTGCCTCTATTTATTGGATTGTTTTCCCATTATCATTTATCTCCGTTGGCATCATCAAAAAGCATGATCAAGTCATTACATGACATTAAACAAAGTAATTTCAAACATATCATACCAATATAAATCATTTTCATACAAGGAATAAAAATCATCAAATAGTGAATAAGAATGTTCTAAGTCCTGAGCTTGTTAGGTAGTTGGTCTGTAATAGTCAGTGTGGATACCAAAGACTTACGAAATCACTCAGTTGAACAATGTGCAGTGATATTTCATTTCATCATAGCATTTCACATACAAAACATACATGCATAACAAACATGAATTCATCATTTCAAATTCAAGTATTTCATTCATGGAAACATTGAAAGTATGCCTCTTTTTAATTTTAGAAAAACAGTTCTTGAGGGGCATACATTGAATCCTAAGATCTGACTAAGATTCTAATTGATTTTATTCAATGAATGATAAAATAATAATTATCTTTGCGACTTTGAAATTGTTAAGTTAAATCTACGATAGAAACGATACCGGCAAAACTTCACAAGTACCAAGTCTCCTTCGCAATCCACATGAACCTTCTTCTTTTTCTTTAAAGCATTCTCTAATGGAAGCTAATGGCCCTTCCAAATTTCAAGCTTTAGGATCTTGAAATAAAGATTCAATCTTTATGATCAAGAACACTTAATCTTCTTCTTCTTGATTTTCAAACTAGAAGACAAGAGAGAAGTGTAGCACCCCGGACTTTTTCATCCTTAATGAATAGCACCTTCGTAGCTAATTGGCCGTTTTTGTAGTCTAATTAATAAATAAGGGAGAAATCGGAAATTCCGAAACGTTAGAAATGTTCGTTTTCGAAAGACGGATCCAACGCAAGTTGAATCGTCGAAATCCGACGAGCGAGTCAAAAGATATGGTCAAAACAGTCCAGACATACAGAGCACCGATCGCTCGGTCCAGTAAGCGATCGATCGGTCCATAACCGATCGATCGGTAGCTATCGCACGGTCAGAAATTTTGTATGGGGAAATTTTCCAGAGAGTGAGTTTTTGACCGATCGATCGGTCAATAACACCGATCGCTCGGTAGGCAACCGATCGATCGGTCATAACCACCGATCGCTCGGTCTTCGCGTTTTTGCAGAAATTTCAGTAAGGGCGTTTTCGTCTTTTGGGTTTAAACCCTTACCCATAAGGGTTTGCTCGACCCTTTGAGCCCTCATTCACCTCACTTAGAAGGTTTTGAGAGAGAAGAAGAGAAGAGAAGGGGGATTTACATCTAGGGTTGTCCACTTGAGAGAATCAAGGGTTTTAGAACCCTAGAACCGTTATAAAGGCTTGGATTCTCCAAATCCAACCTCAAGCTCGTGTGGAGTACCTCGTCCAAGCTAGGGCAGCGTTTCTACATCATCCTCAAGGATTTTCTTTCCCTTTCCAAGGTTAGTACACTCTTCCTAGTTACTTTGGTAATAACCTAAGATTTTTTTCTAAGAAAATGTGTTGGATCTTCCCCATTGCTCCCTTGTGTTGGTATATGCTAAATCCCTAAAACATAAACAAGATAATACAAACAAATGGTGGAATGTATGAATGGATGAGGAGTGGAGGCGATTGGATGCCATGTTGTGATGTGTTGAATGATGGGAAAAATGGTGGAAGGGCATATTACGCATAATGAACACACCCCAAGTGTTTGATGAAATGTTCGAATGAGAAAATATGAAATAACTAAAGGTAAAAAGGTTGAATACCACATGTATGATAGAATGCATGAATAAACTAAGATTTGAAAGCATGAGTCACATAAATGTTCCCCATTTGGTAAGTTGTATGCATGTGTTTATTTCGCTTCTTAAATTCTCATGTGAGTTGGGAATTGTTAAAATGCTATATGTCATCATAATTTCACGATTGCTATGCACGAGCACATAAGAAAGGAAATGATATTGTCAAGGAGGTTGGTAGCCCCGGTTAAGGGTGCTAACCTCTGGCTCATAAGAAAGGTATTGCACTGTCAAGGGGGTTGGTAGCCCAGGGATGTGCGGGTGCTAACCCCTGGCTCATAAGAAAGGTATTGTACTGTCAAGGGGGTTGGTAGCCCAGGGATGTGCGGGTGCTAACCCCTGGCTCATAAGAAAGGTATTGCACTGTCAAGGGGGTTGGTAGCCCAGGGATGTGGGGGTGCTAACCCCTGGCTCATAAGAAAGGTATTGTACTGTCAAGGAGGTTGGTAGCCCAGGGATATGCGGGTGCTAACCTCTGGCTCATAAGAAATATTAAAAGGACAACTCAAAGAGGAATTGTATGATGCATAGACATGTTTTAGTTGCATAATAATTATGACTTGATAAAATGTTTATGTATGAGGTTGCTAGAAATGATTATGAACTATACTCCTCCCATTACTTGTATATGATGTTGTTCGTTATTACCATTGTTAGTTAGGGGCTTGTACTCGCTGAGTATTCCATGCTCAGCCGTACTTTCATGTCGGCAGGTACCCGAGTCCCTCTCGACATTTGTGATCCGGGTCCTTGGATAGAGGAGGACTATGGCGAGGAGGAACCTTATGAGGATCTAGTAGTCGAGCCTCAGGCGGAGGCGAGAGACTTAGACCACTGGCCCCACGGGGATGGCTATTGAGCGAGACAGAGTTGTATTTTGTCTTTTGTATTTTGTTAGGTGGGCCTGTCCACCTTAGACTGAGACGTGTTTTGTATTTATGTTAACTTGGAATACTACATTTTGGATCATTATAAAGAAAAGAAAATTTTAGTTTTCGCTTCCGCAAATTATGTTTAGCTTCCGCGCTCTGATTATCATTGTTTAGTACCTTATTTATCTTGTTCGTCACAGGATGGTTTGGCAGGTTTGTATAGTCCACCTAAAGTATCCCTAAACTCCTAGGGGGTATTTTGGGGCGTGACAAGAAGAATAGGGGAGGGAGTGGCCGTACACCTTTGAGGGAGAGAGAGTGTAGTGCTACGAAACTTTCCATACCTAATGAACAGTGTTTTTATAGCCAATTGGCCTTTCACGTAGTCCAATTAATAAATATAGATGAATTGGAAGATTCTAAAATACCAGAAATGTTCCTTTTCGAAAGATGAATTCAACGCAAGTTGAATCGTCAAAATCAGATGAATGAGTCAAGAGTTATGACCAAAATACCCCAAGGGGAGGTCTGCAGGTGAAAAGGATGAAAAATTGGGATTGACGATCGATCACCACAAAACCGACGATCGATCGTCATGAGCCCAGAAACCTGGGCAACTTATGGGATCATGGTCGATCGATCATCCAAAACCGATGATCGATCGTCTGGAGACAGGAATCTAGGCAAGTTTACTGGAGTGTGGACGATCGTCCCAAGATTAACGATCAATTGTTATCGCGGAACTCTGTTTTTTTAAAGACCCGAAATCAAGGGTTTCAACCATTGGCTTATAAATAGAGATGCATTTTGGGGTTTTGGTTAACCCTAAACCTAAGAGAGAAGAAAGGAGAGAAAGATTGAAGGAAGAGAAGGAAGATTTGGAAAAATCTCTAAGGAGAATTTCATCCAAGATCAAGAGGAGAAGAGGGTTTGATCTTCCCCAATCAAGCATTCTTCAAGCAAGGGTTCTCCTCTACCATTGGGGTTTCTAATCCAACGTTTTTCTTCAAGATCAAGCCTTGATCTCAAGGTTAGTATACCCTACTAACTTACTTAGCAATAACCTAGGTTTTTCTCTTGATAATGATGATTTTTATCTTGTGTTCTTTCCCTTCCTTTGAAATATGCTATTTTCACCAAATATGAACAAGATAAGTGGAATGAATGGATGTGGATGTGTGAGGTGAATGTTTGAGGCAATGGATGCCGTATAGATGTGATGGATGTTATGTGATGGAAATGGTAGAAGGGCATCTCACAAATAATGAACACACTTTGATGTTGATGAAATGTATGTACCTAATAACTTAAGTGTTTGATAAAATGCTTAAATGACAATTTGAATGAATGAATGAAAATTATGAAAGCATGAATTGAGTTATTCTTCCTAAATGACCATTTTGATCAAATGCTCTACATGTTATCTATATTCCCACATGCTTATTGTGAGTGTGGAAATTCTTCACTCACAAGGGAAGTAAGTACTTGTATACCTCGTGGGTATGGAAGAGTTTTACGATTAAGAGTCGCCACCTATTCATTTAAAAGGGATAAGTCCCCCGGGTTTGGATAAGTTCTTGGTCTACGAGTGAGATCAGGCTAAGGGGTTCAGTTAAGTCTAGGGAAGGTGTTAGGCACCCCGAGGCTTCCGTTTTACAACGGTTCCTTACTTCCCAAGTTTAAGCTAACTAAAGTTAATTTTGTTTAAAATACCGGAGTGTTTAAGTTAATACTAATCGAAGAAAGGAAAAGCTACCTGGGGTCGAACCCTGGTTGGGTTGCCTACGTACTCACAGGGTGAGATCAGACCTAGCGTAGTTCTGGCATGTGAGCCTGTGCCAAGGCTAGGAGTGTGTGTGTGTACACCAGGGGTGGCTAACATGGACAAGTCCGGTAGACTAGGGTTTGGTTGACTGAGGAGGGTCAAGTGCAAGGTATTTAAGCTCGGTATACTTAGAGGTAGTCCGGTAGACTAGGGCGGAGTCTAGCCAAGGTTAGGGTTGCTAACCAGGGTTAGGCCAAACTAACCATGGTTAGGATTTCTAACCACAATTAAGGGAATGTGAGATGTAGCCCGGTAGGCTAAGGTGGGGCTTGGTAGGCCGAAGGTAAGTCCGGTAGACTTGGTTTTTAGGCCCGGTAGGTCGTAAACCGAAAGTAACTGTGATTAGGTTTACTAACTGGAGTTAAGGGAGGTCTAACTATTGTTAGGGTTGCTAACTAGGGTTAGGAAGAGGGTCAAAGTCAGTTTTATGGTCCAATTGATTTTTAGGATTTTCTTATTAATTTCCCAAAATTTGTGGGGTTAAGGGGTGCTAAACCGAGGTAAAATGTTAACCGGAGGTGTATTTAACCGTGGTTAAGGGTCAAGTGAAGTTCAAGGTGGGCCCAGGGGGCTAGCCAGGGCTTAAAATGGCCTCCTACCAGGCCTGGGCCCCTGCAAAAGCCAAAAATCAAAACAAAGTTAATGTCGGTAATTGAATTACCGACATTAAAAACAGTGTTTTTAATCTTGGTTTTGCCACTGATTAACTAGGGTTAGGGTGTAACCCAGGGTGAACCAACATCATGGGAGTGTAGAGGGGACACCAGGGAAGGTTTTGAACCTGTTGTGGGCCCTAGGGGATGCCTGGAGTGTGCCCCATAGAGCTGCAAAGTCACTGTGACAGAAACTGCATATTGGCGGTAGATGTTCTACCGGTAATCTGAAAACAGGCTAAATGGGTATTGTCGGTAAAAGGATTACCGCCAATATGCACAATTTTGATTTTCTTAGATTTAACCATGGTTAGGCTTAACCCAAGCACCTGGAAGGACTAGGTGAGGTTCAGGGGGATGAGAGGGATCCAACTTGGGCCCTGGATATGGACCAGGGCCCACCGAAGTAGGCTAAACAAGCTTGAAATAGAAGAGGCTAGGAATGGCGGTACTGAGATTACTGCCATTCCTGGTTTTGCTTAAAAACTGGATTTTTACCCTATGGGTTGTGCACCAGGGATCACAAGGGGTTCCCTCATGATTTGAGGAACCCCCAGAAGGTCCTACCATGGTCTGAGAGCTCTGCGGAAGGTGATATACCCGTAGGGGTTCACCATACCTATGGTTTAGGTGGGTGAACACCCTGTTGGATTTGATCTATAAGCTAACACCAAGTATGAAAGCAAATAACTCCCCTGGAACTGACCAGGGGCTCACATGAATGATAAAGTAGTAAAGACAATGGGTAGGGGATGTCCTTACCTTGTGCTCTGCTTCTGCCGAAGGAGGTGATCTGCAACAATGGTGGTAGTGCGCTGCTACAAGTGTTGGAGACAAATGGAGACCCTCCTAAGCTGCTAAGGTGCTCTGGGATTAGGACCAGGGGTTTGAGGAGGCTAAGGCACAAGGTTTTGCAACATCGATTCAACCTGGATTTTCAGGATTTTGCAGACCGTTTCTACGGTTGAGGGTGTTGGGTTTTATAGGGAAGGACCTAAGGGACCTAGGAGGGATTAAGGAGAAGGGGGAAGAACCTGTATGGACCGAGGGGGGGTCGAGTGAGGAGGTTGAATGGAGAGTTGAAGTGGGGGTGGAGTGTGCAGGGCATCTGTAGTGCTGCAAACTCGAGTTCAAATAGTGTCGGTAGATGATCTACCGACAATATGAAAACAGGCCAATATTAATTGTCGGTAGACCTTCTACCGCCAATAAGGAATTTATTCGAATTGAACCTGGCCCAGCACAAACAGGTATGGGGGGTTTGCCCTTAAGGTTTTTGGGCCTTGTGGGCTCAGGCTAAGGGTTCAGGCCCTATAGGCCATGGATTTAGGGTTTAAGCCCTAAGGGCTCTAGGGCAAGGCTAAGGCTAAACTAGGGATAAGTCCTAGGGTTTAGCTAAGGTTGAGTATAGGGTTTACCTAGGGTTTAGCTAGGGTTTACCTAGGGTTATCTAAAGGCTTACCTAGGTTTAGGGGATTTGGCAAAGGGGTAACCATGGTTAAAAAGATTTTAACCATGGTTAGATGGGGTGTAAAAATTGGGTGCTTACACTTATATTAGAAATGAGAATGCTATACTCATGTGATCCTTTCATTCAAGCATGACATCATGATTACTACAATTGTTACACACACGCACACATGCATGCATGAATCGGTTTTTCTAAGTATATGTACACAAAAAGCAACAAGAACGAGAATTGTGATTCACGAAACAAGTTGATAAAGCCGGACATCGGGCCGGTCGAAGGTAAGGCATATCCCTAGGATATGACATATCTGGCTCACAAGGAAAACAAGCAAGTTGATAAAGCTGGACATTGGGCCCGTTAAGGGTAGGGCATATCGTATGATATGCCATACCTGACTCATAAGGAAATAAGACAAGGAGGTTGGTGTACCTTTTTCTATATATATTTCGCTGAAGGGAATTTACATTCTCGCCTCATAAGTCGTTTCAAGGGTAGTAACCTCTGGCTCACAAGGAAAATAAGCAAGTCAAGTCAAGAACATGACAAGAACAAGCAAGACAAGTGATTCAAGCAAGACAAGACAAGCATGTGTGATTCTTACGAACAAGACCAAGACAAGAACAAGTTTTCAAACACGACAAGCAAGTTTTGAAAGAAATACGAAAGACTATCTTCAAGAATAAGACATGATTTTTAAGCATGAGTTTTATCGGAGTTTTTGCATTCATTCAAGCATGTCAAGATTATTACATTGCTTAACTTACAATGCTGTGAATGTCATATGTTGCTATTATTGTTTTAAATTGAAGTGATGAAGTTTATCTCGTTGCTCTTGTGTGATTGTTATTGCTATGGTTAGCTAGTAGCTTGTACTCACTGAGTATTCCATACTCAATCATACTTTTATGTCGGCAGGTACCGTGGACAACCTCAACCCTAAGCCTTGGGTTGAGGAAGAAGATGTAGAGGAGAGGGAGCCACCTATCCCGATGCAGTCACAGGAGGATAGAGACCGAGACGTGTGGCCACATTTTGATTACTGTTGAGCATAGTAGGCTCGATATCCCTTTTGTATTTTGATAGGTAGGCATGTCCACCTTTGACTTGATATGTTATGTATATATATGTTAACTTGAAATATAGATCACCTTATATAGAAAAGAAAATTTTGGTTTACTCTTCCGCATTCATGATATAGCTTCCGCACTCTGATTCATGTTAGATTATGGTATATTTACCTTGTTCATTACAGGATGGTTTGGTAGGTTAAGTATAGTCACAATTAAAGTATCCATTAACTCCTAAGGGGTATTTTGGGGCGCGACAGAGAGAGGGGCATGAGATTGAGGAGAGGGGAGAGGAAAATCTGGAAATTAACTGTCGCAAAGCCTTGGACTTCCACCTCTTTATAAAGGGTTTGCTTGGGTTGCTTGCAACCTAAGACTCCTTATCCTTATCTAATAAGGATTCCTCAATTGTTTCTTTCTTGATTTCTCCTAATTAATTAGGATTAATCATTAATAGAAACTAACCTTATCTATTAGTAACTAACTAGTTATATCTTTATCAAATAAGGAATCTTAATTAGTAGCAAACTAATAGAATTCCGTTAATTAGGAAATCTTTAATTAGTAACTAACTAACTAACTAACCTTATCTAATAAAGAGATTAGTCATTAGAAACTAATTGAAACAATATCTCCTCTTTGAAGTGGGAGTCCCACCCTAGGTGGGCCCCACTTCCACACACCCCTAGGGTTTCCAAAACCCTTTAGGTCACTTTTAATCTTTTGTTAAAATTCCCAATAGGTCCTACCCATTTGGTTTATCACATCTAATGTGATTCTACCTTTTAGAGCTTTACTATACGATATAGTGATTACTTAGAGAAATTAATTAATTAAATTAATAATTAAATTAAATACTTTAAGAAGGTCCTTGTGTATGGGATCTAAAGGGATCTCCTATTTCCAGTTGTGGGACCAAGTACTCAACCTATTGGTTAAACCATTGTTACTTGGAAACACCTTTCCTATTACTCCATTAGGATTATAGAATTTCATCTATATCCCTGGACTTCCACCAATCACAATAATGTCCATTAACACAATGTGATTAACCTCTAGAAAATAGAGAATTACATGCAGGTATTTCTATCTCAAGATTTGTTTACAGATGCATCCCTCCACTTCCAATATTGTTATAAGCTTATGGGACAATAACTAATACTATCTTTAATCTATGGCTTATATTGAGAACCCATTCTCTTTGACACTTTTAGTCAAACTTGGACTTTCAAAACTATTTTAGAAATTCTTTAAAAGAAATAATAATAATAATTACATTTCTTTTATACAGAAAATAAACTCTTCGATAAAACCATTTCATCGATAAATACCAGCGTTGGGTTTTTCAAGTCCGGTTTTGACAAGTATCAACTCAATATTAATTACTCTGTAATAGTAGTGAAATCTTTATTGAGCGTACACACACTTCTTCTAATATAGTGCACATAACCCAACGAGCCCGTATTTAGTCCAGTGTGTTGGACATTGACGATGTAACGACCCCAAAATCCTACAAGGCTAAAATAGGACTTTGGGATCGCCACATTACTTAAACCTGCTTAAAATCCATGACATACACGAGTCTCCAAAAATGAGGATAGTAAAATTTCCGATATATCAACTGTAACCAACTAAATAGCACGAGTCTATAGTCAACAAATACAACCTACTAAAACCAAAGAGTCTGATAAACAATTATAAAAGTCTACTAAGCAACATCTACTCAAGTCTAATACACTCTCTCAATCAAATGAAATAAAAACTAAGAGGTGTAGCCACCCAAGTCTTTGGCTCCCTCCTCAGAAGGCTCACCTTCACCTCCTTCCTCTGCGTATGTTTCCTCAACCCACGGCTCCACCGTGTACTCCTGCTCTAAACCTGCCAAGACGAAGTCCGACTGAGTACAAAGGTACTCAGTGTATATAAAATCCAACCAACAATAATAATATACCTGCACTTAGTTAGAAACATATTCAATAACATAATAACATAATCAGAGTGCGGAAGACCACGTGCTTGTGAGATGCTTATGCTTATGCACTTATTCAGATCATACAATGATGTGACATGCCGTTCTTGGCGGATACGGACCATGTCTAAGAATCAAATGGTTGACATGCCGTTCTTGGCGGATACAGACCATGCCTAAGAATCAAATGTAATTGACATGCCGTTCTTGGCGGATACGGACCATGCCATGCTTATGCTTATTCAGAATGTCATACGTATGCCATGCTCATGCTTGTGGTCCACATGTGTGACTTGTGAGACTCTTATCTTAACATACACGTGCATATGTGCTTAAGTGTCGAAATTAACATTCGAGTTGGTAATTGCTTAGATTCCGATCTCCCACCATGGAAACTCCACTATAATGTCCCATACCAAATAGTTAGAGAATTCCCGGTTTGAGAGATGTTCCTCTAAGTTCTTACCTTCCCGACTATCAACTTCCATGCAAATAATTAGACATACTTAACCAACAATTCACATATACATATCTTATCATAATTCATATCGCAATTCATAATCAATTTACCACCATTTCATAAGAGTATAATAGCATTTATCCTTTCAAGCATTTTCACAAACACCTTGTGTACGCATAATATGAATCTATTTCCCTTCTATATTTTCAAGCATTCATCAAACCATAATTCATCCATACAATCAATTCACTATTCACATCCACATATTAATCCCATCCTCCATACATTTTCCATCCTCCATATATTCTATCCACATCCAATCCACATTTCCATCCACATTCCCATCAATAATTAGCTTACTTTATAGAAAATTTGGGAAAAATGCATTTAATCTCTATTCTATCATTTCTATCAAATTAATATTCACAAAACATTAAAATAAAGTTGATTTGGATAGTATATCGACCTTAGAAATCCTTCCCTTGGATTCAAAACGCTCCTGAGGAGATTTGAAGAAGCTTTGAGGACGATCTCCAAGCTTCCCTCTCAATCTTCTAGCAACCTCCTTCTTCTCCAAGCAACCCTCTCCCTCAAACCCTAGGTTTTCTCCCCCTTTTTGCCAAATTAGGTTAGAAATAGGTAGAGTATTTTAATATTTTGAGTAGGACCCCCTATTTATAGCCCCAAGGTCTGAGAACAAAAAGACAAAAACGCCCATACTAAAAATTCTGTAAAAATCACGAAAGATCGAGCGATCGGTGATTATGACCGATCGATCGGTTCTCAACCGAGCGATCGGTGCTTTTGACCGAGCGATCGGTCAAAAAAGCACTCTCTAGAAATTTTTTAATACAAAATTTTGGACCAGTCGATAGATACCGATCGATCGGTCCAAAACCGATCGATCGCTACTTCTGACCAAGCGATCGGTTGCCTACAGATTTTTGACCTACTCTACTGTTTTGGCAATAACTTTTGACTCACTCGACGGATTTTGACGATTCAACTTGGGTTGGATTCGTCTCTCAAAAATGAACATTTCTGGCATGTTAGAATTTCTAAATTCTACTTAATTAATAGACTAAATTATCCCCAAAGTTGACTGATCTGTAATTCCATTAGATAAAACTCACCATTGACTTGGCTTAAACTCAAAATAAGGAAAAACATTAAACATGAACTTCAAGGAGGGTTCCAACACCTTTCTAATGGTTCAAGAATCACTCAATTTCAGTAAACGGTGCCAAAACTAGAGCTTCCTAAAGTTTAGGGTGTGATATGACATCCCTCTGTTACAAGTTTGATTAAGCCTAGTTTACACCACACCAAATAAATATATAATACAATAAACATCAAAACATCACAAGGACTATAATACCCCTAATACAATGAAGTAAAAACATGAAAAAGATTCGGGGTCTCTACATCCTCCCCCTCTTACAAGAATTTCGTCCTCGAAATTACGTACCTTAGGTGAACAAGTGCGGGTACTTTTCGCGGACTTCGGCTTCTCTCTCCCAAGTAGCCTCTTCTCTAGAGTGATGCTCCCATTGTAAGAGCACAAGAGGAATGACCTTTGAACGCAAAACTTGCTCTTTCCGGTCCAAAATTCAAGCTGGTTGCTCCACTAGAGTCAAATCCTCCCGAATTTCCAACGGTTCCAAATGAATGACATGTGAAGGATCAGCAATATACTTCCTCAACATAGAGATGTGAAAGACATTATGCACACTTTCCATGTGAGGTGGTAAGGCGACCCGATAAGCAACTTCCCCGACTCGGGTGATGATCTCAAAAGGACCCACATATCTCGGACTAAGCTTGCCCCGCTTGCCGAATCTCATCACCCCCTTTGTAGGTGAGATCCTTACAAACAAAAAATCTCCAACTTGGAACTCAAGATCTCTCCTCCGGGTATCTGCATAGCTTTTCTGCCTACTCTGCTTTCAACCTCTCTCTGATCAACTGGACTCTATCCACAGTCTGACCAACGAGCTCGGGACCCAAAAGCTTCCTCTCGCCAACTTTGTCCCAACACAAAGGTGAATGACAACTCCTCCTATAAAGTGCCTCAAATGGAGCCATCTGAATGCTTGCTTGATAGCTGTTGTTGTAGGCAAACTCAACCAACGGCAAGTGATCAACCCAACTACCCTGAAAGTCTAACATGAAAGCTCGTAGCATGTCCTCTATGATCTGGTTCACTCTTTCAGTTTGCCCATCTGTCTGTGGATGAAATGCCATACTAAAATCCAAATGGGAAGCCATGGCCTGCTGAAAACTCTTCCAAAATCTGGATGTAAATCTCGGATCTCGATCAGAAACAATGCTAATTGGCACTCCATGCAAACGGACTATCTCCTTGATATAGAGGTTAGCCAAATGATTGGGGTTGAAAGTAGTCCGATATGGAAGAAAATGAGCTGATTTAGTCAATCGGTCAACCACAACCCAAATGGCATCAAAGTTCTTGGCCGTCTTTGGCAAACCAACAACAAAATCCATGGAGATATTTTCCCACTTCCACTTGGGAATAGGAAGAGACTGAATGTAGCGCCCCAGACCTTTTCACATTCAATGCATGACACTTTCCTTGCCATTGTGCCTTTAAAGAGGTATAATTAATAAATAAGGAAGAAATTGGAAATTCTGAAATGTCAGAAATGTTCCTTTTCGAAGTATGAACCCAACGCAAGTTGAATCGTCAAAATCGGATGAACGAGTCAAAAGATATGGCCAAAACAGTCTGGACCTGCAGACAATCGTAGCTCGGTTATGCACTAAGGACGTAGCACTGATAACGTGCTTTGACAATGTACTCTGATAACGTATACGTTGTGCATCTTTTGTGCAACAGACAACGGGTACGTTGTGCAACACAACGTGTACGCTGTACAGCTCACGTCGGGCACGTTGTACATAATACAACGGACAACGAGCTCAGCACTATGCACTACACAACGGGCAACGAGCTCAGCACTACGCACAACACAACGGACAATGGGTTCGGCACCCTTCACAGCACAACGAGTGGTACTATTCATGGCACAACGAGTTGGCACTATTCATAGCACAACGAGTTGGCACTATTCACAGCACAACGAGTTGGCACTATTCACAGCACAACGAGTCTGGCACTATTCACAGCTCAACGTGTTCGACACTCGTGTTGTTGCAGAAATTTCAGTAAGGGTATTATGGTCTTTTGGTCGGTTCACTCTTACCTTAAGAGTTTAACCCGAGCCTTTAGGGCATCATTCGACACTTAGAGAGTTTGAGAGAATAGGAGAAAGGGGAGAAGGCGATTCCAACCTAGGGTTTCCACTTTGGAGAGAAATCAAAGGGTTTTGAGACCCTAGATCACTTCAAGCTCGGCTCTTCTCCAAGATCACGGCTCAAACACTCGTGGAGAGCGTTCTCCAAGCTAGGACAGTAGCTACACAGTCATTTTGGAAAGGGGTTTCTTCCTCATTTATTCAAGGTCGGTACTTCCTGCTACCCTCCTAGTTATAGTTCCTCTTTTCCCTTTATTCCTTTTGATTTTCTTTCATTTACACATGTACTATGAGATGAATGGTGAATGGTGAATGGTGAATGGAGGTGGATGTTGGCGAATGGATGCCGTGTGGATGATGTGATGAATGAATGGGAAAGGGCATTGTACTAATAATGAACATACAAGTGAAATGTGAGCATAACCCACCCAGAAAAGCATGATTTAGGTTTAAATGAATAATGAATAATGAACACACCATGTTTGATGAAAAGCCAAGGTGAATAAAGTGAGTTGTAAATTAGGAAATGCATGCCTAATAGATTATGGATATTGCTAGGGCCTATGATAGTGTGTTTCTTGCTTTCCCTAAATGATATGAATATTACATTGCTCAATCATTGATGTTATATGTGTTGTGAAATTACCCAAATGTCATATTTAAATTTAAATGTAAGTATGTACACGGTTCCCACGAGCACGGCCTGCATGACAAGATTTATCGAGGTTTTCAAGAATAAGGTTAGAGGTGGGACATAGCCTACGATATGTTTTACCTCGCTTTTCACAAGAAGACAAGGACCAACATTCCACGAGGGGTCTCCCCTCACTCACAAGTGCATATCATGAAGAAGGGCCTCCCTTCCCTCGCAAGTACATACATATCATGAAGAAGGGTCTCCCTTCCCTCTCAAGTGCATTACATAAAGAAGGGTCTCCCTTCCCTCTCAAGGCATCTCACAAGCGCATCTCACAAGTACATCTCACAAGGATATCTCACAAGTTACATGATCACAAGTAAGCACGCATGACATACATGACATGACACGACATACAAGAATCAAGCAAGATAGACAAGACAAGGTTTCAAGCATAAAAAGGGTAACTTCAGTCAAGTCAAGTGCACGATGTTTTCAAGAGGTTTTATACGAAATACAAGCATGATTATAAATTTCTTTGCTCCTTGTATGATATGAATTGTTCCTGTTCTATATATGCAATTTGTTTCCTACTTTATGTATGCTATCGGTATACTATGACTGTTGGTTAGTATTTAGTACCCGCTGAGTATTCCATGCTCAGCTGTACTTCTTATGTCGGCAAGTTCTGAGGGAGCTGCTGCTCCATTTGATGTTTGTGCTCCTGGCCCATGGGTGGAAGAGGAGTACGTCGAGGAACCTTTGGAGGAACCTCCAGTAGAGGGTTACCATTAGGTGGTTGTAGATTCTGAGTGAATAGTTGTGGGTGAGATGAGAGATATACATTCATGTATTTTGGCGGGCCTGTCTGCACTTTCTTTTGGGATTCCTTTTGTATAAACTTGGATTTACGTTCGTATATACATAGAGGTTTGTTTAGACTTCCGCTGTGTTATGTTAGAGTATGTTTTCGCTGTTTATATCCTCTATTGTATATGCTCTGTGGGTTTTTGCAGGTTTGTCGTCAAGTAAGTCATGATTAGTCGTCCAAAGTTCACTCTAACTCCTAGGGTGGGTTTTGGGTCGCGACAAAAGTGGTATCAGAGCTTAGGCTTTAGGTCTCTAGGGTCTCTTAGAATCTTATACCACGGCTTGACAAGAGCATATGTCAGGAAACAAGTTAGGAAGAAAGTAAGTCGGAAGAGAGTCTTGATCCAAGTGTAAGACTAAACTTTAGTCTTAGTCAAATGGTTGTTTCATCCAAGTACGAGTCTTAGGTACGCCAGAACTCTAAAGTATAAGTATAATGTGATGAATACTCTGATGACTTGATGTGATGTATATTAGTATTATACAACTAATACAAATTGAATTATTGTGAAATGACATTGAAATAAACTGTGGTTTCAAGTTAGACTCATGTGGTGTTATTATTCTCAGGACTTTAGTCATGAGACGGAACACACGGGGTCGTGGACCACATACCAGAGCCTCCTCTTCTTCACTGGATAAGGATGAGCAGCTAGACCTCTCTCAGGTCTTAGGCTCTATTGCTGAGACACTCGCCATACTGGCAGCTCGGTAGGCTATACCATCATCGGTGGCACCTACTCCACCGCCCGCAGCTCCAGTACATCGTACCGTTGGAGTTGAGGCATTCAGGAGATTGAAGCCTCCACCATTCCATGGGAGTGTGGACCCTCTTGCTGCGGAGGCATGGATCCTCCAGATGGAGAAGATCTTTGCAGTCCTCTTGCCTACAGAGGAGGATAGAGTAGCATGGGCAGTTTTCATGCTAGAAGGTGAAGCCCACCATTGGTGGTTGTCCGCATTGAGGACGCGAGATTTGACCATGCAGGGTCAACCTTAGACTTGGGATGAGTTCAATGATACTTTTTACAAGAAGTATTTTCCGATTGGAGCACGGGAAAAGAAAGAGAGAGAATTCATCAACCTTGAGCAAGGTTCGATGTCTGTGGCCGCTTATGAGGCCAAGTTCTCGGAGCTATCACGCTTCGCGACACATATGATTGCTACTGAGGCAATGAAGGCGAAAAGATTTGAGCAAGGGCTCAAGGATGTTATTATGGAGAAGGTTTCCGTTTTCAGGCATGCTACCTACCCTGAAGTGGTAGACAAGGCCTTATTGGTCGAGGCCAATTCTAAAGCGGTGTCTAAGAAGAGAGAGTTGGCAAGAGGCCAAGCCAGTAGTTCAGCACCTCCAGAGAGGCGGGCTCGTTCCGGCCCTTATCAGTATGCGTGGCCAGCACCACCGATGAGGCCATCTTATGCGCCTCTAGCTCCACGGCAGTATGTGCCTCAGGCACCGCGACCTCAGGCTCTTCCAGCTCCACGGCCAGTTACACCTCAGACGGTGAGGTATGCTCCACCTTCGGTCCTTCCGACTTATACACACGAGGTCTGCACTTCATGCGACCGAAGGCACCCGGCAGGAGATTACCGAAGAGCATCGGGTGGATGTTTTCATTGTTGTCGCCAGGGCCATATGATCAGGGATTGCCCCAGTCGGCATTTACCAGGCCAGTCTCAGGGGATTAGGCCACCAGCACGCCCAGCAGGATCATATCAGGCGTCATCTCAGACTACCCTGTCTACACCTCAGTCTCGTCAGGTGAACCAGGGGCGAGTCTTTGCCTTAACAGAGGGTGATGCACTTGCATCTGACGATGTAGTGCAAGGTACGCAGTTGTAGCTTATTTAATTATCCGTAAAATAAACTGTTAAGTATTAATTGATTGTGTACGTACTTGGCATGTTATATATGTATATATACCTACATGTTTACGCTGTTGATGCATGGATTAACTCCACTAGTTAAAATTTCAGGAACCCTACTAGTCAATGAGTATTTGGCTCGAGTGTTGATTGATACCAGGTCTACTCATTCGTTTGTCTCGCCAAGTTTTTCAGAAGGCTTTTCTGTAGAGCCAAGTCAGCTAGAACCAGAGTTAGCCATTTCGACTCCTCTCGGCAAAACAGTATTGGCAGATAAAGTGTATAGAAATAGTGTGGTCCAAGTTGGAAGCCACGAGTTGGCGGTTGATCTCATCGTCCTTGGATTCGAAGACTTTGATGTTATATTGGGAATGGATTGGTTAGCAGCACATCATGGGCATGTAGCTTGCTTTGAGAAAATGGTACTCTTCAAGCCAGTAGAAGGAAAACCATTCCACTTTCGCAGGTTGAAAGGTAGATATATTGCTCGTTTTGCGGCGTTGAGCTTAGCTAACCCCGAGGCAAAGGACTCATTGACTATTCCAGTTGTGAGTGAGTTCCTGGATGTATTTCCAGAGGAGTTGCCAGGATTGCCTCCAAACAGGCAGATTGAGTTTGTGATCGAGCTTGCACTAGGCACAGCTCCTGTTTTCAGGGCTCCGTATAGAATGGCCCCTATTGAACTCAAAGAGTTAAAGACCCAGTTGGAAGAATTACAAGGTCTTGGTTTCATTCGACCAAGTGTCTCACCGTGGGGTGCCCCGGTGTTGTTTGTTAAGAAGAAAGATGGCTCAATGCGGATGTGCGTCGATTACAGGCAATTGAACAAAGTCACTATAAAGAATAGGTATCCCTTGCCTAGAATTGATGACTTGTTCGATCAGTTGAAGGGAGCGAGATTTTTCTCGAAGATAGACCTTCTATCGGGTTATCACCAGTTGAAGATTAAGGTGGAAGATGTTCCCAAAACTGCTTTCAGGACTAGGTATGGACACTACGAGTTCTTGGTGATGCCTTTTGGACTCACGAACGCGCCGGCAGCCTTTATGGATTTGATGAACCGGGTGTTCCGGCCATATCTTGATAGGTGCGTGATTGTATTTGTTGATGACATTTTGGTCTATTCCCAGACACGGGAAGATCACACACGCGACCTATGCCTTGCTTTGGAAATGCCAAGAGAGCACAAGCTATACGCCAAACTTAGCAAGTGTGAGTTTTGGTTGGAAGAGGTGGCATTCCTAGGCCACGTTGTTTCTGCAGAAGGTATCTCGGTAGATCCAAAGAGGATCGAAGCAGTTATGAGTTGGGCGAGGCCCAAGAGTGTCACGGAGATACGCAGCTTTCTTGGGTTGGCAGGCTACTATAGGAGATTCGTAGAGGGTTTCTCAAGCCTTGCAGCACCGCTCACTTACCTGACAAGGAAGAACGCCAAGTTTGTATGGAGTGATAAGTGCGAGATCAGTTTCACGGAACTGAAGAAGAGGCTTACTACAGCCCCTGTCCTTACTGTGCCATCTGGACCTTATGGGTATGAGGTGTATAGTGATGCCTCACACGTTGGACTTGGGTGTGTACTCATGCAGCACAAGAAAGTCATTGCCTATGCATCAAGGCAATTGAAGGAGCATGAGAAGAATTATCCCACGCATGACTTGGAGCTTGCGGCGGTCGTGTTTGCACTTAAGATTTGGCGTCATTACCTGTATGGGGTGGAGTTCTATGTGTTCACGGATCACAAGAGTCTCAAGTATCTCTTTTCCCAAAAGGAGCTGAATCTAAGGCAAAGGCGTTGGATGAAATTTTTGAAAGACTATGATTGTACCATTCAATACCACCCGGGTAAGGCAAATGTAGTGGCTGATGCTTTGAGTAGAAGACCTCAGGGGTTGTTAGCACACATGTTGGTTCAAGAATGGAAGCTACTAGAAGATTTGGCAAATCTGGACATCAGTGTGAATGACTCTGTCCGCGGTCCTACCTTGGCAAATGTTACGGTTTGGCCGTACATTATAGATTTGATCCAAGAATACCAAGCCATGGATGCTGAATTGTTGGCTTATCGGGACAAGGAAGTTGCTAAGGGTAGTGAGGACTTCTCTCTCACTAGTCGGGGTGCTATCACATTCAAGGGAAGGCTGTGCGTCCCAGCCAATGCAGATCTTCAAAGAGAGATTTTGGATGAAGCACACCGTTCGAAGTACACAGTGCATCCAGGGGGTACAAAGATGTACCGGAACCTCAATAGTCACTTTTGGTGGCGGAATATGAAGAGGGAGGTTGCGGAATATGTAGCACGGTGCTTGGTGTGTCAACAGGTAAAAGCAGAATACATGCGGCCCGCAGGTCTATTACAGTCTCTTCCTATTCCCGAGTGGAAATGGGAGAACATCTCCATGGACTTCATCGTTGGCTTGCCAAAGACTGCAAGGGGCTCAGATGCAATATGGGTAGTAGTGGATCGTTTGACGAAGTCCGCTCACTTCTTACCTCACCGAACTACTTTCAACTCTAGTCAGTTAGCCGCTTTGTACATCAAGGAAGTTGTTAGGCTACACGGGGTGCCAGTTAGTATTGTCTCAGATCGGGATCCGAGATTCACATCAAGATTCTGGAAGATTTTTCAGGATGCCATGGGTTCCCGACTTGATTTCAGCACCGCTTTTCACCCACAGACGGATGGACAAACCGAGAGAGTGAACCAAGTCATTGAAGACATGCTTCGGGCTTGTATGTTGGATTTCAGAGGCAGTTGGGAAGAGCACTTGCCTTTGGTCGAATTCGCCTATAATAACAGCTATCAGGCAAGTATCCAAATGGCACCATTTGAGGCCTTGTATGGGCGAAGTTGTAGGTCTCCTCTCTATTGGGATGAGGTAGGAGAAAGGAAAGTACTTGGTCCGGAGTTGATTGAGCAAACTGCAAACACAGTTAAGATCATTCGGGATCGATTGAAAGCCGCTCACGATCGCCAGAAAAGTTATGCGGACACGCGCCGTAGGGACTTGGAATTTCAAGTAGGGGATCAATTTTTTGTGAAAGTATCTCCTAGCAAAGGGATCATGAGGTTTGGAAAGCGAGGCAAGCTCAGTCCTCGGTATGTTGGACCTTTTGAGATTATCACACGAGTTGGTGAGGTTGCTTACAGGGTAGCTCTCCCACCTCACATGGCCACAGTTCACAACGTCTTCCATGTGTCTATGCTTCGGAAGTACATTGCGGATCCTTCGCATGTCATAGACTTGGAACCGTTGGAGATTTGAGAGGACCTCACCTTGATTGAAAAGCCAGTTCAGATTTTGGATCGAAGAGATCAGGTGCTTCACAACAAGACAATCCCTTTGGTTCTTGTGCAATAGCAACACCATGCTCGGGAAGAAGCTACATGGGAGCGTGAAGCCGAAGTCAAAGCAAAGTACCCAGATTTAATTGAATGAGATTTTGTATAGGTTTTGTATATGTAGATTGTAATTTTGTTTGATTCTGTAATGCATGTCTCGTCCAAATTTCGAGGATGAAATTTTTGTAAGGGGGGGATGTAGAGCCCCAGACCTTTTCACATTCAATGCATGACACTTTCATTGCCATTGTACCTTTAAAGAGGTATAATTAATAAATAAGGAAGAAATTGGAAATTCTAAAATGTTAGAAATGTTCCTTTTCGAAGTACGAACCCAACGCAAGTTGAATCGTCAAAATCGGATGAACGAGTCAAAAGATATGGCCAAAACAGTCTGGACCTGCAAACAATCGTAGCTCGGTTATGCAATAAGGACGTAGCTCGGTTATGCACTAAGGACGTAGCACTGATAACGTGCTCTGACAACGTACTCTGATAACGTATACGTTTTGCATCCGTTGTGCAACAGACAATGGGTACGTTGTGCAACACAACGTGTACGCTGTACAGCTCACGTCGGGCACTTTGTACATAATACAACGGACAACGAACTCAGCACTATGCACTACACAACGGGCAACGAGCTCAGCACTACGCACAACACAACGGACAACGGGTTTGGCATCCTTCACAGCACAACGAGTGGTACTATTCACGGCACAACGAGTTGGCACTATTCACAGCACAACGAGTTGGCACTATTCACAGCACAACGAGTTGGCACTATTCACAGCACAACGAGTCTGGCACTATTCACAGCTCAACATGTTCGACACTCGTGTTGTTGCAGAAATTTCAGTAAGGGTATTATGGTCTTTTGGTCGGTTCACTCTTACCTTAAGAGTTTAACCCGAGCCTTTAGGGCATCATTCGACACTTAGAGAGTTTGAGAGAATAGGGGAAAGGGGAGAAGGCGATTCCAACCTAGGGTTTCCACTTTGGAGAGAAATCAAAGTGTTTTGAGACCCTAGATCACTTCAAGCTCGACTCTTCTCCAAGATCACGGCTCAAACACTCGTGGAGAGCGTTCTCCAAGCTAGGGCAGTAGCTACACGGTCATTTTGGAAAGGGGTTTCTTCCTCATTTCTTCAAGGTCGGTACTTCTTGCTACCCTCCTAGTTATAGTTCCTCTTTTCCTTTTATTCCTTTTGATTTTCTTTCATTTACACATGTACTATGAGATGAATGGTGAATGGTGAATGGAGGTGGATGTTGGCGAATGGATGCCGTGTGGATGATGTGATGAATGAATGGGAAAGGGCATTGTACTAATAATGAACATACAAGTGAAATGTGAGCATAACCCACCCAGAAAAGCATGATTTAGGTTTAAATGAATAATGAATAATGAACACACCATGTTTGATGAAAAGCCAAGGTGAATAAAGTGAGTTGTAAATTAGGAAATGCATGCCTAATAGATTATGGATATTGCTAGGGCCTATGATAGTGTGTTTCTTGCTTTCCCTAAATGATATGAATATTACATTGCTCAATCATTGATGTTATATGTGTTGTGAAATTACCCAAATGTCATATTTAAATTTAAATGTAAGTATGTACACGGTTCCCACGAGCACGGCCTGCATGACATGATTTATCAAGGTTTTCAAGAATATGGTTAGAGGTGGGACATATCCTACGATATGTTTTACCTCGCTTTCACAAGAAGACAAGGACCAACATTCCATGAGGGGTCTCTCCTCACTCACAAGTGCATATCATGAAGAAGGGCCTCCCTTCCCTCGCAAGTACATACATATCATGAAGAAGGGTCTCCCTTCCCTCTCAAGTGCATTGCATAAAGAAGGGTCTCCCTTCCCTCTCAAGGCATCTCACAAGCGCATCTCACAAGTACATCTCACAAGGATATCTCACAAGTTACATGATCACAAGTAAGCACGCATGACATACATGACATGACACGACATACAAGAATCAAGCAAGATAGACAAGACAAGGTTTCATGCATAAAAAGGGTAACTTCAGTCAAGTCAAGTGCACGATGTTTTCAAGAGGTTTTATACGAAATACAAGCATGATTATAAATTTCTTTGCTCCTTGTATGATATGAATTGTTCCTGTTCTATATATGCAATTTGTTTCCTACTTTATGTATGCTATCGGTATACTATGACTGTTGGTTAGTATTTAGTACCCGCTGAGTATTCCATGCTCAGCCGTACTTCTTATGCCGGCAGGTTCTGAGGGAGCTGCTGCTCCATTTGATGTTTGTGCTCCTGGCCCATGGGTGGAAGAGGAGTACGTCGAGGAACCTTTGGAGGAACCTCCAGTAGAGGGTTACCATTAGGTGGTTGTAGATTCTGAGTGAATAGCTGTGGGTGAGATGAGAGATATACATTCATGTATTTTGGCAGGCCTGTCCGCACTTTCTTTTGGGATTCCTTTTGTATAAACTTGGATTTACGTTCGTATATATATAGAGGTTTGTTTAGACTTCCGCTGTGTTATGTTAGAGTATGTTTCCGCTGTTTATATCCTCTATTGTATATGCTCTGTGGGTTTTTGCAGGTTTGTCGTCAAGTAAGTCATGATTAGTCGTCCAAAGTTCACTCTAACTCCTAGGGTGGGTTTTGGGTCGCGACACTGAAGAAGTCCTGCCGGCCTCCTGTGTTCGGCCTTCACCTGCTAACACACGAAACACTTGGATACAAAGGTAGCCACATCTTTCTTCATACCTTTCCACCAGAAATACTTCTTAAGGTTCTGGTACATCTTAGTACCTCCCGGATGCACTGTGTACTTGGACTTGTGTGCTTCATCCAGAATCTCCCTTCTTAAATCCTCATCATCCGGAACACAAAGTCTATCCTTGAAACAAACTCCACCATCCCTCCAAGAGAAATCCTCAAACCCGCTGTTAAGCGACTTATTCATAGCAGCGTGCAGTTCTCCATCATTCCACTGCAGGTCTTTAATCCTGTTCAATAAGGTTGGCCTGACCATAATGTTAGCCAACAAGGCTCCAGATGCTCCAACACTGAAACCCGCATCGAGGCTAGACACCTCTTCTAGTAACTTCCATTCTTGGACCATCAAGTGTGCCAAGAACCCAGTAGGTCTCCTACTTAGCGCATCTGCCACTACATTCGCTTTCCCCGGGTGGTACTGGATAGAGCAATCATAATTCTTGAGGAATTCCATCCAACGACGCTGCCTCAAATTCAGCTCTTTTGGCGAGAATAAATACTTTAGACTTTTATGGTCGGTGAAAACTTCAAACTACGCACCGTATAAGTAGTGTCTCCAGATCTTAAGAGCAAAAACCAAGGCTGCTAACTCCAAATCATGGGTACGATAGTTCTTCTCATGGTCTTTCAACTGCCGAGAAGCATAGGCAATCACCTTCCCGTGTTGCATAAGAACACAACTTAACCCAACGAGTGAGGCATCACTATACACCACAAAACCTTCACTACCCGATGGAACAGTCAAGATCGGAGCGGTGGTGAGACGCTTCTTCAACTCAAGAAAACTCTTATCACATTTCTCATTCCACTCGAATCTAGCGTTCTTTCGAGTTAGGTGAGTAAGTGGAGCTGCTAAACTAGAGAAACCTTCCACAAATCTTCTGTAATAACCAGCTAGGCCCAAAAAGCTTCGAACCTCAGTAACACTCTTTGGCCTTCACCATCCTTCCATTGCTTCTATCTTAGCAGGGTCAACTGAAATCCCCTCTTCTGACACCACATGGCCTAGAAATGCTACATTTTCTAGCCAAAACTCGCACTTGCTAAGCTTAGCATATATCTTATGCTCACGGAGTGTCTTCAGGGTGATCCGGAGATGCATCTCATGCTCCTTCTGTGTCCTGGAGTACACTAGAATGTTATCTACAAACACGATCACAAAGCGGTCTAGAGTCGGCTTGAAAATCCTGTTCATGAGATCCATGAATGCTGCCGGGGCATTTGTCAAACCGAACGGCATGACTAGGAATTCAAAATGCCCATATCTGGTCCTGAAAGCAGACTTAGGCACATCTTCCGCCTTTATCTTCAGCTGATGGTAGCCCGACCTCAAATCAATCTTGGAGAAATACTTAGCTCCTTGCAACTGATCAAATAAGTCATTGATCCTAGGTAAATGATATTTGTTCTTGATAGTGACCTTGTTCAGTTGCCGATAGTCGATGCACATCCTCATCGAACCATCCTTCTTCTTCACAAACAACACTGGAGCTCCCCAAGGTGATACACTTGGGCGGATAAATCCAAGACAAAACAATTCGT
The DNA here is from genome assembly GCA_015143295.1 of Tetracentron sinense. Classification (NCBI taxonomy): domain Eukaryota; kingdom Viridiplantae; phylum Streptophyta; class Magnoliopsida; order Trochodendrales; family Trochodendraceae; genus Tetracentron; species Tetracentron sinense. The sequence continues at coordinate 5,825,143 of CM026553.1, read as the reverse complement.
CAATCTACTCCTTAAGCGCTTTCAACTCTGCTGGAGCCATCCTATTTGGCGCTTTAGAGATGGGTGCCGTAAACGAAGCAACTCAATTACAAACTCTATTTCTCTATCCGGTGGTAAACCCGGTAAGTCCTTGGGAAAGACATCCATAAATTCCTCTACAACTGGAATACTTGAGGAATCTGGTGCTTCTGAGGTAGTAAGACTCAATGCCGCGAAATGAGCTAAGTCCTTCTTCTTCAACCCTTGGAAACGAAAAGAGGGCTCACTGATTGGTCTAAAGTTGACCACTTTCCCAAAACAGTCGTTATGCCCATGGTATTTGGAAAGCCAATCCATGCCTAAAATGACGTCAAAGTCTTGGAACTCAAGGACAATCAGATCAGCTGGCATCTCTCTCTGACCTACTCGAATATCACAAGCTCGATAGACCTTATCGGTGATGACCGAACTACCAACAGGAGTAGCGATTGACAATTCACGATCTAACAGACTTGGCTCAATTGAAAACTCTCGTGCAAAACTAGGTATGACGAAGGAGTGAGTGGAACCAGTATCGATCAAAACATGAGCGAGGAAATCATTTATCAACAATAAGCCTGAATTAATACACAAAGCTAATTTGTCAAATCATGAATACATACATGCATCTTACTTCATACCACATAACATTTAATATCACACACATAGCATCAGAACAATATTTTAATTGACTAAAACACAATTAAATGTACCGTGCACAACGTCGTTGGACGCCTGTGCATCCCGCTCTGAGGTAGCAAACACTCGACCCTGAGCTGGCTGGCGAGGTTACTGAAGTCTAGGACCCTGTGGTGGCCTCTGCTGTGTGGACTGCCTACATGGGGGCTTGACTCCCTGTGGCTGAGTCGACTGAAGCCCCTGCTGAATGCAGAGTGGGCAATCTCGGATCCGGTGTGAGACCTCTCCACAATGGAAACAACCTCCAGTAATTGCCCTACACTCTCCCACTCTATGCCTCTTTCCGCACTGGCTACATGCATCATATAACTGGGTACCAGCAGTAGGCGGAGCCACCTGAGATGCTCGAGGGGCTGCCTGAGTAGGCCTTTGATACGGGGTAGGCCTAGCAATGGGCATAGGACCTGCTATCCTTGACCTCTTGTCCTGGGGGACAAACCTGCTTGCTTGCATCTTCTCACTCTTCTTCAAAAATTCCTGTGAATTCTTCTTAGCTATCAAGGTGCGCTGATACACCTCCCTACATGTTTTGAGTTGAAGTATCGAAACCTTCTCCCGGATAAAATCCTTCAAGCCTCGCTCAAACCTCTTTGCCTTGATTCTTTCCGTAGCAATCAAGTGAGGAGCAAACCTAGAGAGCTCTACAAACTTGGCCTCATACTCGGCCACTGACATCCTCCCTTGCTCCAAGGTAGAGAATTCAATTTCCTTCTGATCTCTTACAAACACCGGGAAGTATCTCTCGTAGAAGATGTCGAGGAACTCTTCCCAAGTCCACTCTTGTCCGGCTCGTACCTCATTCCTCTGCCTAGATGCTGCCCTTCACCAATGCTCCGCTTCACCTTCCATGACGAAGGAGGCCCATTTCACCCTCTGCTCATTGGTGGCCTCAAGTACGGAGAAAATCTTCTCTAGTTGCATGATCCATAACTCGGCAACTGAGGGATCCGTGCTACCATAGAAGGCTGGAGGACTCATCCTCCTAAAAGCTTCCACTCCGTTGTGACGGGGTGGGTGAACATCAATCTGCCTCTCTTGCCTAGCTTGACCTGCCGCTAGTAATGCAGTTTGCTGAGCCATAATTTCAGCCTGCCTCTCCATGGCTGCAGCAATAGCTTCCATGGCCCGACCCACATTCGCCTGGGGGGTACCGTCTGGAGTATCCCCATCAGTCACACTGCCACCTCCATTCCTATTATTTCTTCCACCTCTTCTCATGCTTACAATCCTGAGAAGAAGAAAACAATCCATTTAGAACACACTCACATAAAATTCTTAAGTCTACGCTTAATCAAAACTCAATCCTCAACAATTTTAAAGTCCTGAACTTGATGTTTCTTCACTAAGGTTCACATCTTCCTATACCCTACACTTAATACCTTAGCCCTAAAGACTCTAATGCCTTGAGCTCTGATACCACCTCTGTAACGACCCCAAAATCCTACAAGGCTAAAATAGGACTTTGGGATCGCCACATTACTTAAACCTGCTTAAAATCCATGACATACACGAGTCTCGAAAATGAGGATAATAAAATTTCCGATATATCAACTGTAACCAACTAAATAGCACGAGTCTATAGTCAACAAATACAACCCATTAAAACCAAAGAGTCTGATACACAACTATAAAAGTCTACTAAGCAACATCTACTCAAGTCTAATACACTCTTTCAATCAAATGAAATAAAAACTAAGAGGTGTAGCCACCCAAGTCTTTGGCTCCCTCCTCAGAAGGCTCACCTTCACCTCCTTCCTCTGCGTATGTTTCCTCAACCCACGGCTCCGCCGTGTACTCCTGCTCTAAACCTGCCAAGACGAAGTTCGACTGAGTACAAAGGTACTCAGTGTATATAAAATCCAACCAACAATAATAATATACCTGCACTTAGTTAGAAACATATCCAATAACATAATAACATAATCAGAGTGCGGAAGAACGTGTGCGCATATACATCATATCATCACCTTGACTCGTGTACTTGTGAGAATCTTAGACTTGGAAGACAATACACTTATGAGTTGCTTATGCTTATAAGACCATGTGCTTGTGAGATGCTTATGCTTATGCACTTATTTAGATCATACAATGATGTGACATGCCATTCTTGGCAGATACGGACCATGTCTAAGAATCAAATGGTTGACATGCTGTTCTTGGCGGATACGGACCATGCCTAAGAATCAAATGTAATTGACATGCGGTTCTTGACGGATACGGACCATGCCATGCTTATGCTTATTCAGAATATCATACATATGCCATGCTCATGCTTGTGGTCTACATGTGTGACTTGTGAGGCTCTTATCTTAACATACACGTGCATATGTGCTTAAGTGTCGAAATTAACATTCGAGTTGGTAATTGCTTAGATTCCGATCTCCCACCATGGAAACTCCACTATACTGTCCCATACCAAATAGTTAGAGAATTCCCGGTTTGAGAGATGTTCCTCTAAGTTCTTACCTTCCCGACTATCAACTTCCATGCAAATAATTAGACATACTTAACCAACAATTCACATATACATATCTTATCATAATTCATATCGCAATTCATAATCAATTTACTACCATTTCATAAGAGTATAATAGCATTTATCCTTTCAAACATTTTCACAAACACCTTGTGTACGCATAATATGAATCCATTTCCCTTCTATATTTTCAAGCATTCATCAAACCATAATTCTTCCATAAAATCAATTCACTATTCACATCCACATATTAATCCCATCCTCCATATATTTCCCATCCTCCATACATTTCCAATCCTCCATATATTCTATCCACATCCAATCCACATTTCCATCAATAATTAGCTTACTTCATAGAAAATTTGGGAAAAATGCATTTAATCTCTATTCTATCATTTCTATCAAATTAATATTCACAAAACATTAAAATAGAGTTGATTTGGATAGTATATCGACCTTAGGAATCCTTCCCTTGGATTCAAAACGCTCTTGAGGAGATTTGGAGAAGCTTTGAGGACGATCTCCAAGCTTCCCTCTCAATCTTCTAGCAACCTCCTTCTCCCAGCAACCCTCTCCCTCAAACCCTAGGTTTTCTCCCGCTTTTTGTCAAATTAGGTTAGAAATAGGTAGAGTATTTTAATATTTTGAGTAGGACCCCCTATTTATAACCCCAAGGTCTGAGAACAAAAAGACCAAAACGCCCATACTAAAAATTCTGTAAAAATTACGAAAGACCGAGCGATCGGTGCTCTTGACCGAGCTCTCAATAAAAAAAGCACTCTCTGGAAATTTTTCCCATACAAAATTGTGGACCAGTTGATAGATACCGATCGATCGGTCCAAAACTGATCGATCGCTACTTCTGATCGAGCAATCGGTTGCCTACAGATTTTTGACCTACTCTACTGTTTTGGCCATAACTTTTGACTCGCTCGACGGATTTTGACGATTCAACTTGGGTTGGATTCGTCTCTCGAAAACAAACATTTTTGGCATGTTAGAATTTTTAAATTCCACTTAATTAATAGACTAAATTGTCCCCAAAGTTGACTGATCTGTAATTCCATTAGATAAAACCCACCATTGACTTAGCTTAAACTGAAAATAAGTAAAAACATCAAACATGAACTTCAAAGAGGGTTCCAACACCTTTCTAATGGTTCAAGAATCACTCAATTCCAGTAAACGGTGCCAAAACTAGAGCTTCCTAAAGTTTAGGGTGTGATATGACATCCCTCTGTTACAAGTTTGATTAAGCCTAGTTTACACCACACCAAATAAATATATAATACAATAAACATCAAAACATCACAAGGACTATAATACCCCTAATACAATGAAGTAAAAACATGAAAAAGATTCGGGGTCTCTACAGACGATTGGCTACATCAAAGCTATATAGGCTAATAATAGAGAAGATTTCGACCTCTCAGGTTAAGGACAATCTGTCAAATGGACTACCCTACATATAAAGACAATATATTTCTAAGGGTATCCACTAAGCGATCCAGTTGTAATATAAGTACATCTTACTTATATTCACATCTTAGCCAAGAGACCCTTCTCTCAGTGATTGAGATCCATCACTCCATCATATGGAACTAAGAATGTGTAAGTTAGTAGGAATAGATTGTCCAGATGTATCTTGAATAACTTAGAACAATTTTAGGTCTACAAGGAACTGGAAAACCATATCTCCTTAGCAATTAGTTAATAACTAATTGGATGGTTTTTCTACAATGTTACCTAAGGGACAAAGTAGTATCATCCAATGAGATACTTTTAATATGTTACCTAATGCCGAAGACAATGTGTGAATGTAAAATATGCTTTTATTGAATAAGTAGACTAATACAATTCTGGAGTGGCTTTTGTGGGCATATATGTCTAACAAACATATCATCATTCATTTCATCAAAAGTATCAAGCATCATTTATCAAAACATACATTTCAAACATATCATTAAAACATTCATATTTCCAAAACATGTTTCAAACAATATCACAAGTTCATAATATCAATTATATCATCAAAACATCATATCATTGAAAGCATAACCATGTTTCAAGCATCAAGGCATAATTAATCAATCAAAGCATATGATCAATCATCCAATTTATTCAAGGAACATTCTTTGGTACCCAAACTATTTCGGATCCAACTAGGTTTGCTTTGGGAAGATTTGTCCCCTTAGGCACCCAAACTTGCCTAATCCTCTTATTACCAACAAAAGTATAAATATTTCTTGAAGTACAAGAGGTAAAAAAATTTTGATAATTCTTTTGTTTATCTTTTAGATTATAGCCTAATCCGTCTTTATCATCTTTGATTACCTAACATAGTATCTAATATCTTTTTGTCATTAACAAATTTAGTTACTACGCAATTTAAGTCATCAACCTTAGATTTTAAATCAACACATTCAAAGCATTCATTGGTTGATACTTGAGGGCTAGATTTAATTTCTTTTTCAATTTTTCATTTTTCATTTTCTTCTTTGAAAATTTTATTTTCATTTTGAACAAATTCATTTTTATTTAAAAGGGATAAATTTTCCTTTTTAATCTTTTTATTCTTGGAAGTTATTTTTCCAAATTCATCATATGCTTCTCTTAATTCATCAATAGAAGAAGTTAACTCATCCTCATGTGCCATGAGACATAGATTAGCTTGCTCCTTGTTACTTGAGCTTGAATTTGATTTACTATTCTCAGAGTCATCCCATGTAGTAGCCTTCATAGTTGAAAAAATCCGGTGAACCCCAAAAATAATATTTTTGAGTTGAGAACTGAAAAACCCAAGGGGGTGGCTAGGTCTCCTTATAAGTCTATCTACCCTTTTTAAGATTTAATAATTAAATTATTAAATAAAGGAGGATAAACAATAAAGTGCAGAAATAGAGAAGACAAGTAAACCACAACACAAAGGTTTTTACATGGAAACCCTTCCAGGAAAAACCACGAGACCTAGTCTAGTAAAGAGATATCACTAAGACAAAGATTCAAATACTTACAAGACTCGAACCTGACCCCCTCGAACTCGACACTATGATCCTTGAGTTCTTTGTCCTCCATGCCTCAAAAAAAATCATGATCTCGCAAGACTCGTAATCTACAACAGTAGCATATTCTTCTTTTTGTGTCTCCACATCCACAATCTCCAAAGAACGATCTCCGTCAATGACGGCTTTGGATTCCTGCAACCAAATAACCACAATTCTCTTCTGATCGATCTTCTTCGAAAAGGCTCTGATTCACACCGGCCAATGTTCTTCACAGAACGGGTTGATGGTTGTTTCACAAAACAAAGCCTAGTTGTATTCCCAACAATGGAATCACAAGAAAGAATGATCAACAAAGTCTTGCAAACTCTAGGGTGGAAGAGGAGAGGAGAATGAGTTTGAGAAACCCTAAATTTCTTTAAAAAGCTCTCTCTAAACTCTCAAAACTCCTTAGGTTCGAATAAGGATCAAACCCTCTTTATATATAGCAAAATAAGGACTTAGAGTCCAAATCCACGAGGACCGGTTGACCGGATTTTAGGTGTGGTCGACCGGTCAAAAAACAGCCCACTGGAAAAATAAGTCATACAAAATCTTCGACATTTGGTCGACCGGATTTAAATCCATTCGACTGGTCAACTTTGGAATTTGCAAAAACTTCCTTAATAAAAGTTGTATCTCTTTTTGATGTGGTCGTTTTGATATATTATAGACCAAAATCGGAGTAACGGTTAATGACTTATGCCCCGAACACCGAACAAGGGTTGTTTTGCATTTCCAACCGCTCATATGCCTATGTAGACTTGTATCTAGTCACCTAAGGTACATAGAATGATTCTAAGTAAATTTCCACCTAAGGTATAAGGTATCTAGGTCACTTACCATCCTATGAGTGTGACGAAGGTGATGCTTTAAATATCTTCAATTGAATTTCTTCGGTCTTCATTATCACTGAATTGGATGCTTGAAGGCAATGTACACAAGACACTACTAGATAATTTTTTTTTGACACCAGAATATGCCAATACCAAAAGTATGGATTTATAATCTCCCCCTTTGGCAATTTCGTAACAAAATCCAACTCGACACAAACTCACCTAAACATATCAAACGATGAATTAGGTCATTACATAACTCCAAACAAGTTACATGACACCAATTGACATACAACATAAATTGTAGACACTGAAGCTCTTGTCATGAAATATCTGTTTGATGCACACCTGCACATGCTAATAAAAAATCCCATGAAGCATGTAGCGAATGAGTAAAATCGTGGTGAATCCTCTAGCAGGTATAGCTTGGGGAAGGGACATAGGCGGGATTGTTAAACCTCATGAACAATATCTTTGTATTTGCATTCTCTAACTCTTCCATTTACTTTATTGTTTTGCTTTGCTTGTGTATAATTGCATAATTTCTTTCCCTTTTAATTAGTATAATTGGAATTCCACTGAAGGGATTAGGAAGAATTTTTAAATTGTTATAGACCCTATTCACCTCCTTCTAGGGTCGAATCCTTGGGCAACACCCTAGACTTCCACAAATAATAAATTTAGACATCACCTCATTACGATGTAACCATCGGAGATTAGAGAATTGCTTGCATGTACTATCTCAAAATATATTTACTAATAAATCCTTCCACAATCCGATATCGCATATAAGCTTCGGGGATTAGAACAAGTCCACTGTTTAGTCCCTAGCTTATGAATAGAATTCTTTCTCATGAATACTTTTTCATTGAATTGAATTTCCAAAACACTTTCGAAGAAACATTGGAAAATAACTTATATTGAAAAATATCAACTTCGATAAACACCATTTTATCGAAAAGCACCAGTACTGGATTTCTCTGTTCAGTTCAACAAGTATCATCTTGATATCAATATCTCCAATTAAGGAGTAGTGGATTCTTTATTGAGTGTTTACACACTTCTCCAAACACTATGTACATGACCCAACGTAGCCATAAATAGTCATGTGTATTAGACATTACCGATTGGGACATCAAAGCCATATAGACAGATGTTTGAAAAGATGTTAACCTCTCAGGTCTAAGGATAATTTTTCGAATGGATTTAACCATAATACAATCTGACAGTGTATTCCATAGGGTATCCACTAGTGACCCCATTCAGTATTATGTACTTATTGCACATACTCACATGTTAGTCAAGAGTCACCACTCTCTATGAATCAGATTCATCACACTATCTTATAGAACTACACATGTGCAAGCCATGATGAAGTACGATGCCCAATCAGTACTTTAGAGGCTTTGAACATTATTAGGTTTACAAGGAACTGAAAAATCATATCTCCTCACAACCTTTGAATGATTTTCCTACAATTTTACTTATAAAGCTTTATGTCATTATCAAATGAGATTGTAATTATTATAAATACCCTTTATAGTTGGTTGTATGAATGTAATGCTTCTCTAATCAACATAAAAAAGTCTTATATTGGCTTTCGAGGGCATATAGATCCAACAATCTCCCACTTGTACTCTAAGACAATTTAATGTAATGCACATCTTCTCAGTGATGTTTCTCAAATAGCAACTGAGGCATAACTTAATATATGGGTCTGTTATGTTTGCTTTACCACAACTATTATAGTAATGCAATACTAATTACAACTCTTGCAGATTTATTATCAATAACCACAATCTTAAAAGACTAAACAAAATGATATTGTCCAACAGTCATTTTTAAAAGTTAATTTGCTTTTACTTTACCATTGTACAATGTTCCTAACCAATCTTACCTATATCTTATCACAACAATATGTGATGAATATCCGGTCTAATACAAGTATATTGTCTCATGATATCACATATCTAAGATAAACAAATTCCTTACCTTAAAGGTAGAATACTCTTTTCTTGGAATCTTACTTGTACAAAAACATGATTGTTATTGGGAGAATAACAACATTTTCTTTTTTGTCTCTAAACTATTTAGGACTAAGAAAACATGATGTCAAAGTTTTGTCCTTCATTGCAATAATTGCTAGATCACATCTGAAAGAGAAGAATAATATTCATACTACATTCACAATGAGTAGAATATTATCTTTATATAGAACCAGGAAAGTAATCATGCTCCCACTAACCAGTTTATACACAAAGGATACTTTTATTCTTAGATGAAAATCAAACAGTTTGATTAATTTATCAGAATAAAAGTTAGTCTAACTACAAATTTTGGGACCTGTGGGTTGTAGTGTACTATTTAGGTATGGTTTGAATAGAGAGTTGATCTCTATCAATTCTCATAGTTATCGGTCTATTGGGCTTCCGCTTCTTTAAAAATCAATTCGATGAACCTCAAATCAAGATTTGAGTTGAGAACTCACAAAGTCAAGGGGATGGTTAGGGCTTCCTATAAGTCTATCTACCTTTTTGATGTTTTAAAATTTAAGTTTTTAAGTTAAGAGATGATGTACTTTAAGTGTGGAAAATAGAAAGCCAAGCAAACCACAACACAAGGATTTTTATGTCGAAACCCTTCCGAAAAAAACCATGGGACCTAGTCTAGCCATGAAAATCCACTAAGACAAAGTAAACAAGAACTTACAAGACTCGAACTTGACTCCTTCGGACTCGACACTTCGATCCTTCAGTTCTTAGTCCTCCATACCTCAAAAATTCATCATGTACTCTCAAGTCCGTGATCAACCAGAGCCGCTTGTACTTCTTTTTGTGTCTCAAAAACAGTCCATGATCTTTCGATCAATCTCCATCAATGACGGCTTCGGATTCCACTGACCAATTCACACATCCACGATCTGTCTCGGATCGATCTCCTTCGTAAAGGCTCCGGAACACTCTGGCAAGGTGTTCTATCCAAAACGGATTGATGGTTTGATACAAATCAATACCTAGATGGACTCCTTCAAAGGACAAGTCCAAACAAGCAAAATTGAAACTTTGGGCTTGCAAACTCTAGGTTTAATGCACTAACAAAAGGGGTTGAGAAAAATAGATTCCATAGGTTTTATGACCTCTAGAGAAACTCAAAAAACCTATCTACCCACTCCCAAGGTTGTGCTCCACGAAGTGGAAGGGTTCTAGCTTTATAGGGAATCAAAAACTAAGAGTAGAAGTTGCTAAAAAGTGTTTAAAACCAAAGGGGAAACCAAAAAAACGAATTAGGCTGATTTCCCATATCAGGGTTGATCCTGGGGGATAGGTGGATCGACCCAAGTGAGCAGTTTAGTCGACCGAACCATCCTCCAGTGTCGACCTCAAAAAACCCACTCTCTGCCCATTTTTGGGTCTCACACAATCTTAGTTTTTAGAAAAATTTCAGAATTTTAAAGAAGTTTTGTACTGTTTATCTCATCACCTAGGATCCGTATGATTAGTCTAGGACACTTACCACCTAAGGCAACATATTAGGATTATTCTAAGTTGATTCCCACCTATGGTATCATGGTATCTAGGTCACTTACCATCCTATGAAGGAAATGATCAACCGAGTATGGTATCTAGGTCACTTACCATCCTATGAAGGAAATGATCAACCGAGTCTTCAACGGTTCGTCAATGGTCTACAACTTCAATTGTTTGCGGATGCTTGACGGCAAAGACACAAGATACACACCTATACCCTATACTCACTTGTTTTGACACCAGAATATGCCAACACAAAAAGCATGGACTTTACAATCTCCTCCTTTGACAATTCCGTGGTAAAACCAAACTGAAGTACATGACTTGACACAAACTCACTCAAACACATCAAAACGGTGAATTAGGACATTACATGACTCCAGCACTATTACATTGCACCAATTGACAATTGATATTAAATTAAGACACTTAAGCTTTTGTCAAGTAAAATCAGTCTGCTGCAACCTTGCCAATTAAACAAAACACCTAGTGAAGCATGTATGAAATATAAAAATAAATCATCACAGGTAATGCAAGGATTGTATGGAATATAACAATAAATCATCACAGGTAATGCAAGGAATGTACTGAACTTGAGAAATACTACCCAACATTCTCTCCCTTTTTGGCACAATTGTCAAAGGTAATCATGATTCCAATATCACAAAGAAATATACCAGTTTAACACATGTGAAGTATCAAGACAATCATAGTACAACCAAGTAAATGCATACAATGCGGGGACTAAAGAGTGGGGAACAAGATAGAAATAAAAAGCACAAACTCCCCCTCAACAACTCAAGCACAGAACTCCCCCTCAACAACTCAACTTGATCTACTCCCCCTAAGATCAAGGAAACCACAAAAAACAGGGCACCTATGCTAGAAAGGCCCATGCCAAATAAAAGGAAACACACAAAAATTATCATGTGCCACACAAACATGCATCAAAAGCATTCCAAGCAGTAGTAATTTAAAATTACAAATCCAATGAAGAACATGATTAGTTAGACCGACTGAGGATACACATCTAACTAAATCTCACAGAATGCTAAAGCATAGCCAATTCACTTAGACACATTTAGTGAACAGTTCAAAAGTGAAGCATTTGTGTGTAGTGGTGGTTTGACAAGATACTAGATCAAGGTTTCTTTCCCTTTCCAAGGATATGACATTAACCACTAAGGGGACTCCCGGAGATATACATCATAGAAGTCAAACCTAGTTAGATCCAAATATGCTAATTTTTTACATTTTAGTGCTCCTGTATCCATTTTATTTGAATCATTATTTTGCTTTTATTTTTGGTCAAATACCTCCAAACTATGTAAGATTTCTTTTGATGATCTTTATCTGATCATATCTTTTCATGCAGTGATGGCTTTCACATTGTCTAGGTAGGTAGTCCTGGCTATTAGCAGCAGGGGCTTTTACTCTACTAACCCAGATAGATACCTACTGTCTGCCTAGGTAGCCATTTTATACTGTTTGCATCCAATAGTGACTTTCACACTAACCCAATAGGTAGCCCTTTTCATTGCAATAATTTAAGCTCATGGAGGATACACAAAATGGGGATGACTAACAAATATGGTCATTCTAGATTGGTCATCCAAGGTCACACTACTAGGATAAGTCAAACACCTACAGATTGGAAAATAGACCTCTTAACAGAATCAGTCAGAGAGCATGTGAAATTTGTAAAGCTTATACACATGAATAAGTCTCTAACTGTTCAAGATAAAACCGGTCTAATTTTCAGCCTAACCAAGAGACTATGAAGGTGAAATATCCTCAATCAGCAGCACACTCATGTTCAACTCTGGACAAGTATAGAAATAAAGATCACACAAGGAATGCAGATCATGCAAGTTAAACAAGGGCAACATGAAAAAAATCTTTTTGGATTTTATGGTTTTTCAATGTTTTTAAATTTTTCAAAATAAAGAAAACAGAAAAACCTACTAAAGCAAATAAACACTAGTAAAAAGAAAGACTACTAATATACACAAATATCATAGCACTAGGGCAAGATAAAACACTAACAACATACCCTAGGCTATGACAGGCACGGGCTAAGTGAAGCCCTTTAGGTCTTCTTTTCTCACCCAAACGGTTTTAGAAGTTTGATTGACCCTTTGGTCTCTAACCATTTCAGTTGAGGTAGGTATGACCTTTTGCCTCTTCCTCTTGTTCCTCCTTTTTCAGGATTGAGTTCTACAATTATGGCGGGCATTATGGTTCTCCCTGTTACCTCCTCTATATCTATCATGAGGAGTGTCATGACCATGTCACTGTCTAGAGTTGTGAGCTATCTTCATCACATCTTCACACAAACTCCTAGACTTCTCCACTAGGATCTCAACTCTCCTTTGAAGATTCCAATTAAAGTTGTTGTGGTTCTCAAAACCATGATTGGGCATTCTTTGAAGTTTAGGACATTGAGGCTTAATATGACCCTTCACTCCACAGTTATGATATGTAGGAATGAATTTCTGAGTAGAAGGGTCTTTCCCTTTAACAGGAGGGCGCCTTTTAGCACCAGACTCAGTGTTCGAGGTGGATGGAGTTCCCTTCTCATCTCCACACCTCTGATTTTGCTCAAGATTAGACAACTTGATTTCAAGACTTGTCTTTTCATCAAGATACACATATTAATCAAATTTAAGTAGCTGAGTCTTGGCAAGGAGGGAAGCCTTCTCTTCCTCAAGCTGTGACACAAGAGCTCTCAACCCTAAAGCCACTTGGTCTAAGGCATCTTTTTCCATTTCAATAGATTTGATCTTTTTGGACATGAAAAATTGAACATTTTTTAGCTTTAGGCATTCCTGAAATAGTTTATCATAGGCTACCTTAAGGTCTCCCTCAGAATCTGAGTCATTCTAACTCTCAACATCCTCCTCACCATCACTACAGTGTTGGTTACTCACAGCATTTGAAGAAGATTCCTTAATCCCAGATAGGGATGCAGTGAATGCCACATAACCCCTAGTCTCCTCACAAGAAGAACTATCTGATTCCTCAGATTCAGATTCACTGTCATCCTTGCCTTGCCCTTAAACCTTTTCTTATTGGAGCATTCAGCGGTAATATGGTCGTAGCCTTGACATTCATAGCATTGAACACCTTGGGATTTCTTGTCCACACTTTTAAAATGTTTCTTGTTTTCAAAGTGCTTGGACTTGGGCTTTTCAAAAGATCTTTGTCCTTTCGGATTAAATCTCTTATTAAGTTTCAAATTTTTTTTATATTTCTTTGCAAATAAACCCAACTCTTCTTCTTCATCCTTAGAGTCACCATCTGAACCATCTATAGATTCCTTGACGGACTTCATGGTAATGGATTTTGGTTTCTTAGATGGGTTCAGATTTAACTCATAGGTTTAGAGAGAACCAACCAACTCTTCAAGTTTGAGAGCATCAACATTTTTGCTCTCCTCAATAGCGGTAACCTTCGATCGAAATCTCTCAGGTAGAGATCTCAAAATTTTTCTCACAATTTTGGACTCTGGAATTCTTTCCCCTAGATTGAAACAAGAATTGACAATGTCACTCAGATTGGCATAAAAACTATCAAAAGTTTCTTTATCATCCATCATCAACTTTTCAAACTTAGAGGTCAGCAATTGAAGTTTGGAGATCTTGACAGTTGTAGTCCATTCATGGACAATTTGAAGATTGTCCCATGCCTCATTTGAAGTGTCACATTTAGAAATACGTCAAAATTCTTCGAGTGTGACAGTGGCGAAGATTGCATTTAGAACCTTACTATTCCATGTACAACTTTCAAGTTCTACATTTGTCCATTCAGAAGAAGGTTAGGGATGGTTTGGTCAATTATGGTCTTTGTTGGATGGGTCCAACCTTGTTCAATGGAGAACTATACTCTTTCATCTAATGATTTTAGAAATGCTCTCATTCGAGCTTTTCAATAGGCATAATTATTCCCATCATATAATGGGGGACAAGAGATGGATCCTCCATCTCTTTAGAGAATCATATTCACCGAAAAAATGAGTCAAGATCACACTAAAAGGTTAGTGAACCTGCTCTGATACCAATTTAAAAATCAATTATGTGAACCTCAAATCAAGGTTTGAGTTGAGAACTCGCAAAGTCAAGGAGATGGTTGGGGCTTCCTATAAGTCTATCTACCCTTTTTGATGTTTTAACAATTAAGTTATTAAGTTAAGGGATGATGTACTTTAAGTGCGGAAAATAGAAAGCCAAGCAAACCACAACACAAAAATTTTTACATGGAAACCCTTCGGGGAAAAACCACGGGACCTAGTCTAGACATGAAAATCCACCAAGATAAAGTAAACAAGAACTTACAAGACTCGAACTTGACACTTCGATCCTTCAGTTCTTAGTCCTTCATGCCTTGAAAATTTATCACGTACTCTCAAGTCCTGTGATCAACCATAGCCGCTTGTACTTCTCTTTGTGTCTCGAAAACAGTCCACGATTTTCCGATCGATCTCCGTCAATGACGGCTTCGGATTCCACCGATCAATTCACACATCCACGATCCATCTCGGATTGATCTCCTTCGCAAAGCCTCTGAAACACTCCGGCCAAGGTGTTCTATCCAAAACAGGTTGATGGTTTGATAGAAATCAATACCTAGATGGACTCCTTCAAAGGACAAGTTCAGACAAGCAAAATTGGAACTTTGGGCTTGCAAACTCTAGGTTTAATGCACTTACAAAAGGGGTTGAGAAAAATAGATTCCATAGGTTTTATGATCTTTGGAGAAACTCAAAAAACCTTTCTACCCACTCCTAAGGTCGTGCTCCACGAAGTGGAAGGGTTCTAACTTTATAGGGAATCAAAAGCCAAGAGTAGAAGTTGCTAAAAAGTGTTTAAAACCAAAGGGGAAACCAAAATAATGAATTAGGATGATTTCCCATATCAGGGTTGACCCTAAGGGATAGGTGGGTCGACCCAAGTTAGTAGTTCGGTCGACCGAACCATCCTCCAGGGTCGACCTTCAAAAAACCCACTCTCTACCGATTTTCCTCATACATAATTTTCTATACCCAGGGTCGACCCTCAATGGTCAGGGTCGAGCCTGAGGTGCAAACCTAAAATTAAAACTTCGTTTTTGATTCTTGCACCTTTCACTGAAGTTGTAGTTCTTTTTGACGCAGTCGTTTTGACATATTATGGAGCAAAATCCGAGCTACGGTTTGGGAGATACGCCCAAAACAAGCAACCTTAGTTTTTAGAAAAATTTCAGAATTTTAAAGAAGTTTTGCACTGTTTATCTCATCAACTAGGGTCCGTATGATTAGTCTAGGACACTTACCACCTATGGCAACATGTTAGGATTATTCTAAGTCAATTCCCACCTATGGTATCATGGTATCTAGGTCACTTACTATCCTATTAAGGAAATGATCAACCGAGTATGGTATCTAGGTCACTTACCATCCTATGAAGGAAATGATCAATCGAGTCTTCAACGGTTCTTCAATGGTCTTCAACTTCACTTGTTTGCGGATGCTTGATGACAAAGACACAAGATACACACCTTGACCCTAGACTCACTTGTTTTGACACTGGAATATGTCAACACAAAAAATATGGACTTTATACAGAACAATTCTAGATTTAGTTTCTGTCCTAGGAAAATTGTATTCCTATTTACAAGTTTCTTTTTTTATCCAGGAATAAAGACTAAATGTCTCTAATACGAATCCCAAGCTCATCTTCTATTGAATCATATCCAATATTTTTCAATTTAACAATACCATCACGCTATGGTTTGTTATGGGAATTATCTGAGAGAAGATGTAATGAGAGTAACTTATGAAATTTCTATTAAGAGGTACTCTTCTCATCCATGGAAGACGTGCTTAGCTGTTTCTCTATTTCATTGTGGAATTCTTTGAACTTTTCAAAGAGGGTGAAATAAAGTTAGCTACCTCTTAGTGGAAGATTCATATGACTATGATCATCCATGTGTACTAATATAATATAGGAAGGCACATCTTTGTTCATGATATTACTCATAGGATTAAGTTCCTAAAGACTAAGGAATGTGCCAGATACTAAATTAATGTTACAATAGTAACAACAAGTAATTGGCACATATATAGTCTCTAAGAATAAAATCCTAGTTTGAGCTAGTTTTCATTAAAACTTCTCAATGGTGACTATAACAACTATTGCTTTTGTCAGATTCCCAAGTAGAGGTTTTATCTACTTGGCCTTCTCCTTCTCCTTAGCAAACATGCGATTATTGCACTTATGCAAGGTCATATCAAGCATTAGGAGTTGGATATTCCAACAATTAAGTTGGACTTGATGAGTATATAAGTTGGTCATTCCTTTTAAAGGTTTGTCCTTTATCCAATGACCAACTGCTTCAGTATGAAGCATATTCATTATACTTTCCTTTCTTCTCAGAAGAGCCATTGGGCAATTCTTGAGATAGTAAGCACAAACTTTAGATTCATTTTCCAGTTCAAATGCTTTGAATTGGTTAAGAGATTCTCATAAAAGAAATGGTAAGGTGGTTCTAGAATGTCATGACAATAAATAAACATACATCATAATATCACACATTAGAATATCATTAGATCAGAGTTTTCAATCTTTGATGATATTTCTCATCATTCAGTCAAATTTCATAGATCTCTCGGTCTATAAAATTAGGAAATATGCTACTTTATATTTCTGATGAGCATTAGGTGCCTTATAATACATATGCAATCTTCCATGCTAGGATAGTATTACACATGCACCATAAGGTGGGTAGTAACTATCCATCATTCTGAACATCTCATACATAACTCCATATGGTAATCAGTGATTCCCAATTTTCTTATGATTGTCGCAACCTAAAATACCCCCTAGGAGTTAGGGATACTTTAGCTCTTAACTTATTATCTCCAAAACCATCCTGTGAAAATACGCAAGGCATATACATAGCCGAAGCAAAATGTCTACATATCATAAACTTGTGATCTGTAGTCCAAGTCTGAACCAACATATTTTAACAAAATTTAAAGTTTAGAGTGATAGACATGATGCCCAGAAAAGTCATTTAGATTGTTAGACTCTTATTAATTTGATTAATAAAGACCTCTTCTTAATCTATTGTGTATTCATTATGGGTAATTGACCATGATCATGAGATGATTTATACGATATGAGATATCGATAAAAGTCCATAGGATATATTGTAGGAAAGTTATGTGATTGGATTATCACAATTAGATATAACTTTCCGGTTCCTTATACCTTATATAGTCACAGCTGTGGGTGAAGCTGGGCACTTCACTTATATGGCTACCAGAATGCTAAGATGTTCTCAATAGTTGAGATGTAGTTCTATATCGAACTATTGTAGTGGAGACTACACATCAGCATATGGGTGCTTAAATGTACACTAACTGATTGCATTCAATGAGAGACCTCTTGCATAAACATATTATCAAATAGTTGGTCTCTCATTCACATTGAACAGTTTCGATGATCCTTAGATCTGATGTTTTCATCTATGACTGAGCAGTGATCTGACTGTTTTGATCCACCAAAGTATTTTCTACCTTAGGAAATATGATACAGTGACAGTTGGATAGTCAGAAAGCTATTCAAGTCATGATGAATTTCAAACAAGAAATCTATGCTCATTTATTTGAGAGATTATCCAAGTTCTGAGTAAGACAGTTGATTAAGTTCAAATCCTGCGCAAGTGATTTTGAAATCAAAATAAATTTTGAAATATACTTTTATTAAAAGATATTATACTTATTAAAAGATTTTCTCAAAATGTTTTTCATGAGAAATTGTTTTTCATGGCTTAATCCTAAGTCTTGGAAACCCGGATGATTTGCAATGGGCTATGGGTTAGATAGTATGTCAATCTCGAAGGCCCATTAGGGATAATTTATTTGGAAGGGTAAATCGAATTAAAAAGTTCATGTGGCGGAATCCGTATTGGTTAATGTTCATACACTAGGATTCAATTACAACATGGATATCTCACGTCACTTGCAATTCCGATGTAATTCCTATTTAGGGTCAATGGGATAACATTGGGTAAGCTAGGGTAAGAATGTCCCAGAGCAATCTGTGGAGATGCTCACATAACAAATACAAGCTCATAAATTGATTAAATTAATTGTTAATTTAAACATAGGGATTATTTTAGTAATTATTTAATTAACATAATTAAAGGGAAAATGGGTTTGACCCATATCCAAAAACCCATCCATTGAACCTTTAATATGGGCCCAAGCCCATGGGTTTAAACCCTAGGGTGGGGCACCCACTGTGGTAATCCTAATTGGATTAGGATTTGTTTAATTGAATAATTTTTGAATAATATCTCTTTTAATTATGGAATTAATATCCAATGGTTGGATTGCAATTAGGATTAAGATGATATTGTAATTGGATTACAAAAAGGAGTTTTAACTCCTCAAAACTCATGCCCCATAGAAGCTCACGCCCCCCCCCTCCCCCCCCTCCCCCCCCCTCCCCACGTGGAGTTGGTCTCCTAGTTTGACTAGGTTTCCTCCTTTTGTTGGATGTTGACTTATCCCTTTTAATTAAGGAATCCTCTTTTAATTAGGACTATTTAATTAGTAGCATTTATATAACTAAAGTAGTTATAGTCAAACTAGGAGTTTATTAATAATAAGAGTTATTATTAATAAATAACTCCTAAAGAGATAAGTTATAGTTGGAGTAGGGGTAGGATTGGATCCTAGTCTATAAATACACCAACACTTAGACCATAAGAGATTTCATAATTCTCCAGAATTTTTTCTCCCTCCTTCTCCTCTCTCTCCAAACCATGAGCCCCTAGGGTGAGTCCCTAGGGTTTTCGTGAAGCTACAAGGGTGCTCCATGTTGGGTTTGCTTTTCTAGGGTTTTAAACCTTAGTATTTTTGGTGATAGAAGGTCTACACCATTGATCCATCTTCTTCCTATTACTTCAATAATTCCAAAGGAGATTCTAAGGCTTCATGGGGATAGCGAAGAACAAGAATCGAGCTTCTAGTATTTTTTTGGAGAAATCTCTACAAAGAGTTCTGACGGTTCGAGTGGATTAAGCTTCACCGGTGAACATCATTCACCAAGGTGATATGACTAAAACTCTTAGATAATTTTTGATGCTTTCTATGGTGTTAAGATCTAGGGGATCCAGTTTCCGCATAATTTTTATCCGGATACCCCTTCATAGAGTGGACATGCACACTATCAAAATACACATCTCCATCACCACTCTCAACAATAATCTAGATAGGACCACCTATCTAGAGCTCCATCATCCTAGCTATGATCCATGGTAGGCTCCGGCTCGTAGTACTCCTCTATCCAAGGCTCAGGAGCATTTGCTATAGAACCCCAGAACGTTTGTTTATGTCTTGGAATGCGTGTCAAGGCATGAAGCCTTTGTAATCTCCATTTTCCATGGAATGAGAATTTAAAAACTTTTGAGAATTTTACAAGAATGCTATAAAATAATTAAATAAAATATTTAATAATATGTCATAGCCTTAGAAAGGTCCTAGGCATGTTCCTAGAGGGTTAGAATAGAAATGAGATAGAGGGTTAGAATAGAAATGGGATAAGTCCAAGTAGTGGATTTGAGTGGAAAATGGACTTAGCGTCAAAATTTGCAGAGGACCGATCGCTCGGTCACAAGAGCGCGATCAATCGGTACAAAACCGATCTATCGGCATCTATCGACTGGTCCAAAAATTTGTATGGGGAAAAAATTCCAGAAAGGGTGTTTTCAACCGATCGCTCGGTCAAAAACGCTGATCGATCGGTAGGCCACCGGTCGCTCGATCATAAGCATTGATCGCTCAGTCTTTCGCGTTTTGCAAAAATTTCATTAAGGGTATTCCTGGTCTTTTGGCCATTCCACCCTTCACTTTAAGGCTTGCTCGAGCCTTGGGTCCCCACTCACAACACTTAGAGCATTTTGAGAGAGAGGAAGAGAGAACCTAGGGTTCCTAAAGGTTCTTCCTATTTGAGAGAAAGATCAAGGGTTGAGAACCCTAGATCATCCCAAAAGCTTGGATTTCTCAATCCAAGGCTCAAGCACGTGTGGAGTTCCTTCTCCAAGCTCGGCAGCGTCTTCCACGACATTTCTCAAGGGTTTTCTTCCATTTTTCAAGGTCGGTACCCTATGCTACCCTTCTAGTTCATCTTCTCCTCCTTTTTCTACATTTTTGTGGTTTTTCCCCAAATTTCAAGCATGATAATGTGATAGGATGACTGGATGGAGAATGTGATGGGCGATGGATGCCATTTGGATGTTGTGATGCATGAAATGGAAAGGGTCTTTCACAAATAATGAACACACATGGATGATGGATGGATTGGATTAATCATTTTGATCAAGAAAAGCATGATTTAAGGCATATGAAATTTCTAGGGTTTTATGATAGTGTGTTACTCATTTTTCTATAACGGTATGAATATTTTTATGTGTTGAAACAATGCTATTCCATGTATTATTATCTCCAATGTCACGTTTAATTCCAAGCTAAATTATGTACACGGCTTCACGAGCATGGCATAGATGACATGGTTTATCGCGTTTTTCAAGAATAATGGTTTCATTCTCGATTCATGAACACCAAGACAAGGCCAAACGTATGGGTTGATAAATAGAGGTAGGGCATATCTTAAGATTTGTTTTGCCTCACTTTGACAAGAACAAGAACACGTCAAGCAAGATGTTAGTGCGCCTCCAAGCATGCATGTTTACTTTATTACATTTTTGCAAAAGAGGGGGTTTACACTTCCCTCCCTTCAAGTTGCTTCATTGCATTTTCGTAAAAGAGGGGGGTTTACACCTCTCTCCCTTCAAGTTGAATATTTCATATCTCAAAAGAGGAGGTTTACACCACCCTCCCTTCAAGTTGTTCAAGGGCACTAACATCCCAAGCACATGAGCATGTTTAAATTCCAAGCAAGCAAGCATGGACATTTTAATTTTATGACAAGACATGCATGACATGCATGAAACGACAAGACAAGTAAGACAGAATATGATAAGACAAGTTTTCAAGCACGAAAAGAGTATTTCAAGTCAAGTCAAGCACACAATGACTTCAAGATTTTTCCCGGCTTTGATGTGATGTAAGTATGAATTATAAACTATTTACCTTCCTGTTATGATATGAATTGCTTCCGCTTTATTTCATTATTATGTTGCTATGACTGTTGGTTAGTATTTTATACCCGCCAAGTGTTTCAATACTTAGCCGTACATTTGATGTCGGTAGGTGTTGGTGGATCGACCACCCCTTTTGACATATGTGCTCTCGGTCCATGGGAGGAAGAGGAGTACTTCGAGGAGGTCCTTGCGGAGGAGCCTCATGTAGAGGGCTATTATTAGGTGGTAGATTCTAAGTGAGTGTGGGTGAGCACGAGAGATTTTATACCCATGTATTTTGGCAGGCATGTCCGTACCTTCTTTCTGTTGATTTTCCTTTTGTACAAAACTTGGATTATATGTATACATAGAAGGTTTTGTTAGACTTCCGCTGTGCCATGTTAGTTTATGCTTCCGCTATTTTATCCTCTATCATATATGTTCCGTGTGATTTACAAGATGGTTTGTAAAGCATGTCATGAAGGTCATGATAAGTTGTCCAAGATTTACTCTAACTCCTAGGGTGGGTTTTGGGTTGCGACATATGCATCCACAGAATCTACCAAAGTAAACAATTCAGCTGAGCATGGAATACTCAGTGTATACAAACTACTAGCTAACAACGTTATAAAACATTATCATGCACGCAGTTCATCAACTCATCCAAAATTGTAGAGCGTAGAGTGAGAAGCCTTACTTCAAAACTTAACTTAGAAAAATGTGTAGTTTTCTAAACATAGTCTTATGAGCGTACTTTAAAATCAAATCTTATGAGTTCTTACGAGAAACCAAAACTTAGATTATGAGTTCTTGTGAGAATCAAGATTCTTATGAGGTCTTTGAGCTTATGAGATTCACTAGTTCTTATGAGATATTTGCTTATAAGACTTATGAGATTCTTATGAGCTTATGAGATTCACTAGTTCTTATGAGAGCTTTGCTTATGAGACTTATGAGATTTTTATGAGACTTATAAATTATTAGAAGGACGATAGCACCTTTTAGCGACTTATGAGTCGGGTATGTAAATACCCTTCAATGAAGGTAAATAGAATAGGGCTTCCATCATCCTTGACCAACCCTCCGTTGTCATTATTTATGAGATTTACTTTGAGCCAAGTGTGACATATCCTTGGATATACCCTACCCTTGATCAACCCTCAGTTTGGCTTTATCAATACTTAAGAGCTTTTGAGCTTATGAGTTATGCTTACGAATTTCGGATACCCATACTTATGAGAAAACTTTGAATCATGTGAGACATAGAGTACATAGAGTGCTTGTGATCATTATGATAGGCATAGAAAGCTTTGAGACATGGAATCATATTCAGAGAATGTCAATTGTACTGATAGCTTACAAATACCCAAAATTCATCATCCAATTAACCTATAGAACATATTGTAAAACATAGTTTTCTTAAAAAGAATAGAACCCAGGTAGATCGTAGAGTGTATCTACCTTTTAAGTTCAATTCCCTTTTGATCTCAGTGATTTAGAATAGTTGAGAAGTAATTCAGACTTTTCTTTTGATGAAATTCTGAATTCAAGAACACTCAAGAAATCTCAGCTTTTCCCCTTCTTGTCTTTCAATCTCTCAAAAATCTAATCTCAGGGTTTGTAAACCCTAATCCACGAAATCCCCTTCTATTTATAGGCCAAGGGTTGCCAAAACCCTTAAAAGCCGTTAAAATATCTTCCATAGGTTGGTTTACACTATTCTAGAGACTCGTTGACGAGTCTGAGTTCCCCAATGGAAATCATCAACGATCTGGGTTCTGAATTTTTTGTTCAAAACTGCTAGAAGCACTCGTCGACGAGTTCTTGTCCCTCGACTGGATTCGTCGACGAATGGTGCCCTATTTTGCTGTGTTACTTATTTTTTTTAATTCTTTTAACACTTAAATGATTTTCCCTTTGTTTCCTTAACACTTTTAAACATGCCCTAGGGTCCTTAGAGCCTTTAAACAATTACCAAAACATATTGAGTGAATTTAAACCCTCATCTCCATTTCATACTCCAAAATCACAAGGCTTCAAGCCTTTTACAAGACCTGTGCCAAGCACTATTCACCATTAAAGTGTTATGCAGTTTCGGGGTTCTACATCCTCCCCCTCCTTACAGAAATTTCATCTTTGAAACTAGGACGATACACGAAGATACAAAAAAAAAAATTGCATGAAACTGGCAAAGCAAACTATACAAACAAATGAGGGTACTTTTCCCTCACTTCAGCCTCGCGCTCTCATATAGCCTTTTCTGCAGAATGGTGTTATGACACCCCGAACCCACGCCTAAGGAATCAAGTTCCGAGATGTGTGCCCATTCGTCATTATCACGCAAGCGAAAGACTTTACCCGTGAAAATGTGAGAAATTTAAACATTTATCAGATGCTTCCAAAAAGCAAATAACATCTGTCATCACAATATGCATCATACAAACCAAATACTAGTATTATTTACATTTTCGTATGTTTACAAAAATAGGTGCCACTACTTCACCGGGTATAGTCTATACAATATCCAAAAGTCCATAGGTCCATCACCTACTGATCAGCAGCTCCAAGATCTGCTGACATGAAATGTCAGTGAGCTATGAAGCCCAATAAAACCACTGTCCATCTATACTATTTTCCACATAATAACACGCATCAATAATGATATAATAAAAAGTTCAGTTGGCATGTTATAGTAAAATAAAATAGTATATAGAAAACTGTAACCCAAAGTCACTTAGGGTTATGTCACCCTAACCATGGTTCCCAACCTTTCATTATTTTCCAATTATGGAGTTCATTTATGAAATGGTGTTAATATTACCAAGTAATCATTTCAATCATCATCATGTTTCATTTTGACTTCGTAGACTCTATTAAGTGGCCACAATCTTAAAGTCTTTAAACCTCAACCATACATGGAGTCGTTTAGATTCACATATGCTATTCCAGCTTTCACCCGAACACAACCAAACCTTGGGTATACCAACCCAACCCACTTGGAATCTAAAGATTTCATACCAAACCGTGAGTACACCGACATAGAAAAGTAGACAATGTTGCGACCCAAAATACCCCCCAGGAGTTAGGGATACTTTGACTCGTGACCGCCGTATCATACCTCCAATATGATACATAAGGTACGCATAGAAACCTGTCAGAGTACACAGACATACCTAGCGGAAATAATTTACAATGTATAGCGGAAGCAAAATATAACTAACATAGCCGAAGCCAAAATTACGGAACTAAATACTCCTATTACTTGGTCCAAGTGCGAACCAACAAAATATACTCATGTATAAGTATCCAACATGTGGAGTGGACAAGTCCCACTCTCACTTAACAAAACACTGTATCTTTCTAAGTCGATCAACAGAAGTCGAAATCATGATGCCTATCTAATGAACCGTCATCCTGATAGTGGCCCATAGAAGGCTCCAGGTCGAAGTACTCTTCCTCTACCCAAGGCTTCGTACCACATAAGTAAAATGGAACCTGAGCACCTGCTAATGATAACAAATATCGGCTGAGCGTGGAATACTCAGTGTATACAAACTACTAACAATAAAACAATAATAGCATAGAGCATGCAAATCATGGAGAATGAAATCCCTAAAAAATGTCAAAACGTGGAAACCGTAAAAATAACACATATGATGAAATCCGAAACCAAAACCGTGTGAGTTATGCGATAATCATAACCTTGTGGGTTCTTAGAGTTCATAGAGTTCATGGAGTTCCTTAGAGTCGTTTATGATCCATAGAGACATAAAGTAATACCATAGAGCAAATACCATAGAGCCAATACCATAGAGATCTTAGAGCAATTTCATTTATGATCCTTTTGAGCTTGTGAGACGATCTTAGACATTATCATAGAGTTCTTGTGAGTGTATCATGATCCTTTTGAGCTTGTGAACCGATCTTAGAGATATCATAGAGTTGCTTAGAATCATTCATATAAGTCACTTATTCAAAACCCTTTTTTGTACTTCGAGAAAATCATGGAAAACCTCGGTTCATGCGAGACATGCGAACATATGAGCATAGGAGAAAGATAACATGTTTTAACACCCAAAAACCCTTAGAGGCATTAAATCAAACACTTAGAGTGCATTATAGTGATAACTTACATCCAAGTATAAAATAACCTTTCACACCATAACAAATCAAGAGATATATAGTATAGAGTGAGAAGAACAACATATGTTAACTAGTAGTATCACTAGATTGGTAGTAGAGTTTATCTACCTTGATGAAATTGGTGACTTTGATTCCAAAAGCTTGGAACACGTGAAACCTCGAGTTCTTTGTTGAAAAACACCAAAAGGAGGGAAGAAACTTGATCTCCCTTCAAGCTTTGAGCAACCCTAGCTTCTCCCCTTAAATCTCTCTCAAAATAGTGTATTAAGGGTTTTTGAAATCCTAAGGCATGAACAAGCCTTATATAGGCAAAGGGGTAGAGGCTAAAGACTTAAAAACCCTTAATGAAGAAATCTGCGTAAAACCGATCGATCGGTGGTACAGATCGAGCGATCAGTGGCTGACCGATCGATCGGTGGTTTCAACCGAGCGATCGGTTGAAAACACCCTCTTTGAAATCTTTTCCCATAAAAAATAGTTAACCAATCGATAGCTACTGAGCGATCGGTTTAAGACCGGTCGATCGGTGGTTATCACCAAGCGATCGGTGACCCCTGTTTTGCTGCAAAACCCTATTTTCATTACTTGGATCTTCTTCAATCCCATTTCCAACATCTTTTATGCTTTAAATACACTCCTTAAGGACATGTAGACCTATTAATTCATGCACACCGTAAATCCAAACACATATATTAGCATAAGGCCCATTGGTGTACAACACCATACTTGAACACTATTCACTACTTAGTGAAACGAAGATTCGAGGTTCTACATCCCTCCCCCCTTACAAGAATTTCGTCCTTGAAATTAGAACGACACCAAAAGCACAACAAAAAAAAAATATCCAACATTGAAACTATACAAACAAGTGAGGGTACTTTTCCTTCACTTCCGCTTCTCGCTCCCATGTTGCCTCTTCCTTGGAATGATGCTGCCATTTCACGAGAACTAACGGGATAGTCTTGGTGCGCAAGACTTGATCTCGACGATCTAAGATCTGAACTGGTTGTTCAACCAAAGTGAGATCCTCTTGAATCTCCACGGGATCAAGAGCAATGATATGTGACGGATCCGGAATGTATTTCTTAAGCATGGAAACGTGAAATACATTATGGACCGCTGCCATGTGAGGCGGTAGGGCTACCCTGTAAGCAACCTCACCAACTCTAGTGATGATCTCGAATGGCCCCACGTACCTAGGGCTGAGCTTTCCTTTCTTTCTGAACCGTATGATTTCCCGACTCGGTGAAACCTTCACAAAGACTCGTTCCCCAACTTGGAATTCCAAATCTCTGCGGCGAGTGTTCGCATAGCTCTTCTGCCTATCCTGAGCAGTTTTCAATCATTGCCTGATGATCTTCACCCTTTCTGCGGTCCACTTAGTCAATTCAGGACCCAAAACTTTCCTCTCACCAACTTCATCCCAATATAAAGGGGATTTACAATTCCGACCATACAGAGCTTCAAAAGGTGCCATTTGGATGCTTGCCTAGTAACTATTGTTGTAGGCAAACTCAAGCAACGGCAAGTGTTCCTCCCAACTACCCTGAAAGTCCAACATACAAGCTCGGAGCATATCCTCCACAACCTGATTTACCCGCTCAGTCTGTCCATCGGTTTGAGGATGAAAGGCGGTGCTAAAATCTAAACGAGAACCCATTGTGTCCTGAAAAGTTTTTCAGAACTTGGAAGTAAACCTGGGGTCTCGATCAGACACAGTGGAACTGGCACCCCATGCAGACGGACCACCTCTTTAACATACAAAGACACCAACTAATTCAAACTGAAAGTAGTCCGATACGGAAGAAAGTGTGCAGACTTTGTCAATCTATCCACTATCACCCAAATAGCATCAGAGCCCTTTGTCGTCCGTAGCAAACCCACGATGAAATCCATTGAGATATTCTCCTATTTCCATTCCGGAATAGGGAGGGACTGTAAAAGACCTGCCGACCTCTGATACT
This sequence comes from Tetracentron sinense, assembly GCA_015143295.1. Lineage (NCBI taxonomy): Eukaryota > Viridiplantae > Streptophyta > Magnoliopsida > Trochodendrales > Trochodendraceae > Tetracentron > Tetracentron sinense. The sequence goes on along the minus strand of CM026553.1, from coordinate 5,797,309 downwards.
CGGCCTTCACCTACTAGCACACCAAATATCTAGAAACATACTCGGGGACTTCCCTCTTCATATTTCGCCACCAGTAGTGCCTCTTGAGATTCTGATACATCTTGGTACCTCCCGGATGTACCGTGTACTTGGATCGATGAGCCTCGTCCAAGATCTCACCCCTGAACACTGTGTCAGCGGAAATACATAACCTGCCTTTGAATGCTATAGCACCATCACCATTCAAAGCAAACTCTTGACTGCCACTACTAACTGACTTGTCTCGGTAAGCAAGTAACTCTACATCTGAGTTCTGCAACTCCTTGATCCGGTTCAAGATATCCAGCCTAACTGAGATGTTTGACATCACTGGCCTATAGGTAGCATGCTTGAGAGTAGTGTCTAGGTTACACATATCATTCAATAACTTCCACTCTTGTACCCTCAAGTGAGCTATAACCCCATAAGGTTTCTTGCTAAGTGCATTGGCTACTACGTTCGCCTTACCTAGATGGTACTAAATGGAACAATTATAGTCCTTCATGAACTCCACCCAACGACGCTGCCTCATATTCAGTTCTTTCTGGAAGAAGAGATACTTCAAGCTCTTGTGGTTTGTGAACACAACGAACTCTTCCCCATAGAGGTAGTGACGCCAAATTTTCAGCGCAAAGATGACTGCTGCAAGCTCTAAGTCATGTGTGGGGTAGTTCTGTTCATGCTCCTTTAACTGACGAGAAGCATAGGCAACCAACTGCTTATGTTGCATAAGAACGCACCCAAGCCCAACAAGTGAAGCATCACTGTAGACTTCAAAACCACTGCTTCCAGATGGAACTGTAAGAACAGGGGCTGTGGTAAGCTTCTTTTTCAACTCCAAGAAACTTGCCTCGCACTTGCCACTCCAAGTGAACTTAGTGTTCTTTCGCGTGAGGTAGGTAAGCAGAGTTGCCAAGCTTGAAAATCCTTCTACGAACCTCCTATAGTATCCTGCCAAGCCGAGAAAACTGTAAATCTCGCTAACACTCTTCGGCCTCTCCCAATTCATCACTGCCTCGATCTTTGCAGGATCGACTGAGATACCCTCAGCTGATACCACATGGCCAAGAAAAGATACCTTGTCTAGCTAGAACTCGCACTTGCTCAACTTAGCATACAGACTATGCTCTCGAAGAGTTTATAATACAAGGCGGAGATCTCTAGTGTGATCATCCTGTGTCTATGAATACACAAGGATATCATCTACAAATACGATCACACACTGATCGAGAGATGATCTGAGCACCCAGTTCATTAGATCCATAAATGCAGCTGGCGCGTTAGTCAGACTAAAAGACATCACCAAAAACTCGTAGTGACCGTATCGAGTTCTAAATGCCGTCTTCGGAATGTCTTCTTTCTTGATCTTCAACGGATGATAACCAGATTGAAGGTCAATCTTTGAGAAGAACTTTGCACCCTTGAACTAATCAAACAAGTCGTCTATCTGAGGCAATGGATAACGATTCTTGATAGTGACCTTGTTTAGCTGCCTATAGTCAATGCACATCCGCATCGACCCATCTTTCTTCTTCATGAAGAGCGTTGGAGCTCCCTAAGGTGAGAAGCTTGGCCGGATAAAGCCAAGGCCTTGCAATTCTATCAATAGGTCCTTTAACTCCTTAAGTTCAATAGGGGCCATTCTATACGGAGCCCTCGAAATCGGAGCCATGCCTAGAGCTAGCTCAATCGCAAACTCGATTGCTCAATCAGGAGGTAATCCTCGGTAAGGTCTCTGAAAAAACATCCATATACTCACACACTACTGGAATGGATGTGGAATCTCGTATCTCTACATTCTCGAGACTGAGAGCTGCAAAGCAAGCAATGTCTCTCATCTGAAGTCCCCTAAAATGAAATGGCTTTAACCCAGTGGGTTTAAAGTTCACCACCTTCTCGAAACACACCACGTGCCCATGGTGAGCTGAGAGCCAATCCATACCTAGGATGATGTCAAATTCCCTATCCTGGAATCCCAGAATGATCAGGTCACCGATAACTCGTGCTGCATGACTTGCACAACACTGCCCAGATACACTTTATCTGCCTCAACAGACTTACCCAGTGGAGTCGAAATGGACAACTCCCGAGATAGCTTACTTGGCTCGGACGTAAAGCCTTTGGCAAAACTACGTGAGGCGAATGAATGAGTGGATCTCATGTCGATCAACACCCATGCCAAACATTCATTTAATGCAACGATCTTGAGAATTATAACTAACCAAGTTATAATTTGGTACATGCAAAATACACATTGACACACACATTACAATAAGCCTTATATATCATATATATATATATATATGTATACAACACATCATGGCAATTCTAGAACTTTACAATATCGAACTCGTGTGTACCTTGCACAACATCATCAGATGCCTGTGCGTCTCTGTTAGTCATTGCGAACACCCTGCCCTGATTTGCTTGAAGAGGCTGCTGGGAGGGTGGCAAGGATCTAGAGGCTTGGGATAAAGACCCTTGCAGCAAAGTCTGCCTGCTTGGAGGTCGGACTCCCTGTGGCCAGTTAGTGATTGCTTGTGTGGGCAGTCCCGTATCACGTGACCAACCTCACCACAGTGGAAGCATCCACCTGACAATCTTCGGTAATCCCCAGTCTTGTGGTGACGACCACATGCGGCGCACTCCTCAAAAGTCTGCGATGCGGAAAAAGCCGGAGGCATAACCCTCGTAGCCTGTGAAGTCATAGGACATGGTGCCTGAGGCACGAAAGGAGACCTCTGAGCCGACATTGGCTGAGAGAACTGGTATGGTGCAGTCCTGGCCCTCTTCTCGGACTGTGACGAACCACTAGACTGACCCCGGAACATGCTCCTCCTGAAGCCACTATCCCTTCTCCTGATAGACTCTTCTGTATTTTTCTCGGTGATCTTCGCCTTCCCACTATCTCCCTCTAGGATTCATATTGGAGGATGGACACCCTATCTCGGATGAACGCCTTCTACTCCATTTCAAAATTTCTGACCCTCAGGTCCTCAGTTGCAACCAAATGCAGAGCAAACCTTGACAACTCCGTGAACTTAGCCTCATACTCGGCCACGTTCATCGCTCCCTGTTCTAAAAGCATAAACTCCCTCACCTTCTGTTCCCGAATGAATCTGGGAAAATACTACTCATGGAAGGTTTCGAGGAACTCCACCCATGTCCAGGGTTCCCCTGCCTTCGTAACATCTCTTTGCCTTTGGGCAGCTCTCCACCAATGTTTGGCTTCACCTTCCATCACGAAGGAAGCCCATTCGACCCGTTGCTCCTCAGTACATCGGAGAACTCGAAAGGTCTTCTCTAGCTGCATAATCCAGGCCTCTGCCACCATTGGGTCCAGAGTACCAAAGAAAGTAGGAGGCCGTAGTCTTCGAAAAGCTTCAAGTCCTGTGGTGTGATGCACCGAAGGAAGCACAGGAGTAGTCGGTGGGGTAGGAGTAGCCACAATAGGTCTGGCTGCCAGTAAAGCCAAAGTATTCGTAAAGTAAAGCGGCTCTTCCTCTCTCAGAACCTCACCCTCGGATCTTTGAGTATGGTAACCATGACTAGGGATGGATATTTGACCCGCCCCTGTAGGGGCCACAACCCACCCCACCCCTATAGGTGCGGTTCTTTTTCAAAAAAATCGGGGGTGGGGCGGGGATGGTATAAAAAAAAATAAACCCGAGGCTGGGCAGGGGCGGTTTTAGTGTACCCCGCTTAGGTGCCCCGCCCCGCCCCGCCTATAATTTTATATATATATATATATATATTTTTTCATTAAATATATAAATATATAAAAAAAATATTTTTTATATTTTCAGTATATATATATGTATATAAAAGGCTGGCGGGGCGGGGCCGGGGTGGGGATTTTCTAAGCGGGGCAGGGGCGGTTTCACCATATGTATGCCCTGGTCGGGGGTGGGGCGGCTTTATAATCGGGGTGGAGCTGGGTTCGTAGAAAACAGCCCCCGCCCCATTACCATTCCTAACCACGACCCCGATTACCGCGTCTCATGATGTGAAATCCTGGGATCAATGGCAAAACATGAGTCTAACTTGGATACCGATCCTCACACAGCATATAGCAATTCAATAAACATGAAATGCTATTACCACATATAGTATACATCGAAGTATACACATAATCATATAATTATAACTTAGAGTTTTCTAGTGTAGTTAAGATCCTTGTATTGGGCATCTACCTTTTCCTTTGGAATAAGACTAAGGACATGGTCTAGACTAGCACCTAGACTAAGATTCTAGACCGACCTAAGGATTTGCTTGACACCGGTCATGTCATGGTAACAAGCCTAACACAAACAAGTCCATCTGAGTTCTAAGTCCAACTCAGAGAACTGACTTCCGCTTAACCCAAGGGACACTAATCCCTAGAATACTGATACCAACTCTAGTATCCAACCCAGAGTAGAATAACTCTAGTTCCAACTTAAAAGACACTAGCCTATGTGACCTAATGCCTTCGCTCTGATACTAAGTCCATTGCGACCCAAAATACCCCCTAGGAGTTAGGGATACTTTGACTCGTGACCGTCGTATCATACCTCCAATATGATACATAAGGCAGTGTAACGCCCCAAAATACCCCCTAGGAGTTTAGGGATACTTTAGGCGTGACTATACGTACCTGCCAAACCATCCTGTCATGAACAAGATAATTAAAGTACTAAACAATGATAATCAGAGCGCGGAAGCTAAACATAAATGCGGAAGCGTAAACTAACTTTTTCTTTTCTTCTAAGATTTCTAAAATAGTATTCCAAGTTAACATATATACAACATGTCTAAGTCTAAGGTGGACAAGCCCACCTATCAAAATGTCAAAATACATAAGCACCCTCTCGTACTCTCCTTCAATAGTAGTCGAGGTACGGCTACATGTCAAGGTCTCGGTCCGCCTGAGACTGCAGTGGGATAGACGGCTCTCTCTCCTCGATATACTCTTCCTCGACCCAAGGCTCTGGGTCGAGGGCTCCCTCAGTACCTGCCGACATGAAAGTACGGCTGAGCATGGAATACTCAGCGAGTACAAGCTTCTAGCTATCCATAACAATAATAAACACGCAAGGAGTAGTACAATACCAATCATCAATTCCAGGCAATAGTAAGATCATAGAATCAAACAATATTAAACATAGAGCAATATTATCATCTTGATGTGCATGAATGCAAAAACGCCGATAAAACTCATGCTTGAAAACCCGTTTCATGTCTCGGTATGCATTGTAAAATCATGTATGCATGCATGCATGAATGTCTTGTCATCATCTTGTAACCTTGCATCTTGTAACTTGTGAGCCAGAGGCTAGTACCCGAATGTCCCTGGGCTACCAACCTCCTTGACAATATGTGTTTTAGGGGTTTCTTGTGAGCCAGAGGCTAGTACCCGAATGTCCCTGGGCTACCAACCTCCTTGACATGCAATATTTTCTTGTTGGTTATTATATGCACATGCTACCAACCTCCTTGATATGTATGATTTTCTTGTGAGCCAAAGGCTAGTACCCGAATGTCCCTGGGCTACCAACCTCCTTGATATATGGTTTTCTTGTGAGCCAGAGGCTAGTACCCGAATGTCCCTGGGCTACCAACCTCCTTGACAATATGTGATTTTTATTACTTGTTTAGTTTTCTTGTGAGCCAGAGGCTAGTACCCAAATGTCTCTGGCTACAACCTCCTTGACAATATGTGTTTTAGGGGTTTTCTTGTGAGCCAGAGGCTAGTACCCGAATGTCCCTGGGCTACCAACTTCCTTGACATGCAATATTTTCTTGTTGGTTATTATATGCACATGCTCTTGAAATCTCGGTTCATGCTATCATGCGTGCTCGTGTACGTGTCAATCGTGACAACCATGGAATAAGGATAATAAGAGAGGTATGACATCACCATTCAATTCACAATATATGCATATGAGAATTTGAGTAATCAACATGGTATTTAAATCCATTCATCATTCATGAGAATACATGTATAAGGCCTATTTCCCTTTTTCTTCCTTCAAATCATTATTTCATAGTTTAGGCATTTTGTCAAACACATCACATGCAATGTTTCTCCATAGTTCATCTTCTTATTTTTAGTGCATATTTTCCATCCAATAATCAAAGTGAGTTCATTATTGGTAAAATGTCCATCCTTCATTTTTCCATTACACAAACCACACATCATACATTCGGCATCCCATCGTCTCAATCAATCTCCCATCCACACATCCATATCCTTTTTCTTTTTCTTGTTTATAATTATTAGAATGATACATTTTACAAGGAAGGAAACCTACTAACATGAATCACATTTCACATAAAAAGCCTAGATTATCGCTAGGGAAAGTTAGTAGGGTGTACTAACCTTGAAGAAGAGAAGAAAACCCTTGAAAAACGCTGTGGAGAACACTGCCCTAGCTTGGAATGGGACTCCACACGTGCTTGAGGTTGGATTTGAGAGATCCAAGCTTTTGAGATGGTCATGGGTTCCAAAACCCCTTGATTTTCTCAAGTTGATGCCCTAGGGTGAATACCCCTTCCCTCCTCTCTCACTCCCTCTCAAAATATGGCTAAGGGTGTTTATGAACACCCTTGGCTCGAGCCAACCCTTAAAAATAAGGGTGGAGTGGCCAAAAGACCAAAAAACCCCTAAAAAATTTCTGAAAATCGCGTAGGACCGATAGATAACCGATAGATGACCGATCTACCAGTAGTGGACCGATCTCTCGGTCTTGATTGGTGCTGCAGAACGTACTTCAGTATTTTGGCCATAACTTTTGACTCAGTGCTCCGATTTTGACGATTCAACTTGCGTTGAATTTTTATTTCGAAGAGGAACAACTTTTATGTTTTCAAAAAATTCTAATTCTTCTTTCTTCATGGACAAAAATTCCCCTAAAGCTGACTGGTCTGCAATGGGTTGCGACAGCCCAAATTTGCAGCCGACCCGATTTTGGAAATCCCACTTTTGAATCAACCCTGACTCAAAATCAGGGAAAGTGATCAACATGAACCTTGAAGAGGGTTCTAATAAATTTCCATAAATTCAGTAATCACTAAATTCTGAGCAACGATGACTAAACTAGAGCCTTTTAAAGTTGAGGTAAATGCCAAAACATACCTTTTCGACACCTAGAATACCTTGAGTGTTTTCACACTCTTTTTCCCTTGTGTCCAACACCCTACTCACACCTCATAAATCATTCTCCATAAGTATTTAACCCACCTCAATGATCATTAAATTCACACCGACATGCATGAGAGGCTCCGGCCTCTCTATGCCTCATGCACTAGCACTATTCACTAACAACCCATTGAAACACTTAGGGTATTTGTACCCTTGATTTCACTTACTTAGAGTATCTTTACACTCTTTTTTTACGACTCAAACCATGTACCTAAAACCCTCAATTGACTAATCAATATCAAGAACCCAATGGGAGGCCTTAGGCCTTCACAACATACCATGACAATTGGGCACCTTCCCTTTCAACTGTCACTATTCATAGTATAAGTGAACTTGATTTCCGGTTCTACCTCTCCCCCCCCCCCTTATAGGAATTTCGTCCCTTAAATTAGGACTGGACGTAACGTGAACGAGCTAGATACCTTTCCCCCCACTTCATTTAGTCTTTACGATCTTCGTACCTATAGTGCTAACACAAACGTCCACCTGGAATTTGATCCCATGTTTACCAATCCCTAGGCTAGGCACACGTTACCACAACTAAATCAACAATGCATAATAGTACACATAGAATATATATGTAGCATGCTCATACACATCTATATAACATATATCACATACTTTTGGCCATTTATAGATCGACACTTTGCTTGGCACCCGCCTTTGCTCAACTGGAGGCCCACAAACTAGAACCTAATCATGACAAAGGTTATCAAATCCGGTGCCTTCCAGACCCCAACCCTAACTAAGCCACTCAACCGCTTATTAGCAAGGCACCCTTGACTAACACCATCATCAAGCCATTATATAAATTATATTATTAACATATAGTATGTTTATACATCGCCACACCCTCACACTTCATTGAAATCGGGTATAATATACACATGAATTACCTTAAACATACAATGTAGGTTTTTCTAGCAGAACCCTCAAGTGCGGTTGAGATTGCAACCAGTCTTTTCGACTAACAATAATTTATTTATTCTACATTTTAGAGCAATAACAATCCTCAGTATAACTTAATCAGCTCTCACTATCAATGAGCTAATTGCTTATGTAGCGTATCGAATCTATGCCAAGTATAACATATATTGCTTTTTTTTTTTTTATGTTCAGGTACACAGACAACCTAGTCGGAACAATTTACATTATAGGCGGAAGCAAATATAACGAACATAGCCGAAGCCCAAATACGGAATTCTCAATACGCCTATTACTTGGTCCACGTGCGACCCAAAATATACTCATGTATAATTATCCAACCATAGTGGAGTGTACAAGTCCCCCTCTCACTAACAAAACACATGTTATCGTTAGTCTAATCGATCACAGAACTCGAAATCATGACACCTATCGAATGAGCTTCATCCTATAGTGGTTCATCGAATCTTCGGGTCGAAGTACTCTCCTCTCCCCAAGTCTCCGTAACCACATAAGTCGAATGGAACCCGAGCACTTGCCAATGATAACAATATCGTTTGAGTGTGGAATACTCAGCTATATACAAACGACTAACAAGTAATCAATACTAAGCAATAGAGCATGGCAATCATGAAACGAATGCCATCCCTAAAACAAATCAAAACGTGGAAAACGAACAATAACACATAGATGAAATCCAACCAAAACCTTGTGAGTCATGCGAAACATAGCCTTGTGAGTTCTTATAGTTCTGGAGTTCCCTAGAGTCACGTTTATGATCCGTAGAGACATAGAGCAATACCATAGAGCAAATACCATAGAGCCAATACTATAGGAGATCTTAGAGCAATTTTCACTTATAATCTTTTTTTAGCTTGTGAGACGATCTTATACATTATTCAAGAGTTTCTTGGTGATTGTATCATAATCCTTTTGAGGCTTGTGAACCGATCTTAGAGATATCTAGAGTTTTGCTTTAGAATCCTTCATAGGTCCTATTCAAAAACCCTTTTCGTATTTGAGAACATCAGGAGAAAACCTTGTTCATGCGAGACCATGCGAAACATGTAAGCATAGGAGAAAGATACTATTTTAACACCCAAAAACCCTTAGCGGCTTAAATCAAACACTTAGAGTGGCATCATAGTGAAACATACATCCACGTATCAAATACCCTTTCACACCATCACAAATCAAGCGATATACATAATATGATGAAAGAACAACATATGTAACTATAATCACTAATTTGGTAGTAGAGTTTATCTACCTTAATCATTGGTGCCGTTGATTCCAAAAGCTTGGAACACGTTGAAATCTCGAGTTCTTTGTTGGAAAACACCAAAGGAGGGAAGAACCTTGACTCCCTTCAAGCTTCGAGCACCTTAGCTTCTCCCCTTCTTCTTCCTCTCAAATCTCTCTCAAATCAGTGTACTCAAGGTTTTTGAAACCCTATAGGAATGACAATCCTTATATAGGCAAAGGGTATGGCTAAAGACTTATAAACCATTAATGAAGAAATCTGCATATAAACCCGATCGATCGTGTACATCGAGCAATCGTGGTTGACCGTCGATTGTGTTTTCAATCGAGTGATCGGTGTGACAACAACCTCGCTGGAATCTTTCCCATCTTTCCCCCACAAATAAGTAACCAGTGCAGAACTAGCTCCAATGAGCGAAATCGGTTTCAAGACCGTCGTCGTGGGTATCACGGAGCGATCGGTGGGACCGTCGATCGGGGGTTCTCACCAAGTGATATCTGGTTGACCCCTGTTTATATGCTGCAAAACCCTATTTTCCCTAAGTGGATCTTCTCCAATCACTTTCCAACACCTTTTGATTTAGAACACTCCGTAGACTGTATACCTATTAATTCTAGGCCGCCATAACTCCAAACACTATATTAGCATAAGGCCCATTAGTGTACAACACCACACTTGCACTATTCATATGCTATTCCCTACTTAGTGAAACGAAGATTCGGGGTTTCATAGACAAACCCTATACAACCGACCAAGATTAACTTAGAATCCAAAGATTCCACAGATTCCTGGAGCATATCGCACCGCCAAGAACATTCTTTTTCAACTCAACTGTTACCACACCTCACTATTATCCGCACGTCATCATCCCTGGATTATCGTCACTAAGGAACCCAC